>CM053337.1:19445703-19480965 GCA_028583605.1 Dastarcus helophoroides | reverse complement strand
TGGAGGGAATATATAAAAAAGAAAATAGGGTGAGAAAAAATTGGGGAAGCCAAAAATGGGGGGGAGGCAAAAACGGGGTCAAAAATTGAAGGGAGGTAAAATGAAAATATGTAAAAAAGAAAAATGGGCGGTAAAAAAAAATTGGGGGGGAGGCAAAAAATATATATAAAAAATAAAAATGAGAGCAAAATAAAAATACGTAAAAAATGGAAAGGGCCAAAAATGGCAAGGCAAAAATGAGGGGGGTCAAAATGGGGGGGCAAAATGGGGGGCAAAATGGGGGGCAAAAAAGGGGGGCAAAAATGGGGGAGCAAAAATAGGGGGTAAAATGGGGGGAGGCAAAAATGGGGGGAATATATGGAAAAGAAAATGGTGTGGCAAAAAATTTGGGGAGCAAAGGTGTGGGGGATCAAAATGGGGCAGGGGCAAAAAATTGAAACGAAGCAAAATGAAAATATATAAAAAAGAAAACTGGGAGGGGGGCAAAATGAAAATATGAAAAAATAGGGCTACAAAATGAAAATGTAAAAAAAAAAAAATTGAAGGAGGTTGAAATTAAAATATATAAAAATGAAAAATTGTGGGAGGTGGAAATGAAAATATATTTTAAATGCAAAATGAAAATATATTTAATAATGGGGGGGCAATATTGAAGGGCAATAAATAGAAGGACAAAAATGGGGGGTGTAAAATGAAAAAATATAAAAAGAAAATGAGAAGGGGCAAAATGGAAATATACTTAAAATGAGGGGGGCAAATGAAGATATATAAAATAATGGGAGGGGGGGCAAAAAAGAGGGGGACAAAAAAACGGGAGGTTGGAAAATGAAAATATATAAAAAGAAAATGAGAGGGGGGAAAACATGGGGGGTCAAAATAGGGGAACAAAACGAAAATATATAAAAAAGAAAAATTGGGGGGCAAAATGAAAATATGAAAAAATGTAGCGAGTGGATGTTAGTCAAGGTCAAACTTTTCAAAAATTTAAACTTTTAAAAATGATTAATTAATTATTAAAAAAATGAATTCAAAGAATCAAATTTAAAAACTATCAGACTTGCAAAAAAAAAGAAATTTCAAGTCAGAATTGTAGAAAAACTATATTCTCAATAACAAGATGGGAAAAATGCCAAATTTTTAAAAAATAACTTTGAAAATTTGAAAAAATTTAAAATTTCCCAAAAAATACGAAATATTGATATAGTCATATATTCGAAAAAATTTGAAATTTTGAAAACAAGAATTTCAAAAAATGGAAATTTCCAAAAATGAAAATTTTTAATAAAGACGAAATTTAACCAAAAATGGTAGATTCCCAAAAAAATCGAAATATATACAAAAACGCCAGCATTTTAAAGATAGAATTTTCAAAAAGCGAAATTTTGTAAAATTTCGAAATTTTTACAATTATGTCAACATTTCGAAAAAAAAAGTCGAAATTTTGTTAATCGAACGGGAAAAAGTCGACATTTTGGAACAAGTTGCTATATGAAAATTTCGACATTTTAAAATATCAACTTGTTTCAAAACGTCGACCTTTTCACGTTCGATTAACAAAATTATCGAAAATCGAGTTCTTGAAGAAAATTCGAAATTTTCAAAAAGGTAAATGAGACAATTTTTTAGATTATAATAATACTTTTATTTGGCAGATTATAATATGATGCATATGCTACAGGGACAGCAAACAAACTTCTTATAAACAGTTTGAGGTGGCACCAAATGTAAATCGTCTTCTTCTTCGTCGCCTGATATGCTCATTTCTTCGATGCTAAATGTATCCGATATTTCCTGAGTCCTGGATTCTTTTCTGGAGAGTGGAAAGAAATTGACGATGTCTTCTTCGCTAAAATATCATCACATAATTGACATTTCCAACCACATAATCATCACATAGGCCTACATAACATAATGCACAACAATCATTAGGAAAAATGATGATTGATATACTGGGTGCCCGTTGTTGCCACCTTATTTGAGAAATGTTGATTAAATTTAGACAAAATTGTATACTTTATTAATTAACTCTGTCAAAAAGAAAAGTATATTCAATTAAAGGTTTCGTAACAATGAAACGTGCTACAGTTGAAAATATTTACAACCAACAACCATAGACCGTTGGCCTTAGCCTCATCAACCGTGTAACACTTTTATTTTATAGTCATTCGGCAACCAAGAACTTGACAGATGAATGCCATTGAGCGACTTCTAACTGACTTTCAAGTGTGTCTCACGAGGGACATGCTAATTGAAGTAACCGATGCTGAAAATTTACAACCTAGTTATGAACGATGTAACTAAAGTCGCAAACGTCACCAGTAGCGAAGTAACTATTTATATTATGGGTAGCATAGCAACATCTATTAAATACAAGTGACCTTGGCGTGCTAACCATAACAAATAATACCAATTTAAGGTCCTGTAATGAAACAGTTGAACCTGCTCTAGTTGTAAATATCTACAGCCAACAACCATAGAGGGATTTCGGCCTTTCTTGACCCCATCGATATGCTCGCTATAAACATTTCAACTTATAATCATTAATCAGTGACAGAAACTAGTTAGTGACTTAAATACTCAAGAGATATGAATCCCATTGCATAACTTGTAACTGACTGTCGGATGTATCTTATGAGGAACGCACAATTTTTTTTAAATCGAGATTTTCTTATTTGAAATCTTCCTCAAAATGCCAAAATGCTTAAAACTTAAAAATTCGAGAAATTTTGATTGATTTAAGCCACCATTTCGAGCAAAATTTGGTCACAATTTGGAAAAAACCTCTTTTATTAAACAAAATACTCTCGAATCGTTTTGTTAAAATTTTAATCGACGCAACATTTTCCTTAAAGTCTCGACTTAAATCTCTAAATTTGGAAGTCGAGTAGAAGTTTAAAAGTCGAATTTTTGAGGCCTACTTTCAACGACAAATAACTTGAACTTTAATAACTTTTTATGTTAACCAGCCTTTTCAAAATTTTCTAAAAATTCCGGATTTAAACGTTCAGTTTTTGATTTTTTTACAACTTTCGTCTTAAATTAAAACTCAAAACTTTTACCTAGAAATATTGCCTTCTGTTTACATAATTTTTATTGTAAATCTATTTCAAATTTCGAATTTTAACTCCTTTGGTATTAGAATCCAATTTTTTTAATCAAAATTTTGATTCTTTCTCAGAATTGTAATGTTTTTTTCAGAAGTTCCCATTTAAATTTGAAATTTTTAAACTCGATAATTTAAAATCTTTTCTTGGAAATTTAAAATGTTTTCTTGGAAATTCGAAATGTGCTTTTGGAAATTCGAAATGTGCTTTTGGAAATTCGAAATATTCTCTTGGAAATTCGAAATTTTCTTTTGGAAATTCAAAATTGTTTCTTGAAAATTCGAAATTTGTTTTTGGAGATATCGCCCTTGATTGATTAATTTTAGTACCTATCATCTGTGTCCCATTGAACTAGAGGTTTATGATCCTTAATGTCCGGTATTGGAAGTCTTTGTATCGGAATCAAACCAGTGGAAGAGTGATATTTTTGATGCAGTCTTTTTACTTGGTCTATCCGCGTGCCAATCTTCTTCTGTAAACTTCTCGTTTTTGACAGTTTTGATGGAGATCTTTCTCTACTGCCATTACTAGAGGAATCACTACCCTGAAAATGAACATTCGATCACGTCATTGGCAGAAAATTAACAATTTTTAAAAATTGAAATACAAATTTTGTCCCCTGCAACCAAAAAAGATTAAGAAACACAACAAAGGTTGCTCTAACGCGTGGTATTTTGAAAAAGAAGTCGAAATGTTGAAAAAAAATTACCCAGAGAAACTGAAATTCTGAGAAAGAAAATCGAATTCTGCATATAAAGTAACATTTTCGAAAAAAACATGAATTTTGAGAATGAATCAAAATGTTGGCAAAAAGACGACAATAGAAAAATTTTGAAAAAAGACGAATTTTGGAAAACGAAGTATTTTGAGAATCAACTGAATTAAGCGAGGAAAAGAATCTCGAAAAGTCCTGTTTTGAGAGAAATGTGAAAATTTCCAAAAATAAGACAAATTTTGACAGAATAGGTAGAATTTTGAGAATAAAGTAATCATTTGAAAAAAGTGACCAATTTCGGTGAAGTCGTACTGTCAATTGACGGACGAATTTTGAAGAAAGAGCCGAAATTCGCACAACTTTCGTGTTCAAATTTCGAAAAACGGCAAATTTTAGAAACAATTTGGCTTTTTAGAAACAGTAAAGTTGACTTTTTTTGCAAAAAATTAGCGAAATGTCGGAAACAGACCCAAATTTCGGAAATACAACCAAATTTTAAAATCAAAGTGGTATTTTGAGAAAGATGTCGAAATGTTGAGAAAAATGTTCCCATAGAAACTGAAATTCTGAGAAAGGAGATTGAATTTTGGAATTAAAGTTAAATTTTCGAAAAAAAAAAGATGAATTTTGAGAATAAGTCGAAATTTTGGTAAAAAAACGAATCAAAAAAATTGACAAAAATAGAAACATTTTGAAAAAAGACGAATTTTGTAAAACGAAGTACTTTGAGAATCAACTGAATTAAGCAAGGAAAAGAATTTCGGAAAAGTCCCGTTTTAAAAGAAATGTGAAAATTTCCAAAAATAAGATAAATTTTGACTGAATAAGTAGAATTTTGAGAATAAAGTATTCATTTCAAAAAAGTGACCAATTTCGGTGAAGTCGTACTGTCAATTGACGGACGAATTTTGAAGAAAGAGCCGAAATTCGCACAACTTTCGGGTTCAAATTTCGAAAAACGGCAAATTTTAGAAACAATTTAGCTTTTTAGAAACAGAAAAGTTGACTTTTTTTGCAAAAAATTAGAGAAATATCGGAAATAGAGCCAAATTGCGGAAATACAACCAAATTTTAAAATCAAAGTGGTATTTTGAGAAAGATGTCGAAATGTTGAGAAAAATTTTCCCATAGAAACTGAAATTCTGAGAAAGGAGATTGAATTTTGGAATTAAAGTTAAATTTTCGAAAAAAAAAGATGAATTTTGAGAATAAATCGAAATTTTGGTAAAAAAACGAATCAAAAAAATTGACAAAAATAGAAAACATTTTGAAAAAAGACGAATTTTGTAAAACGAAGTACTTTGAGAATCAACTGAATTAAGCAAGGAAAAGAATTTCGGAAAAGTCTCGTTTTAAAAGAAATGTGAAAATTTCCAAAAATAAGACTAAATTTTGACAGAATAAGTAGAATTTTGAGAATAAAGTATTCATTTCAAAAAGTGACCAATTTCGGTGAAGTCGTACTGTCAATTGACGGACGAATTTTGAAGAAAGAGCCGAAATTCGCACAACTTTCGGGTTCAAATTTCGAAAAACGGCAAATTTTAGAAACAATTTAGCTTTTTAGAAACAGAAAAGTTGACTTTTTTTGCAAAAAATTAGAGAAATGTCGGAAATAGAGCCAAATTGCGGAAATACAACCAAATTTTAAAATCAAAGTGGTATTTTGAGAAAGATGTCGAAATGTTGAGAAAAATTTTCCCATAGAAACTGAAATTCTGAGAAAGGAGATTGAATTTTGGAATTAAAGTTAAATTTTCGAAAAAAAAGATGAATTTTGAGAATAAATCGAAATTTTGGTGAAAAAAACGAATCAAAAAAATTGACAAAAATAAAAAAATTTTGAAAAAAGACGAATTTTGGAAAACGAAGTACTTTGAGAATCAACTGAATTAAGCGAGGAAAAGAATTTCGAAAAGTCTCGTTTTAAAAGAAATGTGAAAATTTCCAAAAATAAGACAAATTTTGACAGAATAAGTAGAATTTTGAGAATAAAGTATTCATTTCAAAAAAGTGACCAATTTCGGTGAAGTCGTGCTGTCAATTGACGGACGAATTTTGAAGAAAGAGCCGAAATTCGCACAACTTTCGGGTTCAAATTTCGAAAAACGGCAAATTTTAGAAACAATTTGGCTTTTTAGAAACAGAAAAGTTGACTTTTTTTGCAAAAAATTAGCGAAATGTCGGAAATAGAGCCAAATTTCGGAAATACAACCAAATTTTAAAATCAAAGTGGTATTTTGAGAAAGATGTCGAAATGTTGAGAAAAATTTTCCCATAGAAACTGAAATTCGGAGAAAGGAGATTGAATTTTGGAATTAAAGTTAAATTTTCGAAAAAAAAAAGATAAATTTTGAAAATAAATCGAAATTTTGGTAAACGAATCAAAAAAATTGACAAAAATAGAAACATTTTGAAAAAAGACGAATTTTGGAAAACGAAGTACTTTGAGAATCAACTGAATTAAGCGAGGAAAAGAATTTCGAAAAGTCCCGTTTTAAGAGAAATGTGAAAATTTCCAAAAATAAAACAAATTTTAACAGAATAAGTAGAATTTCAATAATAAAGTATTTATTTCAAAAAAGTGACCAATTTCGGTGAATTTGTACTGTCAATTGACGGACGAATTTCGAAAAAAGAGCCGAAATTCGCACAACTTTCGAGTTCAAATTTTAAAAAAAGCAAATTTTGGAAACAATTTGGGTTTTTAGAAACAGAAAGGTTGACTTTTTTGGCAAAAAATTAGCGAAACGTCGGAAATAGAGCCAAATTTCGGAAATACAGCCAAATTTTAATATCAAAGTAATATTTTGAGAAAGATGTCGAAATGTTGAGAAAAATTTTCCCAAAGAAACTGAAGTTTTGGGAAAGAAGATCGAATTTTGTAAAGTTAAATTTTCAAAAAAAAAATTTTTGAAAAAACGTCGATGTTCCCTAAAGGAAAGTGAAATTTAAAGAAAAAAATCAAATTTTAAAAACAAACTTTTGAGAAAACTATTACGTTTGAGAAAATTAGTCAAAGTTTTGATAAAAAGTCGAATTTCGAAAAAAAAAATCGAAATATACAGAAATCTAAATTCTGAATTTGAATTCTCATATAAAAATCAAAATTTCTAGAAGACGAATCTCAAGAAAGAAATCGAAATCTCCAAAACGTTGTCTTTTTTAAATCGAAGTTAAAATTGTCAGAAAAACAACTAAATTTGGGAAAAAATGGATAATTGGATTGTACTTAAAAAAAAAACTAGGGAAATACGAATTCCGAAAAGAAAGTCCAAAATCCAGAAAAAAATGTCGAAAAAAGCTGATAATTAATTAAAAATATTTTGAATGATTGCGTATCATTGAATAAGCTGAAGAGCTTTTCAACCCCAAGAGTTTAAATATAACAAATTTGATTTTTTTACCATTGAGGGTTTGGATAAACTGTCACCATTATGTTCCCCGCCGTCTTCAATCCCACTGTCTTCCATCGCCTCTACTCCAGAGCTCGAAAAAAGACGAATTCAGTCACATATTTAGCCACGGAAATTGACTTTTAGTTTTTCTTTATTTAATCCATCGATAGTGTGTATTCAAGTTAAATAATTTATTCGATTAGGGACGCGGTTACGCACCCTTACAATTTACCTAACCTAAGCAATGCACTTGTGTTACATTTCAGGAAATCAATACTTTCCAACCGGGAAATTCAAAAGCATTTTCCGATGTATTTGGCGCTTGTGGGGTTATTAATTAATAAAAAAAATACGCCTTCACTCGATAAAGAATGAGTGTTCCCTGCACGCGACTTGATGACATTTTAATGAGGCCGCCTAATTACAAGTCCGAGTAAAATTCAGCTGCTTTGGCAAATTACAACTTCAAATAAAACGAGATATTTTACAACATTCCATCGATGCAATACGCAAATTCTAATGTTTTTATTTTAATTTTAATTAATATGGAGTTTTTGAAAAGTCAATATAACTCCGGATGGATTTTTAAAAATTTTTTGGCACACGACAGAAGTGCAATTCAACTTGGGCTGCCGTATCCAAGGCAACAAATAAATAGTCAAATAAGTGTCAGTGTGTTAGTATATTTCAGTGGAAAAAGTTGTCAATTCTTTAAGAAAATATGCCTCCAGCTGCGCCAAAAAAAGGAGGAGTAAGTTCCAATTCAACTTTTCTGTAATTTTGCTTTGTTCAATCGCCTTCGCTCGAGGGGTTTCTCCAAAAACCACCGACTACCATGGACGATTCCTTCGCCTTTTACCTCTTTTTTTTTGCATTGAAGCCTCTTAAGACCTGAAATTGTTTTACTACAACACGAGTGACCCCCACACGCATGAATTCAAATTCGATTTCTGAATCAGAAACTTGGATTCAGAATTCAGCTGCTGGGTGCTTATGCAGCGATTTCTGCGGTGCCCGAATCTAAATTCCTGAGTCGGAAACTTCACCAAGAGTCCTTACGTGGGCGGCCAGCCTAAAAATGTAAATTTCCCCAAAGAATTTCAAACTACAACAATATTTTGAATTGATTTGTTGTTAAGAAGTTTCGCCAATATTGGATGATTTACAAACTGTTTCGTCGCAGTAAAAATGGCATAGACAATCAAATTGTCGCCCCTCTTGATTAGCCGCCCTTAGGCCGGTCGCACACGCGCGGAATTCCGAACTAGAAACTCAGATTTAGAATTCGGTCGCGCGGATTCCTGATGACTGGTTCATTCTGGTGCACTGGCACCAAATCCTAATCAGGAAATCATATACTGATTTGATTTCCTGATTAGGATTTCGCGTATGCGCCACCGGTTTTATGCAATGAACAACCTATGCATTGGGCCCCTACTTCCAAATTTAGGAAATTGTATTAGTGGCTTATGGCACAGTATAGATATTAGCTTACGCGTACAGTAGCGACAAGAAGTATCGGTACCTTTGATCTTGAAGTAGCTAAAATCGTTGACCTTCAATTGAGTCAGCCATAAGGATGTCGATCTGAGATCGATTAATCGAAAAATCGATTTTCAAGTCTCAAGGTCGATTTTTTAGGTCGATCTCGAAAACAAGATCGATCTAATGAACGATTCAAAAATCCTAAGAATCGGATCGATTTACCTTAGATCCAGGTCACTGTAAATTTAATGACAAACATTTTTTATATAAGTGTATTTATGTCATATATGTAATACTTCTATATGGCGTGTTGTGCATAATCGCCACTACAAAATGCGTTGTCAAAAAGGTGAGATGAAAGTATATGTCGTACTCTTTGGAGGACAACCATTCATTCATTTATAGCGGGAACAGATGACAAGATGGGCGGGAACACTAATAAATGAATGACGACAAAGATAACTGACGAGAAGCGGGATTGGTTAATAAATTCTGTTCTCCATAAAGACAAACATATATATATATATATATATATATATATATATCCATCGCGTCTTTTGAACACAATCGAAGGTACAAAACACGCCATATAGAAGTATTACGTATATGATTTATGTCGCTATGTATTTTCTTCTACTAGCAATAGCTATGTTAATAAGCCAACAGATGGCAGCATTAACATTTGATTTCATTCATGATGTCATTCACTGAATAGGAAAGATAAATGTGGTGCAGTGTTGCCATAAGAAAATAAAATTCCGTACATACGCAGTTAAAATTACCGTATTTTCACAAAAATTACCTTCCGTTATTTCATTACTTGTTTATTTATTTATTTATTTATTTATTTACTCGTTCCAACAGGCTTAAGTCTATAGTGGAAAAATACCTACATACTTAAAAATATAGCATGATAAAAATAAGAACCTAATAATTTAAATGGTATTACATAAAAAAAGAAAATGTATAACAAATAAAGAATCCTAATAAATAAAAATAACAGAAATAAAAATAAAATAAAAGGAATCCAATAATTTGGTGTACAGAATTAAGATTAATTTATTGAATAACAATACTACGTAACTCTTAGTCTTAGTCTTTTTTATACGCGGAGAACTTAAATTGTCAAGAAATATATCTATGTTTTGCGGAAGGCTATTAGACAAGCGAATGCATCGAAACAATGGGCTGTTATAATGGTGCAAAGTGGATGGGATAATATGAGAAAATGCCATTGGATAGCGTGTGTTAGGTCGCGGAACATGAAAGTCAATTTGTCGCAACAAATCCTCGGACCTTATTTTACCAGTAACAATTCTTTGAAAAAGTATTAAGCGTGCATATTTCTGCGGCTGGTTAAAGGTACTTCATTGACCATATTTAGCAGCCACCAATAATCACAGTTCCGCTCTGGATAATTTCCATACATTTTAAGAAATACATATTTTGCAAATTTCCTATTAATTCCTTCCAGCAGATTGTTGTAATTTTCATAGTAAGGACTCCAGACCTGACAACAGTACTCGAGTTTAGACCTTACTAGCGAATAATATAATGTTTTTATACAGTGAATGCTTGTGAAGCCTCTCGTGTTTCTAAATACAAAACCTAATACTTTTGTGGCTTGCCTCCAAACTTGTAAAATATAAGGTATAAATGTGAGCTGCGCATCCATAATAACTCCCAAATCAGTCATTTGGGTGCATCTGTCAATAACTTGGCCCTCGATCAAATAATGACAATTTAAAGGATTCTGAATCCTGGAGAAGGTTAATATTTTACATTTCTTTTTATTGAGTGCCAGTCCATTACAGTCACACCAACTTTGCAGAGAATCCAAATCATCTTGCAAAATAGAGCAATCATTTACTTCGTTATTATTTTAGCAATTTTTAGGTCATCCGCGTATATAAAAGTTCTACATTTTAAACCTACAACTACATCATTAAAGAAGATATTAAACAATAATGGACCAAGGTTGGATCCTTGTCCTACTCCGCTAGTTGGAAAGTAAGGGTTAGATCTAAATCCAACGTATGACACAATTTGTTGTTTATTGTTATTTAAATTAATTAACGAGCTACTTAAACCAAATAGACGCAATTTCTTTAACAGTATACAATGATGAACTTTATCGAATGCTTTCGACAAATCTGTGTATATCGCATCAACTTGTAATCGCTTATCAAGAGCATTCGATACATATTGCGTAAATTCCATTAAGTTTGTAGTAGTCGATTTGCCGATTACGAATCCATGTTGTTCTGCTGTTAAATTAGAAAGACTTGGATGATTTAATGCATCATATATAACACACTCAAAAAGTTTAGCGACATTCGACATCAATGCCACTGGTCTATAATTTTTTATATCCGCTCTATCGCCAGATTTGTGTATGGGTATGATGTATAAAGTTTTCCATTGGGTGGGAACCAAACAAGAATTTAAAATTAGATTAAAAATATGTTTCGATGGTAAGATCAGGAAATTGATGCAATCGACAATCAAAAAAGCCGGTAAATTATCGGTCCCAGTAACATTATTAGGTTTAATACGTTTAACAGCTTTTAAGATATCTACTTCACATATTGTATTCAAGCTTAGATTAAGATTGTTAGCTATCTCGACATCAACATTGAGAGATGGACAGCAATTTTGCAGACAGTACTCACACCGGATTGTACCAAGATCAACACACCCACTATCACACGAATGATTGGGTCCTTGCGCAAAGGTTGAAGAAAAATAATCCGCAAAACCATTAACGATGTCTTGCTCAGCTGTCAGTATCCTATCATCATAAAACATGAGTCCAGGCATGGTAGCGCCTTTCCTTTTTTGGTTAATGAATGACCAGAATTTTTTGGGATGAACCTGTAAAGTATTTTTAGAATTCTGGATAAACTGCTGAAATTCGATTCGACATTCATATTTAATTTCTCTTCTTAATTGCTTCAATAAATTAAGGTGGTATAGAGATTTCGATTTTCTGTAAATATTCCAGTGTTTATTCTTATTATGGATTTTCTGAATTATGCTTTTGGTGAACCAAACTGGATAATTTTTCTGACGACCTTTTTTCGAACATAACGGTACGTGCTGCACGAATATATCATGTAATTTGTTAAAAAACTGATCGCTTGCAATTTGAGGATCATATATATCTAAAATTGATGTCCAGTTTATATTCGCTATAGATAGGTAGAGATCAACTAAATTCGCTTTATAAAAATTAAACCTTGGTAATGTCTCATTATTTATAAACCGCCTATCTGAGGTATCCCTAACGTGTACCGTGACTTGTAAAGTTGGGTGATGTATGTCTTCTGCTACTAGTGGATATTCGCCTTTATTCGCAGTCACTTTTAGATTTTCCGCAGTAATAATTAGGTCCAATAATCTCTGGTTAGTATTCAGAATATTGTTATGTTGACAAAGATTATTTAGGGTAATAAACTGCAAGTAAGAATTATAAAGATTAGTAGTTCTGCCTTCAGATGTACATTCATACAATTCAGGAATATTGAAGTCTCCAATAATACATATATGCGAAGTAAAGTCAAGAGAAGTTTCCAGATAATCGAAAATTGTATTATATTCATTGATACCTAGCGAAGGAGGAATGTATAAAGCTATAATGCTGACTGAGAAACTATGATACTGCGCTTTAATCCCTACGAGTTCTATTGCTTGCACTGGAGATTCAATATCTAGCCTTGTAACAAAGGACCGATTTCTTAAAGCAATTAATACCCCTCCTCCTCGACCAAATTTTCTGTCTGCACGGAATACTTGAAATTGTGAGGAAAATAATTCCTCGGATAAGACATCATCTTTTAACCACGTTTCTGCAAGTATTACAATGTCAGCATCACAACTGGAACAATTAACAGAAAATTCATTGATTTTAGAATTTAAACCTCTCACATTTTGGTATATCATGATTATTTCAGAGTTAGATATTTTCGTACTTGATCGTTTTTTATAGTCACAATTTTCACAATTAAAGAAGGTAGTGGTTTTATTGCAGATGCTACGGGTATTTTGATAATATACATTCGAATACGTACTGTTGGATCCTATCAGTTTAAATCTTTCAGTTTGTTTACAACAATGCGGGGTACACCATGAATATATTTAATAGAGAGTCCAGTTTCACCGTTCGCTTTTCTGATATCAAGTTGCGCTTTAAGTTTCCGGTAATCGTCAATTTCCCTAGGAGTGCGATCAGGCGAGATGATGATATTCTGTTGCTTATATCGAGGACTATTTCTGATTCCTTTTAGTATAGATGCGACTAACTCCTCATTTTCCAGGCTAATTTTGATCGGTCGAGGTTTCACAGAGTTTGGGTTGAATTTACCAATTCTTATGGATTTCGGTATATTTGGGCTGTTATCTTTGAGTGACATTGAGCTCAAAAAATCTTTGTTACTTGTTATTTAGTGGTTGAACACGTTACACACGTATTAATAAGTAAACTACAATGCTAGCAAAAAATTTATTTACTTTTTTTGAAGTAAAAATTACCAGAGCCTAGAAAGGACATCAATTTGAAAAAAAAAATTATCACTGAATATTGACTTTTTCTGCTTTAAAGCCCGTCAAAATTTCGAATTTAATGTTAAAATTTCGAAAAAAAGTCTAAATTTGCCGTTTAAAGTCGAAACTTCTAGAAAAAAGCTAAAATTTCAATTTTTAAATCGAAATTTAACGAAATGTTGCAAAGGCATAGAAAGAACGTCGATTCGAAAAAATGTTGTTTTTGGAAATTTCGACTTTTTTCTCAAATTTCGACTTCTTTCTCAAAATTTCGACTTTTTTCTGCAAATTTCAACTTTTTCGAAATGTTACAAAGGTGTAGAAAGGATATCGATTAAAAAAATTTTATTTTTAAATATTTAGACTTTTTTTCTCAAATTTCGGTTTTAAGCTCGAAATTTCGACTTTTTTTTCGAAATTTCTACTTTTTTCTCAAATTTAGACTTTTTTTTTCAAATTTCGGTTTTAAGCTCGAAATTTCGACTTTTTTTTCGAAATTTCTACTTTTTTCTCAAATTTCGACTTTTTTCTCTCAAAATTTCGACTTTTTTTTTTATTTTTTCGATATTTGGGGTTTTTTCTTAAATTTCGATTTTTTTTCGAAATCTCAATATTTTTCTTAAACTTTCGTTTTTTTCTCAATTTTAGACTTTTTTCTCGAAATTTTTACCTTTATATCGAAATTACGACATTTTTCTTGAAATTTCAACTTTAAACTCAAAATTTCGAGTTTTTTCTTAAATTTTGACCTTTTTCTCAAAATTTCGACTTTTTTCTGGAAATTTCGACTTTTTCGAAATGTTCCAAATGCGTAAAAAGGATATCGATAAAAAAAATGCTATTTTTAAAAATTTCGACTTTTTTTTTCAAATTTCGGTTTTAAACTCGAAATTACGAGTTTTTTCTCGAAATTTCTACTTTTTTTTCAAATTTCGGATTTTTTTTTCTCAAAATTTTTACATGTTTTTCGAAATTTAGACCTTGTTCTCAAATTTCGATTTTTTTTTTGAAATTTCGACCTTACTCTCAAAATTTCGTTCTTTTTCTCAAATTTCGACTTTTTTTCTCGACATTTTGACTTTAATATCGAAATTTCGACTTTAAACTCAATATGTCGACCTTTTTTTCCAGAAATTTCGACTTTTTTCTCGAAATTTCTACTTCTTTCTCAAATTTCGACTTTTTTTCTCTCAAAATTTCGACCTTTTTCTTAAACTTTCGTTTTTTTTTCTCAAATTTCGATTTTTTTCTCGAAATTTTTACCTTAATATCGAAATTACGACATTTTTCTTGAAATTTCGACTTTAAATTTAAGATTTCCCTTTTTTTTCTGTAAATTTCGACTATAATATCGAAATTTCGACATTTTTCTCGAAATTTTAACTTTAAACTCAAAATTTCGACTTTTTTCTTAAATTTCGACTTTTTTCTCAAAATTTCGACTTTTTTCTGGAAATTTCGACTTTTTTCTGCAAATTTCAGCTTTTTCGAAATGTTACAAAGGATATCGATTTAAAAAAATGTTATTTTTAAAAATTTCGACTTTTTTTTCAAATTTCGGTTTTAAGCTTGAAATTTCGACTTTTTTTTCGAAATTTCTACTTTTTTCTCAAATTTCGACTTTTTTTTCTCAAAATTTCGATTTTTTTTTCGAAATTTTGAGTTTTTTCTCAAATTTCGATTTTTTCTTCGAAATTTCGACCTTTTTCTTAAACTTTCGTTTTTTTCTCAAATTTCGACTTTTTTCTCGAAATTTTTACCTTAATATCGAAATTGCGACATTTTTCTTGAAATTTCGACTTTAAATTCAAAATTTCGACTTTTTTTCTATAAACTTCGACTTTAATATCGAAATTTCGATATTTTTCTCGAAATTTTAACTTTAAACTCAAAATTTCGACTTTTTTCCTAAATTTCAACTTTTTTCTCAAAATTTCGACTTTTTTCTGAAAATTTCAGCTTTTTTCTGCAAATTTCAACTCTTTCGAAATGTTACAAAGGCGTAGAGAGGATATCGATTAAAAAAAATATTATTTCTAAAAATTTCGACTATTTTTTTCAAATTTCGATTTTAAACTCGAAATTTCGATTTTTTTTTCGAAATTTCTACCTATTTCTTAAATTTTGATTTTTTTTTCGAAATTTCGACGTTTTTCTCAAAATTTAGTTTTTTTTCTCAAATTTCGACTTTTTTCTCGAAATTTTGACTTTCAATTCAAATTTTCGACTTTTTTCTTTAAATTTCAACTTTAATATCGAAATTTCGACATTTTTCTCGAAACTTCAACTTTAAACTCAAAATTTAGACTTTTTGCTTAAATTTCGACTTTTTTCTCAAAATTTCGACATTTTTCTCGAAATTTCGACTTTAAATTCAAAATTTTGACTTTTTTCTATAAATTTCGACTTTAATTTCGAAATTCCGACATTTTTCCAGAAATTTCAACTTTAAATTCAAAATTTCGACTTTTTGCTTAAATTTCGACTTTTTTCTCAAAATTTCGACTTTTTTCTGGAAATTTCGACTTTTTCGAAATGTTACAAAGGCGTAGAAAGGATATCGATTTAAAAAATGTTATTTCTAAAAATTTCGACCTTTTTTTTCAAATTTCGGTTTTAAACTCGAAATTACGACTTTTTGCTTAAATTTCGACTTTTTTCTCAAAATTTCGACTTTTTTCTGCAAATTTCAACTTTTTCGAAATGTTACAAAGGCGTAGAAAGGATATCGATTTAAAAAAATGTTATTTCTAAAAATTTCGACTTTTTTTTCAAATTTCGGTTTTAAACTCGAAATTACGACTTTTTTCTCGAAATTTCTACTTTTTTCTCAAATTTCGGATTTTTTTTCTCAAAATTTTTACTTGTTTTTCGAAATTTAGACCTTGTTCTCAAATTTCGATTTTTTTTCGAAATTACGACGTTTTTCTCAAAATTTCGTTTTTTTTCCTCAAATTTCGACTTTTTTTCTCGAAATTTTGACTTTAAATTCAAATTTTCTACTTTTTTCTTTAAATTTCAACTTTAATATCGAAATTTTGACATTTCTCTCGAAACTTCAACTTTAAACTCAAAATTTAGACTTTTTGCTTAAATTTCGACTTTTTTCTCAAAATTTCGACATTTTTCTCGAAATTTCGACTTTAAATTCAAAATTTTGACTTTTTTCGATAAATTTCGATTTTAATTTCGAAATTCCGACATTTTTCCCGAAATTTCAACTTTAAATTCAAAATTTCGACTTTTTGCTTAAATTTCGACTTTTTTCTCAAAATTTTGACTTTTTTCTTGAAATTTCGTCTTTTTTCTGCAAATTTCAACTTTTTCGAAATGTTACAAAGGCGTAGAAAGGATATCGATTTAAAAAAATCTTATTTCTAAAAATTTCGACCCTTTTTTTCAAATTTCGGTTTTGAACTCGAAATTTCGACTTTTTTCTCGAAATTTCTACTTTTTTCTCAAATTTCGGATTTTTTTTTTCAAAATTTTTACTTGTTTTTCCAAATTTAGACCTTGTTCTCAAATTTCGATTATTTTTTTTGAAATTTCGACCTTATTCTCAAAATTTCGTTCTTTTTCTCAAATTTCGACTTTTTTCTCGACATTTTGACTTTAATATCGAAATTTCGACTTTAAACTCAATAAATATGTCGACCTTTTTTTCCAGAAGTTTCGACTATTTTCTCGAAATTTCAACTTTTTTCTCGAAATTTCGAGTTTTTTCTCGAAATTTAGACTTTTTTCTCAAATGTTCACCTTTTTCTCGAAATATGTCAAAATTTCGACTTTTTTCTCGAAATTTCAACGTTTTTTTCAAATTTCAACTTTTTTCTCGAAATTTCCTTTTTTACTTTCAAATTTTGACTTTTTTTTCGAAATTTTGCTTTAATATTGAAATTTCGACATTTTTTTTTAATTTCAACTTTAAGCTCAAAATTTCGACTTTTTTCTCGAAATTCGGACTTTTTTTCGCAAATTTCGACTTTTTTTTCGCAAATTTCGACTTTTTTTGCGAAATTTAGGCTTTTTTCCAAATTTCGAATTTTATCTCAAATTTCAACTTTTTTCTCAAAATATTTCGAAATTTCGACTTTTTTCTCAAAATTTCGACGTTTTTCTCAAATTTCGAATTTTGTCTCTGTAAAGTTGGACTTTTTTTTCGAAATTTCGTTTTTTTTTCAATTTTCAATTTTTTTTCTTAAATATCTACTTTTTTTCCGAAATTTTGACTTTAATATCGAAATTTCGACATTATATTCGCCTTTTTTTAAATTTTTTGATTTTTTTCTTAAATTTAGACTTTTTTCTCGAAATATTCACCTTATAAAGTCGAAATTTCGACTTTTTTCAAATTTCGATTTTTTTTCTCGAAATTTCGCCTTTTTTCTCAAATTCCGACTTTTTTTTCGTAATTTTGATCATAACCACGGGATTTCGATATAAAACTTAAATTTTCGACTTTTTTCTCGAAATTTCAACTTTAATTTCAAAATTCCTAAAAAAAAGACCAAAATGTGCTAATTAAAAATAGCAATTATTGATTGTTGGGAATGAGGAGTGGTGGACGCAACTGTCATCTGCCTAATTTAAACATAGAGTATAGAAATTTCGACTTACTCTCGAAATTTCGAGAAAAAGTTCGATTTCAATCTCGGAATTGCAAGAAAAAGGTAGACATTTCGAGAAAAAAGTAGAATTTTCGAGAAAAAAGTCAAAATTTCGAGAGTAAAGTCGAAATTTCGAGTTTTAAGGCGAAATTTCGAGTATAAATCGGAAATTTCGAGATTAAAGTCGAAATTTTGAAAAAAAAAGTCGAAATTTCGAAAAAACCGAAATTTCGAAAAAATCGAAATTTCGAGAAAAATGTCGAAATCTCTAAACATATTTTTTTCCAATCAGTGTCCTTTTTACGCTTTTGTAAAATGTCGACATTTCTAAATATAATTTTTTTTAATCAATGCCTTTCTACGATTCTGTAAAATGTCGACTTTGAACTTGAAATTTCGACTTTTTTTTCGAAAAATCTACTTTAACCTTGAAATGTCAAGAAAAAAGTCGAAATTTTGGGTAATAAAAAATTGAAATTACTGAAAGTACTCTAATGCGAAGTGTCAATATTAAATTGTAAAGGGGTTGGTGTTTAGAATATAGTCTTATATTCTAAGGGTCAGTGGGGCTTAACTGTCATCTGTCTAATCTAACTGTAGAACAAGAAATTTCGAGTTATCTCGAAATTTCGGGAAAAAAAGTTGAAATTTCGAGATTAAAGCCGAAATTTCGTATGCGTAAGCTAATATCTATACTGTGCTCATGGTTAATAGTAAGTCATTTCTGAGAGGCTATGTTTTAGAAACGCCCTCCACGGAGCAGCACTTTTGTCGCTGAAGACACAGACTTCGACGAATGGAGGAAGCAAAAGCAGCTGCTGAAACCGAAAGATCAGCTGGAATTGACCGATACGGTACGTAACCAAAATATTCCCCAAAACGCCATCTAACGGCACCATCGCAGGAATTAAAAGAAGTTCTAGCGAAAGTCCTAGTAACCGCAAACCCCCAACAACCGGACAGCATCGTCGAATTCAACCACAGCAAAGGCGAATTCGTCCCAGTACCACCCCCAGGCAACATGATAGTCGTATACGAACACATCGGCACCCAAATCCACAGAGAAACCGAAGAAGCTCGAAACCAACTCATCGAATTCGGATACGACCGTACCTCCTCCAAATTTCTGTGAGTATCACGCACTAATTTTCCTCTTACAGCCGATACGTATTACGAGGAGGAATTCGAGGAAGAAGTGGTGGAAGAAGTACCGGAAGTAGTGGAGGAAGAAGAGACAGCGCCTGCCGAAGAACCGGATTTTATAGACGAAGAGGACGAGGAGAAACCTCCAGAGCCGGAACCGGAGCCCGAACCGGAACCCGAAGGCGAAGGCGAAGGCGACGATGAACCGGCCACCGAAGGGGTCCCGGAAGGCGCCCCCGCCCCTTCGGCGCCGAAGGGGAGACCGAGGAAGTTGACTAATCAGTTCAACTTCTGCGAGAGGGCGGCGTTGACCTACAATAATCCTTCTAGGGTAAATTGCGGGTTGGGGCACATTTTGAAGCATCGCGCAGAGTAATATAAAGATACTCATTTTTTTAAGTACAATCCACTCGCAGAGAGTAACCCTGTTTGCGAGTAGAATACGAAAATAAAGATAGATGGCGCTGAACATCGACTGAGGTTGAATAATTTCAAAACATTTGACCGAAATTTTCATTATTCTTGAAGTTTTGTAATACTTTTTTCTCAAAAACTATTTTTTTTTTGAAATTTCAAACTTAACACCTAACCTAACAAAAATTGCGAAATTCGAAACGTAGGGATTTTAAAAAAAGTCGAAAATTTAGAAGAGTGGAAAATTTGAAACTTAAAAAACATTAAATTTTTAAAAAGAAGTCGAAATCTTATTGGTTCAAATATTGATTTATAGTTAAAACTCTTTAAAAAGTTAAAATTTTTTAAATAAACCTAATTTTCAAAAAAATGGAAATATTGAAAAAGAGGCAAAATTTTCAAACAAATAGAAATTTTGAAAAAATTTCAAAGAAGGTCCAAAACTTCAAAGGAAATTTAAAAAGAAAGTGGCAATTAAGGAAGAATAGAAATTTTCTAAAAAAAAAATCGAAATTTTAAAGCTATAGTTGTGCAAAAAAGTTAAAATTTCCAAAAGTGCGGATTTTGATAAATGTCGCAGTTTTCACAATAAGTTGAAATTTCCAAAAAAATAGGAATTTCAACGAAAATCAAAATTTAAAATAGAAACGTCAAAACTAAGAAAGTCGATATTTTCAAATAATTCAAAAATTTGAAAATTTAAAAAAAATCGAAACTCCAAACAAGTTTAAAAAACACTTGAAATTTTGAAAAATAGCCTGAAATTTCAAAAATACTTCAAATTTTCAAAAATAGTATAAAATAGATAATAAATAAAATAAAAATAAATAAAATAAATTAAAAAATCTTCAGTAAAATCAAATTTTCGAAAAGCCCAAATATAGAAGAAAAGTCAAAGAGATGTTAAAGGTTTAAAAACTAGAAATTTAGAAAGTTTTACATTTTTGGAAACAATCAAGTTTAATTTTGAGAAAAAAATGTGAAAAATCACATTTTTTTAAGTAGTTGAAATTGTTTATTGAAAACTAAAAAAAAATTAAATTTTGCAAAAATGTCGGAAGTTTTCAAAACAGTGAAGATTTAAAAAAAACCCAAATGTTGAAGAAGAATCGATATTTTGAAAAAAGTTGAAATTTTGAAATATGTCGGAAGTTTTCAAAAAAGTCAAGACTTAAAAATAGCCGAAGTGGTGAAAACAGGTCAATATTTTGAAAACAGTTGAAATTTTTAAAATAAATCAAGATTTTTATAAAGTAACGAAATGTTCAACAAAATTCATTTAGCAAAATAATCCATAATTTCAAAAAAAAGTCGACATGTTGCGATTTAAAAGAGTCTATATTTTCAGATAATTTCGGTCCTTGGTTATCTTCAAAAATTGAAACAATTTTTTAATCTTTCTTGGTTTCAGGGGATAATTTTTGTGTTTCAATTTTCACATAAATTCGAAATTCTAAAGAAAGTTTAAATTTTCAAAAAACCAAATTTTAATAAATGATGAAATTTTGAAAAGTTCAAAATTTATATAAGAAGTTGAGGTTTAAAAAAAGCAAACTTCTGGAAAAAAGTGTCAACATTCTGAAAAAATAATGTTAAAATTCCGTAAAAAATCAACATTTTTAAAAAATTTCAAAATTTTGATAAAATGAGATTTTCAAAAAAAATCGAGATTTAAATGAACTGAAATTTTGAAAATAATCTGGAAAATCAAAAATGGTCAAAATTTTAAAACAATGTCGAGAATCAAGAAAAATTGAAGAATTTTAAGTCGAATTTAAAAAAAAAGCCGAAAAAATTTCAGTAAAATCCTCTAAAAAAATATCAAATTTTCGAAAAGCCCAAATATTCAAGAAAAAACCAGATTATTAGAGATTTCAAAAGTTTGAAAAAGTAGATATTTAAAAAAGTTACCATTTTTGGAAACAATCGGCATTCGGGAATTTGGATGATTTATAATTTGAGAATAAAATTTAAAGTCGAAATTTTTCATTGAAAACTTAAAAAATTGAAATTTTGAAGTATGTCGAAGTTTTCAAAAAAGTTCAGACTTAAAAATAGTCGAAATGGTGAAAACAGGTCGATATTTTGAAAACAGTTGAAATCAAGATTCTAAAAAGTAACGAAATTTTTAACAAAATTATTTTTGCAAAATAATCCACCATTTTGAAAGAGTCGCGATTTAAAATGAATCGATATTTTCATAAAAGTCGAAATTAAAAAAGTTCAAATTTTCAAAATAAATTAAATTTAGAAAAATTTGAAATTTCTGTAACAAGATTTCCAAATACAATTCAACAGAATTCTTTTTGCAAAATAATCCAGCATTTCAAAAAGAAATGTTAAATAAATTGAAAAAAACATAATATTTCGGGTCAATAAGGGTCTACCATGAAGAATATCAAAAAGTGTTACGATTTAAAAAAAATCGATATTTTCAGGTAAAGTCGAAATTTTAAAGAAAGTTCAAATTTTCAAAAAGACAAAATTTTGAAAAATTTTGAAATTTTCATTAAAAGTTAGGATTAAAAAAAATCAAGTCTAGACTTGACATTATTAAAATGTTGACATTATTTTTTAGAAAATAATGTCAACATTTTAAAAAAATGTTGTCAAAATTTTGGAAAAAGTCGACACTTTTAAAAATTCAAGGATTTTGTGAGAAAATAACGAGATTTTCAAATGATTTTAAAACTTTTAAATACGTTGAAATTTTGAAAAAACTGAAATTTTCAAAATGGTCAAAATGTTGAAGAATTATCAAAAGAAAACTGAAGAATTTTTTGTCAAATTTTCAAAAAAAAAACCGAAATTTTTGAGTCTAAATATTTTATTTAATTAACAAATAATTTAAAATTTTCAAAAATTAGAAAAGTTACAACTTTGAGGAACAGTTAAAATTTTACTTTATCAAAAATTTTAAAAAAGATAAAGGCAGCATTTTTTATAGCCAAAATTTTTGATTGAATTAAAAAGATTGAAAATGTTGATAAAAATGTCGCAAATTTCAAAAGAAATCAAGTTGAAAATTAGCTGAAAAAAGTCGAGTCTTTAACAAAATGTCGCCATTAAAATGAATCGAAATTTTCGAAAAAAGTCGAAGTTTTAAAGAAATCTTTAAAAAAAATCGAAAGTTTGCAAAAAAGGGTTAAGGTTCAAAAAAGTAGATATGTTCGGAAAAGTCGAAACTTAAAAAGGCTAAATTTCAAAAATGTAAGAATTGTCGGGATGGAAATTTTGAAAAAATATCGGAATTTTTAAAAAAATTGGGGTTTTCAAAAATGCCAAAACTTTCGGAAATGAAATCCAAATTTTTAAAAATTAAAATTAAAAACGATTTATTTTAAAGTTGAATTTTTTAAAAAATTGAAATTTTGAGATAAAGACAAAAGTGTTAGAAACACAAATTTTTACAAGATGTCGAAATTTTGTAAAAAGAAAATCTCAAATTTTAAATGAAATCGAAATTTTAAAAAATACAACCTTCCAAAAATGTTTCGCTCTCGAGCCTTTAAAAAAACTTAAATTTTCGAAAGAGAAATACTCTAAAAAAAAACGAAATTATCAGAAAAGGTAAAATTATGAAAAAAAAGGTCGAAATTTTGAGAGAAGATAAAATTTTGAAAAAAGTTGAAATTTTAAATAGTTATTTATGAAAACGAAATTTTAAACCCGAAGTTTTGAAAAAAGTCGAAATTTTGATAAAAAATTGCGAAATCTTGAAATGGAATTTTGAAACAAATCATTCAAAAAACTAGACATTTTCAAAAAAAAATCAAAATTTAAAAAATTTTAGATGAAATTCCAAAAATTGGACATTTTCAGAAAACAGAAACTTTAAATATTTGAAATTAAAAAGGGTCAAAATGTTTTTAAAAAAGCCGAACTTTTCGATAATTAATAAGATACAGGAAAAGAAATCAATATTTTTAGTAGAGTGGAGGTTTTCAAAATGAAATTAAAATTTTAAAAGAGTGGAAAATGTGAAAAAAGTCGAAATTTTGATAATAAAAATATTCGAAATTTTGAAATGAAATCGGAAATTTGAAAAAATTCGACATTTGCAACAAAAAAATCGAAATTTCGAAAATTTGAAATCAAAGAGTCGAAATGTTCAAAAGGTCAAATTTTTTGATAAAGCTGAACTTTTCGATAACTAATAAGATTCAGAAAAAAATCGACATTTTTAGTAAAGCGGAAGTTTTCAAAATAAAGACAAAATTTTAGGTGAGTGAAAATTTTGAAAAAAGTTGAAATTTTAAATAGTTATTTATGAAAACGAAATTTTAAACCCGAAGTTTTAAAAAAAGTCGAAATTTTGATAAAAAATTACGAAATCATGAAACGGAATCGGAATTTTGAAACAAATCATTCAAAAAACTAGACATTTTCAAAAAAAAATTAAAATTTAAAAAATTTGAGATGAAATTCCAAAAATTGGACATTTTCAGAAAACAAAAATTTTAAAAATTTGAAATTAAAAAGGATCGAAATGTTTTTAAAAAAGCCGAACTTTTCGATAATTAATAAGATACAGGAAAATAAATCAATATTTTTAGTAGAGTGGAGGTTTTCAAAATGAAATTAAAATTTTAAAAGAGTGGAAAATGTGAAAAAAGTCGAAATTTCGATAATAAAAATATTCGAAATTTTGAAATTAAATCAGAAATTTGAAAAAATTTGACATTTTCAACAAAAAACTCGAAATTTCGAAAATTTGAAATCAAAGAGTCGAAATGTTCAAAAGGTCAAATTTTTTGATAAAGCTGAACTTTTCGATAACTAATAAGATTCAGAAAAAAATCGACAGCGGAAGTTTTCAAAATAAAGACAAAATTTTAGGTGAGTGAAAATTTTGAAAAAAGTGTAAATTTTGATAAATAAAATTCGAAATTTTGAAATGAAATTGGGAATTTGAAAAAATTCGTTCAAAAAACTAGACATTTTCAAAAAAAATCGAAATTTAGAAAATTTGAAATGAAAGAATCGAAATGTTCAAAAGATGAGATTTTTAAAAAAGCCAAACTTTTCGATAACTCTAATAAGGTTGAGAACAAAATCGAAATTTTTAATAGAGGAAGTTTCCAAAATGAAGTCAAATTTTTAAAAGGGGAAATTATGGAATAAGTGGAAATTTTAGAAAAAAGAAATTTAAAAAATGACAAATTTCAAAAAGTCAGAATTAAAAAAAATCGAAATTTAAAAAATCGATTCATTTAGTAAGTTAAAGAAGGTAGTGATACTAGTGAAGAGAGTCGGACTTGTGCAGCTAGTGTAGTAATAAATCTGTATATTTTGGATCACTTTAGAGTCAAGATACCCAAACCATTCCCCCGCCGAAGGCCACCTTCAGCGGGCAAGTGTACCAGTGGGTCATCTACGACACCTACGCTAAAGATTACGAAGCCCAGATGTTGGAAAAGGAGCTGGAGAGGGAAAGAAAAGAAAAAGGGATGACCCCTATCGGGAAGCAGAGAGCGCCGCTGAAGAAGAGAGGTATGGGAAGGACGCAACTCAGCGAGGCCGTTCAAGGCAGAGTATTAGAATGCTGGAGGGTGCTCGAGAGGATGATCAACCAGAACACCTACCTCGATATAGCAAAAGGTAAATATTCAACCGAACAGCTACATAGTCTACCACTTACTCACATTATAAGATTACAGGTACTGGGAGGATCCATCTGATGAGTTTCGCCAAGAGGAAGGAACGTTGCTCCCCCTTTGGAAATTCACCTATGACAAGACGAAAAAGAACACGATAACAGACATAGAATGGAACCCTTACTACTACGACCTCTTTGCCGTCTGTTTCGGATTTCGTAAGTCTTTAAGATTTTTGGGCTTCATTGGCGTTTTTTTCGTCAGTTGCTTTTTCCATAAGTCCAGATTTTCAGTTATCTATAGGATTGGCCCAAACGACTGCTCTAGATTTGAGAGATTGATTAAATTTTGAATTTTAGTGGATTTCATGAAACCTATCGAGCAGGGGGCAGTTTGCATGTTCACATTGAAAAATCCGTCATACCCCGACTACATATGCATGACAGAATCTGGGGCGATGTGCGTGGCGATCCACCCCGAGTACCCCTACATGGTGGTGGTTGGTCTTTACGATGGGAGCGTTTTAGTGTTCAATATTCAACAAACTTGCAAAATACCAGCCTACAGGAGTAATAACATGACGAATAAGCACAGAGGCATAGTTTGGGAGGTAACTACGAAATCTAGAACGTTTATAGTTTGTACAAAGGCAATTTGTAGGTGAAATGGGCCAAAAATTTACCAGATGGAGAAATGAACTTCTATTCGGTGGCCTCAGATGGTAAAGTCAACAATTGGGTACTAATGCAAAACGATTTGGCAGTTTCTACGATCATCAACGTTTACATTCAGATGGACCCAATGCCCGGCCCTGATGGTACCCTTATACGTATGAAAGGTAAATCAAAGGTTTTTGATTACCGCGATTCAACCGCGGTCAAAGTTTTAAAATGGAAACAATTGTCACTTCAAAATTTTATTTGTTCCCAAATTCCAAAAAAAACAAAAATTCTAGTTTAAACTGAAACATTTCACAAAAATTCCAAGTACCCAAAAAATTCGAAAAAAAATCTTAATTTGTAAAACTGTTAATTTAAATCAAGATATCGAAATTAGAATTGAATTTTCGGAATATAGATATTGAGTTGACATCAAAATGTTAATAAAAAATTTTAGGATAACAAAAATTTCGGAAAAAACTCCTATTATAACCTCAAATTTTAAAATTGGTACTTCGATAAAATCGGAACTGGTCGACGAACGAATAATTTTCAGGTTGCCTGGCGTGCGTATGCTTCCATCCAACGGACCCCTCCATCTACTTGGTGGGCGCCGAAATCGGCCACATTTTCAAGTGCAGCACCGCCTACAGCTCCGTCTATCTCTTCACGTATTACGCCCATCATTTGCCTCCTTACAGGATCGACTTTAATAAGTTCAATCACGACATTTTCATTTCCTGCAGCGCCGACTGGAGGATAAAGATTTGGGAGGATTGCAGAGCGTGAGTTTCGTCCTTGATGCAATCCTGCTGGCGGTGATGCTTGCCTTGAATGAATTAGAAATTAATCTAGTTCAGGGGTGGCCAACACGTCAACCGCAAAGCTTTTGACAGCAGCCCGCGAAGCTAAAGTTGAACAATTTGCTTTCACTTAAATTTAAAATTGTTGCACTATGAAAAATTTAAAATATTCTAAAATTGTTTGCCGATATTCACAGTCCCCACAGACTATATTATATAGAATAAGTGCCCCCCGAAGGTATAAAAGTTTGGCCACACCTGGTCTAGTTGAAATTACAGCTTCCACCTTTCAAGAATTTTTAATTCGTTCATTTTAGTGACCCCTTGTTCGTTTTTGATGTTGGAGCTTGCGTAGGGGACGTCAAATGGGCGCCATACTCCTCGACGGTGTTCGCCGCCGTCACCACCGAGGGTAAAGTCTACGTTTTCGACCTCAATATCAACAAGTATAAGCCGGTTTGCGTCCAAGCCATAGTTTCAAAGAAGAAGAACAAACTAACCAGGATAACCTTCAATTACAAGCTGCCGATACTAATAGTTGGAGATGACAAGTATGAAATCGGAGACAGTTATATTTTATTAGTTAATTGACGCAATTTGTCAATTAAATGTTCTATAATCTTATACAAGCAAAACTATGTAAATATTTGGTATCTCGGAAACGACTCTAACAATTTGGATGAAATTTTCTTTTCGATTAAATTTTTGCTTTGAAAGTACATTAATGTTGTAATCTTTTTAGAAAATACGCGATTTTTTACAAAAAATAACATTTTCTTTTTAGCCATCTCGTAAATATTAGCGGTACTTGCATTAGATGTTAGGATTCTGCTACAAAGATGGCGATGACGTCTTACGTCGCGTATCTCGACTCTTGACTTTCGACTCTCGGTAGCGCGATAACGTGACGTCTTACATCGTGTATCGACCAAAGACTATGCAGAAATCTGCTCTCTTTGGTCTCGTAACGTACAATTAACGCGAAAAATCTGTATTTGTAAGTAAAAATTGCAAAACTGAAAAAAATTCAAAAACAAAAACTCCGAGCGCCTTGTTACTGAATGTTTAAAGCGACTATACTGATGAGACCAAAGAAGACCAAAACTGGTTTATTGGTTGTGAATACTATCAACTTCGATCGACAGTTTTATTACAGAACATTTAATTGACATTTAGATAGATTATTGTGATGCAAACCCATTAACGTAACTTCACACCGTGACCTTTGTAACCGTTAAGTTGCATCGTACTTCTGGTAACCAGTAACCGGACACATTTTTTTGCTCATTGTTTTCAGGGGATGTACAACAACTTTAAAATTGTCGCCAAATTTGAGGTTACCATGCAAACCGCCTAAAAAGCAAATGCATTTGGATCAGTATACCTTACAATGTATGAAACTGGACAAGTTGTTATCATTAGTAAGAGAGCCCCCAACGTTAAATCTACCACAAGATACAGCCGGTTTAGAGGACTAAAGCATACATGTGCGATTGTAAAACTATTAAGTACAAGTGTGTTTTTATCTTATTTTATTTTTTTCTAAAAAGGAAAAATATTGAAAGTAGGAGTATATATTTATAATAAATTATTTTAAAACATTTTCGTGTATTGATTTTTTACACTTACGTACATTTTATTATACATTTGGCTAGTTGGTCAAACTATTAAATACATAAGGCTCTTCAAATGAAATAAGAAGCCACCTTGAACTGTCATTCTATTGTAATCAAATTTTCATGTATCCTTTTATTCTAATATGTTCTGTGTTAAACGGTTTCTCTATGAAAAGTATTCCATGTCTATGAATTCAATCTGTCAACATTAACGCAAAACATAACCTAAATCAAACAAATCACTGTCAAATTTGATTACTAATAAGTAAACATGTTAATTTTTGTTTTTTCTTAAGAAACGTGATTTTCCCAACAATCACATCACCCGTACAATAAATGCCAACAAGTAGCGCAGCCAATTCTGTGGTAAGAGCGACCACATTAATCGTCTTCAACCCGAACTATTGCGCACTTTTTTTTTAGGAAAAAAGGCGAAATTTTCGACTACAAAGCAAAGTGACCAGCGTGGAAATTCACGAAACCTCGTCGTCAGATAAAGCATTTTTGAAAATAGAACCGGCTTTACCATGCAAAGAACCCAGAAAGTTGTACAAAAGATCACACAGTACGTTAAGCCTGTCCAATGTTACCAAAGAGCAGGAGGCGAAATTGTACAACGATTCGATCATTTTGTACGCCCAAACCGACGGTACGGTGTTCGTATCGCGGTCGCCTCAGGAAAAAGAAAATAACACCGATAGGATATCGCTTGATCGAAGAGGCCTTACAAATGTACCTATTATTAAAGGAGAGGTTAGGTTAAGATTGTTATCCATGCAGCACAACCTGTTGTGTAGTTTAGATGGTTTTAAGGGGCAAAATTTCCCTTTTCTAGTATTTTTAGATATCTATGATAATCAGTTAGATAGAATAAGCGGCATTGACACTTTAGAGAATTTAAGGGTGTTACTGATCGGAAAAAATCGGTGAGTATTTAATTCAGTAGCTTTAAGTGTTAATTGTTTAAAGTTTTTGCCAATTATCTCTGTGGTTAACAATGTGGTTATGGTTAATGGTTTTGATCAGTTTAGACAGTTTTGTCATTTTCCCATTTACAAAAGAGGCGAAATTGGGCTTGTGCCCATTTTTGTTATTTTTACTTTTGTTTTTTATCAATTTTGTATCTAGTTGTGGCATTTTTTTATCTGGTTTTGCCCTCTTTTCGTTATTTTGTCGGTTTTGTTTTCTCTTTGCTATTTTCTTGGGACTTTTGCAGCATTTTCTTACTTATTATTAATTTTGTTCATTTTTTATGCTATTTCTGTTTTGTGCAGCTCTAGTCCAAATTACAGTTACCCCTTTGGGTCACCAAATTAAAAACGATCGTTTAAATACCAAGTTTTATTATGCAAAGTGTTAATTTCAGTTTAAAACGAATTGAGGGTGTGAGCACATTAAAAAAAATCGAGGTCTTGGACTTGCACGGCAATCAAATCAGTCACGTGGGCGGTCTGTCGTACCTCACCGAACTAAAAGTGCTAAATTTAGCAGGTAATCAAATTAGAAACATTGGCATGGTTGATTTATCTGGTCTGTCAAACTTGCTCGAGTTAAACTTAAGAAGGAATAGACTTAGGAAACTGTTAGGTTTTGGGGAAACCCCTAACTTGGCAAAACTTTATATTAGTAACAACGATCTACAAAGGTAAGTTGTCTAGGTGCAGATTGAAAATATTCAAGCTTATTTCGTTTCAGCATTGAAGATATTAGCAGTTTAGCTAAAGCATCAAACATCAAGGAAATTTGCATAGACAACAATCCGTTGTCTCTGGGTGGTGATTGCGTATCATTTCTAGTTTCTTACTTACCGCAGCTGGTTAAATTAAACCAGATGCAAATAACTGATCAGGTGAGGAAAGCCGCGATGGCTTGGCGACGAAACAAAGAGAATACCAACGCTGCCTTCCTGGATTTAACCAGCGACGTTTGCCTCAACGTAAAAAGAGAAGAAGTCATATCAAACGCCAGAACCAACTGGGAACTTCTAAGGGCTCAAACCAAGTGTCTCACTAACGCGAATTGCGTGCCCCAAGTTAAAGATTTGAGGCCAGATGCCGATTTCATTCTAACCTCGCTTAACAAGACGAAATTGGCGCCTGCCGGCAAATTGTTACCTGATAAAAAGCTAGGTTTAATTCGAAGTTCGTCGCAGGATACTGAAGTTTCGCAAAACACTTCGTCATCTAACACCTCAAGTAATGAGTATTTGAGGTTACCGCCTATTTTGGTACCTATAATTGATAGAATGGCCCTAGGGGGCGAACTGATACGAAAGTCGAGTAGTTTGTCCAGTATAGACCCAAATGTGGACAGCTGCCCTAGTTCGTTGGAAAGTGGAAGTGAGTCTTCAAGTTGCCAGGATTCATCGAGCGACGAAGAGGGGAAATGCGACAGCGCTGAGGTCAAAAGCGCCGAGGTTATCAAAGAAGGCCCCCAAATGTAAGTGAGAATGAGAATGTCGCTTGGTCGGTTATTTCTTAATTATAATACTCTTAATGTAGAGTTATAGAAGAAGCGGATGTGAATCTGGATCGTAAAACCCCCGCCACTGATTCTTCTAGTAATATATCTGGCGCGTCGACGTCCATCTTGTCAAATCCAAGCGTTTCCGCTAGCGAAAAAGCGCGTTTGAAACCTATTAAACCCAAACGATCTATCAAGAGCGCTATTAATTCCCGCAATGTTAACACGAAGCTGCGCCATCGAGCGGTCACGGCGAAAGTTAAAAAGTCATATACACCACCACCCAATAAGGACAGGGAGCAAGGTAATGTGCAGACGAAGCGTGGTTTGTTCTTCTCCATGGAAGACTTCAAATTTTTTCCAAATCTAAATTATTTTGGTTTCCAATTTTAACTTTTTTTTGCAAAACTGTTTCAAAAAGAAGTCGAGATTTTTAAATTAGGATCAAAATTGCGAGAATAAAGTCAAAATTTTCAGTTTAAAATAGATAGTAAAATCGAGTCACACTGCAGAAAAAAGCCACGTCACGTAGCGGTAACAACTTTCAGCCCCATTAATATTTAAAACACTTTCAGGGGGCGATTACCTCATTGAGGTATCCGGTCAGTATTTGGACATCTATGGTCATGGAGCTCTAAGATTCATCGACAAGGCTTGGAATGTATCCAAAGCGAACGACGTCACGACCGTCAGATTTAATTACGTCAACTACAACGGAATATCAGGCGTTCTAAACAAACTAAAACAACGATTTCCTAACGTTGAAAATTTCGTTTTTAAAGAGACCAACATCTACTGCTTGGGGCAGTTGAATGCCTTAGCGGAAACCCAAGGTTTAACCTCGCTTTTCATCGACGCTGAGGGTAATCCAATCTACACAAAACAATGGAGGAGTTACGCCATCTACCGTCTGTCGCATTGGGGGTTGAAAATCATCAATAACGTCGAAGTCACCGACGAAGAAACTAAAGCTGCCAATGAGGAATACGAGAGTTTGAGCGACCTCGTTCTGTGGTCGTTACCCGACATTTTTCTTCAACCGCTGCTGGTGCGCCTAAGAATCAACGTCAACCATAACTTGACGGAGCAAAACGCCAAAAGGTGGTTACTATCGGCAGATCCTGCTTTGCGAGTTGTGGTCAGCAAAGAAGCTCTTCAATGGAAAAAGGGGTCACCTACACAAGTTCGTATCACAATATTTGACGTTTTCTTCGCCAGTTACTCCTTCCGCAATTCCCGATTTTCAGTGGAAGAAGTAACTGGCGAAGAAGAAGCCAATAAAGCATGCATGAAAATAACACTACTTCACAAAGAAGATACAGAGAATATCTATTTAAATTAGATCAACTATTTGAATGAGGTTTTTTCAGGAGGATCTAGCTATGAGGCAGAAGGCGAAACATCATATAATGTCGCTCCTGAAGCAAACAGAAATTATTACACAAAAACTAAAGCTGTTGGATGAACAATGGCCTTCGATTTTGCACGAAATCGTTCGAAATACACTTTTGGACTACACACAGTTAGATGTGCATGTTAAGGGAAAAATGCAAGAACTGAAAAAGTAAGAATTTCACTGCCAGTTAAAGAATTTCACTTTTGCACTGATCATATTACTGTTCTAGTAATGTTTTTAGACTGTTTAATTTGTTACTCCTACAGTTTTATACAATAAAATGACATTGTTAGCATTATGTGCCTTTTATTTGAACATTTTTTAATTTCAAATTGGACAATTGTTTGGTCAGATGCTAACCTTAGCAAATGAAAATTATATGATTATAGACATTTCTAAGAATTCGGATTAGACAGAATATTCGTAGGAGTCCGTGATCCATGGAGCTTGTTAACATAACGGTTAAATAAATTGCTGAAGTAACCGCCGATAATACTGAAAAGAGAAACCAGATCCGGTCATAACAAGTATTTATAGAAACATCCTGGAATTTTTAATATCTGTTGTTTTAATCGTTAATTGAGTTAAATAGTTATGAATATATGATTATAATCATCCAAACGTAAATAATTAATTTCTAATTGCATTAATAATTAGTTATTATTAATTAATAATAAATTTTACATTTTAGGACAATGAAGTGTTGAAATCAGACCAATGTTAATAACTTTGGGCGATCCAATAAATTACATAAAATTCAAAGCTAATAACTAATAAAATATATTATATTTATTGTAAAATTTCACAAAGCAGGGGTTAAAAATTATAATTATTTAAAAATCGAAGTATTTCATGTGCTTTGTGTCACTCGCAGATTAGAAATTTCTGCATGCTTTCGTTTTCTGCTAGATTTTATTCTGTGGTGGAATAAAGTAGCTTATAAGGCTTGTAGATCTGATCTCGCAATTTGCATCTGTGATCTGAGTGGTATCTATGATTAAGCGATGACAGTTGACGTGATTTAAAATGTCAACTGTTGAATGAACATTTTGTTACCGAATTTTCCAAATGAGCTCTTTTTTCTCCGAATATGTCCTAAATGCATCGTTATCGGATGTGGTACATTCATTTTGGATGAAAGCATACTTGTGCTTGGTCGAAACTTTTGAAATTATCCGTGAACGTCAAAGTGAACACTTAACGTCGTTTCTGCTGCACCCAGCAGATTACCTACATTTTAACGAATTTCAATTTAAACTGCTCAAAGCGTTCCTTTGCATATTATTATTCAATTTATTCGCAACTTTCGTAGCTTGGAAAATCTACGGTAAAAGAATTTGTGATCGTTTTATGAAACCAGGTAAGATTTATCTCCTTTGTCAGGTAATGTGTAACGTAGCATTTCAGCCACATCTAAAGCTATCGAAGAACTACGTGCCAGCGTTTCAAGGTTAAAATTACCTAAAGAGCACACCCCCCGGATTTAATCTAATGGCGGAGAAAATTAAGAAATTTTTTGCTAAAAAAAAAATTGATGCCAAATTCAAATTAGCCGGCCCCGGGCATCGACTCAATGAGTCTTCGGGTTCCATAGTCGGGCCGAGTAAGCAACACAGTGGGACACCGGCTTCTAAACGGACAGAACCAACGGATGCAACAAGGCAAGCCGCCGAAGCCGCTTTGGCTCGTCTCACTGGGCAAAGGAAGGATGCCCCATTTAATACTTCGTTAGCGGCGATTCAGGCGCAAGTTAAGAGAGAATTGGAGGCGGAGAAGAAGGACGCCCAGGCGACGTCTAAGTCGGGGCCGGTTGAGAAGAATTTGGAAGCTTCGAATCACTTGGCAGTTTCTGGTAAGTTTGATGAGGTATAGATTGAAGTTTCAGGATGAAGTAGCTTAAATTTACTTTATACTGGATTTATTGGCTTTGACGATTTACAGAGAATTCTTTGCTTTTAGGTGTTTACTTCCGATGTTCTCTAATTAGCGAGGAAGTTTTGCCCAAGGAGGAATGGCGAAGTAAAATCAAAGAATTTCTGTTTGATCAGCTGGAGGAGGAACGCGGCCTTACCGCCTGCTTAATCATTTATTCTTGCAATTATAATAGAACGAAGGTAAATAACTGAGGTCTAGTTTTAAAAGGAATATGACACTTTGCTGGAACATAAACCACATTAGTTTTGGAAATCAGACCTAATATATTTCCATTTGAGGGATCTTTATATTAAAGAGTTTCAACTGTTTCAATTTAGGTGAAAGACTGCGTTGACGTCCTCGTTAAATATCTGGATAACCTATTGTCGAACCCGACAGAAACAAAATTCCATAAGATTCGCTGCTCGAATGCCACATTCAGCGAAAAGGTCGCCCCCATCCTCGGCGCTACAGATCTCCTGTTTGCGGCCGGCTTTCGGCAGGAGAAACTCGACTATAACGGCACCCTGGAGGACTTTTGGGTCTTCAACCCTGAAAACATCGACTCGTTGGAGACTTTACAAGTAATTTAGCAGTAAAATTCCATTATGTGCTGAACTTGGAAATATTTGTTTATATTTTTATAGAATTAATTTCAATTAACATTGTGACAAAGCAGTTTGGAAACATTTAAATTTTTAGAAATGAAAATTGTTGATTGAAGCATTTTTTAGAAGTTTACAGTTTTCATTTCTAAAAATTTAAATATTTCTAAACTGGAAAATTGAAACACAGAACTTGTCCCCTGAAACCAAGAAAGATTAAAAAACACAACAGAGGTTGCTCTAACGCGTTTCGACAGCCAAGCTGTCATCTTCAGGGGACAAGTTCTGTGTTTCAATTTTTGAAGATAACCAAGGACCAGTCCGTTCAATCAAAAATTTCTAAACTGGGTCGTGATTATGTTAAATGAAATGAATTCTGTACTGTTCCAAGTTAGAGTCTAAAAAGAGTTATGTTTTTATCATTAAGTCAGAATCGAGTCAACATCCACCATTTTACTTATCTCGCTTTTAGTTCCTACGTGAAGCGATCAAAGCCGAAGATCGAATCGAGTTGGAATTAGATAGAAATATGCAAGTGTTGTCGCCTGCCCAAGCGCTTCGCCGCGTTCAACTTCCGGATGATTTCTACGCTTTGAGTCCTGAAGAGATTAAGAAAGAGCAACAAAGCAGGACGGAAGCGATGGAGAAACAAATGCAACTGAGAACGAAAGCCATGAGGGAAAAAGACGAATTAAGGGAGGTGAGGAAATACAAGTTCGCCCTCATTCGAGTACGGTTCCCCGATGGTCTATACTTACAGGTAACGAAATCCTAAAGATATTCTCTGTATCTCTGCGAAAT
>CM053337.1:19091623-19445456 GCA_028583605.1 Dastarcus helophoroides | reverse complement strand
TAAATTTTAAATCATTGAGCAACCCAATGGCCTTGAGTTTATGCGACCTTGAACACTCACGGCCTTGAACACTCGCGGCCTTGAACACTCGCGATCGTGAACGTTCGTGATTATGAATACGCGCGACCTTGAACATTCATGACCTTGAATATTCATGACCTTAAACATTTATGACCTTGAACATTCACGACCTTGAAAACATGCCACTTTGAGCTACCGGGACCTTGACCACACGCGATCTTGAGCTAACGTAATACTAAACTCAGGTGACCTCGAGTTTACATGATCCTGATCTAACGCAACGTTGATCTTACGTAACCTTGAACTTGCGTAATGTTTAGCTGATGTGAAGGTCGAAAAAAGTCAACATTTGCAAATTAATGTCAAAATGTTGTAACCTAAGTCAAAATTTCGACAAAAAAAGTTGCCACATCAAAATTTTCTTTGAAAAGTATTTAAAAAAATAAACAAAAGTCAACCACGAAAAACCTAACTAACTTTTGGTATCAAAAATACCCCTCAGAAGAATTAAATTTCAGTTTCAAAAAAATTCAGAGTTTTAAAATAAATTTTAAATCATTGAGCAACCCAATGGCCTTGAGTTTATGCGACCTTGAACACTCATGGTCTTGAACACCCGCGGCCTTGAACACCCGCGGCCTTGAACACTCGCGATCGTGAATACGCGCGACCTTGAACATTCATGACCTTGAACGTTTATGACCTTGAACATTCACGACCTTGAAAACATGCCGCTTTGAGCTACCTTGACCTTGACCACACGCAATCCTGAGCTAACATAATACTAAACTCAGGTGACCTTGAGTTTACATGACCCTGATCTAACGCAACGTTGATCTTACGTGACCTTGAACTTATGTAATCTTGAGCTGACGTGAAGGTCGAAAAAAGTCAACATTTGCAAATTAACGTCAAAATGTTGTAGCCTAAGTCGAAATTTCGACAAAAAAAGTTGACACATCAAAATTTTCTTTGGAAAGTATTTAAAAAAATGAATAAAAGTCAACCACGAAAAACCTAACTAACTTTTGGTATCCAAAATACCCCTCAGAAGAATTAAATTTCAGTTTCAAAAAAATTCAGAGTTTTAAAGTAAATTTTAAATCATTGAGCAACCCAATGGCCTTGAGTTTATGCGACCTTGAACACTCACGGCCTTGAACACCCGCGGCCTTGAACACTCGCGATCATGAACGCTCGTGATCATGAATACGCGCGACCTTGAACATTCACCACTTTGAATACACGCCACTTTGAGCTACCGGGACCTTGACCACACGCGATCTTGAACTAACGTAATACTAAACTCACGTGGAAGATAGAAATTTTTTTGATTTCGATTTTATTCAAAATTTGGATCTTTTAAAAATCTGTGACTGGAAAATTTCGACATTTTTTGAGTGTCGACTGTTTAGAAAATTTTTATTTTTTTGTTGTTGAAAATTCTATCGACTTGTTACAAAATCGCATTTTTTCATCGACTCTTCGAAATTAATTTGTTTGAACATTTTGGCTTTTTTTTTCAATTTTACCTTTTTTTACATTTGATTTGGAAAATTTAAACTTTTTGAAAATTTTTTAACCTTTCTTTCCCTGAAAATGTTTTCCGGAAAACCCCAATTTTTTAAATTTCGATTTTGTTCAAAATTTAAACTTTTCGAAACGTCCGAATTTTTTAAAAATTTCAACATTTTTAAAAATTTCGATTTCTTTTTGGTGTCGACTTTTTTGAAAATTTTGTTTTTTTTTCTTGTTGAAATATTGGATATTTTTTGGAATTCTAATTTTTTCATAGTTTAATTTTATTCGAAAACTACAGTTTTTCTGAATGTTGTCTTTTTTGATACTTTCGACATTTGTCTTGAAAAAAAAATTTTGTTTGCCAAGTTTTTTAAAAGTTGTACTTTTTTCAAAAGTTTGCCTGTTTCTTGAAATTTTAACATTTATGAGAACTTTTTTTATGATCACCTTTTTTCAAATTTTCGATTTTTTTTGAAATTTTCTAGTTTTCGACTGTTTATGATTTTGACTTTTTAAAACTTTAATTATTTTTTAAAACTTTATTTTGCAAGCTTTATAATTTTTTTTCAAATTCCTTAAAATTTTGAGTTTTTCAATTATGTTTTTTCAAAATTTCAATTTTTTTTTAATTATGGAATTGTACTAAAATTGCGATTTTTTCATTGACTTTTCATTTATCCAAACATTTCAACTTTTCTTTCAAATGTTATCTTTAAGAATTGAAAAACAAATCTTGTCCCCCCGAAACCAAAAAAAATTAAAAAACACAATAGCAATATTTGTTGTGTTTTTTAATAAACGTTCAAAAGGTCGAAAAGTTTTACAAAAGGTTTAGATTTGTTTCAAAATTTTTATTTATTTTTTTATCATTTCTATAAACAGAAATATATTTTGGGGATGAAGTCAATAAATTTATAAATCTTTAAAAATCCGTTAATTCTCAAAATTAATTTTACATGACATTTCCAAAAATTATTTAAATTTAAATATAAATTTCATATTTTAGTAATTTTTATAAATTCGATATCTCAAGAAGTTAGAAATCAAAATTACTTTTAAAAGATCGACATTTTAAGCCAATAATTTATAATTAAAAAGCTTATAATTTGGGTAAAAAATTGAGTTTTCGAATTTAAAAAAAAAACTAGAATTTCAAAAACTGTAAATCGAACATCGAGAAAATGGAAATTCGCGACCTTTTTTTTAAAATTTAGACAGGTTTTCCATATTTTAACTTTTTCTCAAAATTTTGACTTAAAAAATTTCGGCTTAAAAAGAATCGAACTTTTTTCAAAATATTAACTATTTTTCAGAATTTTGACTTCTTTTAAAAGTTTCTGCGTTTTTAAAAAATTGGATTTCCTTTTGACTTTTTAAATTTTGATCTGTTTTTGATTTTGCTCACATACCTAAATGTTTTTAAAAATTTAGACCATTTTTCAAAAGTCTCACTTCAAAATATCCAACTTTTTTTTAAAATATTGGTGATTTCTTTAAAATTTCGATTTTTTTTCTGAAAGTTTCAACCTTTCTAAACTTTAAATTTTCTCGATATATTCCTTTTTTTTTTGAAATGTCGACTACTTTTTCGGATAATTTGGTATTTGCTCAATTTTTTTACTTTTAAAAAATTTCGGCCTTTGTTCGATATTTCGGCTTTTCTTAAAATTTTGCCTTTTAAAAAAAATTGCGACTTCTTTTTCAAAAATGTTCACTTGAAAATATCGAACTTTTTTAAAATGTTGACTATATTTCAAAGTTTTAATTTCTTTTGACAGTTCCGACTAATTTTATCCAAATTCTGAATTTTCACAATATTTTGACCTTGTTTATTAAATTTCGAAGCTTTTTTCAATATTTTAAGTGGTTTGAAAAACCCTTTTTCAAAATATACCGTCCTTTGTTTTCAAAATTTTCACTAGTGTTTATAAAGCAAAGTTAGTTGTGTTTTATTTGAATTTTTTTTTAAATTCATTTCTTAACAAGTAAAGTTTGTAACTTAAATGTGACGAAAACTGGGGCGAATAAAAATTACATTGATAGAAACGAAATGTTTATTGACAGACGAAGTGAAAATTTAAAAAGAAAGCGCGATTGGTATGTATTGCGTCAACATTGCTTGGTTTATTTTTTCTTTCTTAGGGTAGTCCTTTCTGGTATTTCGACCTCGTAGATCGGTTGTCCACCTTCGCAAACCCACACGCTGCCATTTTCACCCTGCGTGATCAAGGTGTACATCCCTTGGGCCACTTTCTCTGGTCTGCAACGCAAAAAGTTAGCAAGAAGAGTCTAAATTGTTGAGATAAATAGAACAATGAAATCTGTCTCTTTTAGAAACTTACTTAACCCACATTAACAAAATATTTGCTGAAAATCGTATGACAGAAGAGAGATCTTCTAAGACTAGTGGCAGCTCCCTTACAAAAAAAATATTGGACTGCGACCACTATTTGACTTCTTTCATAATGTCTTCTTCTTCTTTTGAAAATATTGACTTTTCAACATTTTAACTTTTTCTCAAAATTACGACTATTAAAACTTTTTTAATAAAAATTTCACTTTTTTCAAATATTCGACTTTTTTAAAATATTCGCCTTTTTTCAAAATTTAGATTTTTGAACTTATTTTTTCGAAAATTTCGACCTTTTTTTCAAAAATTTCGACTTTTTTTTCAAAAATTTCGACTTTATTCAAAAATTCAGACTTTTCAAAAATGTTACTTAAAAGTCGCAACGTTTTTCAGAATTTCATCGTTTTTTTTTTTGGAAATTCTGGAAATACTGAGCCAAAAATTATTTTTAAAAATTTTGACGTTTTTTAAGAGTTCGGCTTTTTCTCAAAATTCTATTTTTTGTAATTTTTTAAATTTCGTCTTTTTTTTACATTTTTTTTTTGATTTCTTTGAAAATTTACGCTTTTTGAAAAGGTAACATGAAAATTTTAACATTTTTTCAAAATAACAGTTTTTCTGAAAATTTTCACTTTTCTCAAAAGGTCGATTTTTAAATTTTTTTTTAATTTCGTTTTTCTTTTACATTTTTTGACTTTTTTGAAAATTTAGGATTTTCGAAAACGTAACATGAAAATTTTAAGCATTTTTTCGTAATAACAGTTTTTTCTAAAAATTTCAACTTCTCAAAATTTCGACGTTTTTTTAAAAGTTCGGCTCTTTCCCAAAATTCCGATTTTTGTGATTTTTTAAATTTCGTCTTTTTTCACATTTTTTGAATTTTTTGAAAATTTACGCTTTTTGAAAAGGTAACATGAAAATTTTAACATTTTTTTAAAATAACAGTTTTTTTTCTGAAAATTGCGATTTTTCTAAAAATTTCGATTTTTGTATTTTTTTTAAAATTTCGTCCGTTTTACATTTTTTGACTTTTTTGAAAATTTAGGCTTTTTGAAAACGTAACGTGAAAATCTTAGCATTTTTTCACAAGAACTGTTTTTTCTGAAAATTTCGACTTTTCCCAAAATAACGACTTTTTTCAAAGTTTCGACGTTTTTTAAAAGTTCGGCTCTTTCCCGAAATTCCGATTTTTGTGATTTTTTAAATTTCGCCTTTTTTACATTTTTTGACTTTTGAAAATTTACGATTTTTGAAAACGTAACATGAAAATTTTAACATTTTTTTAAAATAAGTTTTTTTTCTGAAAATTGCGATTTTTCTAAAAATTTCGATTTTTGTAATTTTTTTTTAAATTTCGTCCTTTTTACATTTTTTGACTTTTTTGAAAATTTAGGCTTTGTAACGTGAAAATCTTAGCATTTTTTCATAAGAACTGTTTTTTCTGAAAATTTCGACTTTTCCCAAAATATCGACTTTTTTCAAAGTTTCGACGTTTTTTAAAAGTTCGGCTCTTTCCCGAAATTCCGATTTTTGTGATTTTTTTAAATTTCGTCTTTTTTACATTTTTTGACTCTTTTGGAAATTTACGCTTTTTGAAAACGTAACATGAAAATTTTAGCATTGTTTCAAAATAACAGTTTTTCTAAAAATTGCGACTTTTCTCAAAATTTCGATTTTTGTAATTTTTCTTATATTTCGTCCTTTTTACATTTTTTAACTTTTAAGAAAATTTAGGCTTTTTAAAAACGTAACATGAAAATCTTAGCATTTTTCCATAATGATAGTTGTTTCCGAAAATTTCTACTTTTCTCAAAATTTAGACGTTTTTTTAAAAGTTCGTCTCCCAAAATTCCGATTTTTGTGATTTTTTAAATTTCGTCTTTTTTTTACAGTTTTTGACTTTTTTGAAAATTTACGCTTTTTGAAAACGCAACATGAAAATCTTAGCATTTTTTTATAACAGTTTTTTCTGAAAATTTCGACTTTTCTTAAAATTTCGACGTTTTTTAAAAGGTCGGCTCTTTCCCAAAATTCCGATTTTTGTGATATTTTGAATTTCGTCTTTTTTCACATTTTATGACTTTTTCGAAAATTTACGCCTTTTGAAAACGTAACATGAAAATTTTAACATTTTTTCAAAATAACACTTTTATTCTGAAAATTGCGACTTTTCTCAAAATTTCGGTTTTGTAGTTTTTTTTTAAATTTCGTTTTTTTTTTAATTTTTTTGACTTTTTTGAAAATTTAGGCTTTTTGAAAACGTTACATGAAAATTTTAACGATTTTTGTATTATTTGGAAAATCTTGAATTTTTTCAATGTTTCATCGTCTTTTAGAATCTCGGCTTTTTTCAGAATTTCGACTTCTTTTAGAATTTCGGCTTATTTTCAAAATTTCGACTTATTTTCAAAATTTCGACTTATGTTGGAAATTTCAATCTTTTTTCAAAATTTCGATTTTGTATTTTTTTTATTTCGTCTTTTTTTTAAATTTCTCGACTTTTTGGAAAATTTAGGCTTTTCGAAAACGTAAGTTGACGATTTTTCGAAATAACTTTCCAGAAATGTCGACTTCTTTCAAAAAAAGTCGATTTTTGTAATATTTGGAAAATCTTGAATTTTTTCAATATTTCGTCGTCTTTTAGAATCTCGGTTTTTTTCAGAATTTCGATTTCTTTTAGAATTTTGGCTTATTTTCAAAATTTCGACTTATGTTGGAAATTTCAATCTTTTTTCAAAATTTCGATTTTTGTAATTTTTGTTTTAATTTCGTCCTTTTTACATTTTTTAAGTTTTTTGAAAATTTAGGCTTTTTGAAAACGTAACATGAAAATTTTAACATTTTTTCGTAAGAACAGTTTTTTAAAAGTTCGGCTCTTTCCCAAAATTCCGATTTTTGTGATTTTTTTAAATTTGGTCTTTTTTTCACATTTTTGGAAAATTTACGCCTTCTGAAAACGTAACATGAAAATTTGAACATTTTTTCAAAATAACAGTTTTTTTTCTGAAAATTGCGACTTTTCTCAAAATTTCGATTTTTGTAATTTTTTTAAATTTCGTCCTTTTTATATTTTTTAACTTCTTTGAAAATTTAAGCTTTTCGAAAACGTAAGCTGACGATTTTTCGAAATAACTTTTTCCATAAATGTCGACTTCTTTCAAAAAAAGTCGATTTTTGTAATATTTGGAGTTTTTTTTGTTGAAAATTTTGAATTTTTTCATTATTTCGTCGTCTTTTAGAATTTCGACTTTTTTCAGAACTCGGACTTCTTTCAGAATTCCGGCCTTTTTCAAAATTTCGACTTATATTGGAAATTTCAATCTTTTTTCAAAATTTCGACTCTGAAATTTTGGGGTTTTGGGGTTCTGAAAATCTCGACTTTTTCGAAAAATAAACTCACATTTGCTTAATATTCTGATTTTTTCTAATTGTTAAAAGTCCTTTGATTTGTTTAATTGTTAAAATTTCGGGAAAAATTTCTGCAAATTGTTCAGTTCGATTTTGTGATTAAAATGTTTTTTGAAAATTCTGAATTAATCTTCGTACATTTCGAGAAAAATACGACACTCAAAAAATTCAGGTTTTGTATCAGAATTCCTAGAAAAAAACTCAAATTTTTGCTATAAAAAATTTCTGGAAAAATTTCAGCAAATTGTTTAGTTCGATTTTGTGATTAAAATATTTTTTGAAAATTCTGAATTAATCGATAGTTATGGTAAAAAATTCAGGTTTTATATCAGAATTTCTAAAAAAAGAACTTAAATTTTTGCTAAAAAAAATTCCTGGAAAAATATCAATAAACCAAGAAATAAGAACATTTAAGCGTAAAATTTGAGAAAAAGGGGCAACTTTTAAGGAGAAACTCGAAAGGCTTTTCTGGAAATTCAAAGTGGAAAAAAACTGAATATTTTAAGCACCCAAGTTTCAAATTTCTTTTGTAAGCGCCGCCCTATCAGAGACAGAATTCACGTCCAATGTAAGTACTTTTGTGCGGGTAAAGATCCTAGTTCGCCCGCCAGTTGTTTCCCCAGTCCGGGGTACGTCGAAAAGGCGAATTTTCCCGCTTCGGAAATCAGTGGCGTATCGGTGACCCCCGGACACATCGTCAGGAATTTTATCCCTGTCAAATTGTAGAAGAAGGGCGAACCGAACGATCGGTCAAGTCCGACGACGAAATGCTTGGTGCCCACGTATACCGGACAGCCGGACAACTCCTGGAGGCCCAATATCGAGGCGATGTTGACCACTATGCCGCCGTTGCCTCCGTTTTGTTTTCCCATGTAGTCGATGGCGAGCAACGTTCCCTGGACCACGGCGTTCTGCGAAGAGGAAATCGTGTTATCGAAAGTAAATCTAGTTATCGAAACAAAATCGTGTTATCGAAAGTAGATCTAGTTATCGAAACAAAATCGTGTTATCGAAACAAAATCGTGTTATCGGAACAAAATCGTATTATCGAAAGAGAACGTCGTATTGTCGAAATCGCATTATCGAAAGAGAAAATCGAATTATCGGGTGTAATTGGATAATAGAGCGTTATTAATTTAAACTTACGCAATTAATGGCGATTTCCAACTCCCAGTTGTTGTCCTGCATTACTCCTGCGTTATTTATGACGATGTCTAGGGTTTTCCAATGGTCGTGGGAGACTTTGAAAGCGGCTGCAACAGATTATGCAAAATGATTTTTATTGATGGTGCTTGGTGGAACGTTGCATTATTCATAATGTGTAACATATGACGTGTATTCAGAAAAAAAGAAGCGATATCAAGAGAGCTTTGGTCCGCTTTAGGGTTGCATGTCGATACTTAATCCGTATGATGCCACGTGCTGTCATCTGTCAAATATTATCACGTTTGTTTACCCATGACACTATAACTAGTTATAGTGTCATGTGTTTACCTTTGAAAAGCTTCATTGGATGTTTGACATGGGTGGCTATTGTTTCCCCAACCTAACCTACCTAATATGTAAATCCCAAAGTGTGTCCGTCTGTCTGTTCGGTTTTCAAGGTTCAATTACTGAAGCGATTTTGACGAAAATTGATAAAGACGTAGCTTGCTACGCGAGAGGGTTAATAGGATTTGTCTTATCTTGGGAAACTGGACCTAAACTAATACTATATTCAAAAGGAGTAAATAAAGTTTGTCGATTTTCGATGTAAATAAATGGTCTGTCAGCGACCACGGCATCATCTAACCTTACCGTAAGTTTGCATTGAGAATTTTTCTAAGATAATGACCTAACCTCACCACCTAATGTAATCGGACTCAACTTTGGTGCCCATTATTAGTTAGGGCAGCTAAATAAACGTACACGTGATCGTATCAACGAATTTGAACAAAACATCATTCTGCAATCTACACGAACCCTTTACCGCTGTGCATAGTTGGTTTTCTTATATTTTTTAAAACGAATTTTAAAAATGGGACAGTACGTTTGATCGACAGCACCACCTATCGCTATCTTATAACAATCATGGGTGCTTGGGGAACTAAACCCCCCAAAAGCCGAATTACACTCCCCCAAAACTATTTCACTATTACATACATATCCTTAACATTTAGGGACTTTTAAAACACGTTTACTTATCAGTTTTTAATCAAAATTTTGGACAAAAAAAAGGTTAATTCAGAAATATTGAGAAAAATGTTGAAAGTCAGAATTTTAAAAAAATTTCAGAAAAAGTAAATCGTTTCGAAAAATTCGCAGTTGAAAAAGTTTAAAGTAAAAATTTTGAAAAAGGCAGAAAGTTGTAAACGGCAAGATTTTAAAAAGTCGTAATTTTCAATAAAAGGGGTAATTTTCAATAAAAGGGGTAATTTTCAATAAAAGGGTAATTTTCAATAAAAGGGGTAATTTTCAATAAAATTGTAATTTTCAATAAAATTGTAATTTTCAAACAAGTTGAAATTTTCAACAACAAAAATTCGAAATATTTAAAATGGATTAAAATACTGAAAAAGGTCGAAATCTTTTCTAAAAATCAAATATTTAAAAAATCATCACTTTCAACAAAAAGTCGACATTTTCAAAAAGTCGAAATTTCGAGAAAGTGAAAATTTGGAATTTTAAAAATTCAGAAGAAAGTGTACCATCTCTCTAAAGATGATAGCTTGTCTATCGAAACGCGTTAGAGCAACTTTTGTTGTGTTTTTTTAATCTTTCTTGGTTTCAGGGGACAAAATTTGTATTTCAATTTTTGAAGATCACCAAGGACCAGTTCCACCAAAAAAAAGTGGACCAGTTCCACCAAAAAAAAAGTGGACATTGGAAATTTCGACTTCTACTATTTTTGAAACATTGACCTATAAATTTCGAAATTTTTTCGACCTTCTTTGGAAATTTCGACTGGAATAATGTACACATTTCAAAATTTTAATTTTTTTCAGTTTTGATTTTTTGAATTTCCATTTTTACAATTTCTATTTTTTCAATTTCCATTTTTTCAATTTTCATTTTTTCAATTTCCATTTTATCAATTTCCATTTTTTCAATTTCCATATTTTTAATTTCCATATTTTTAATTTCCATATTTTCAATTTCCATTTTTTCAATTTCCATATTTTCAGTTTCCATATTTTTCAATTTCCGTTTTTGTCGATTTCCATTTTTAAAAAATTTTCGACTTTTTCTTAAAATTTGAATTTACAATTTCGACTTTTGTTGACTTCGACTTCTTTTAAAAAATTCGAGCTTACAAAATTTCCACTATTTTCACTTTCTTGAACATTTCGACTCTTTATCGTTTAATCTTTTTTGTAAATTTTAACTTTTTCAAAAAATGGTGACACTTCAAAATTTCCACCTTTCAAATGTCCATGTTATATTTTATTAAAATTTTAACATATTTCGACTTCGAAGACTTTAACCTTTTGTAATACCGACATTTCAATTTTTAAAATCCTTATTTTTAATAATAATTTGTCCTTGCTCCCAGAATTTTGAGTTTTCATTTTTTTTTAAATTTCGACTTTTTTCGAAAAGTGGACTTTTTACCAATTTGCTTTAAAAAATTCTTCCACTTTCGAATTTCGAACTTATTCAAAAAGTAGGAATTTTCAAATTTTGATTTTTAAAAATTTTAATTTTTAGGTAATTCCAACATTTTAAAATTTCCATGAATGTTGACATTTTTATAAAAATATAGACTTTTTCAAGAAGTCGAAATTTTAAAATTTTTGCAAATTTCGAGTTTTTAAAAAGCTGAAAATTTCCAGTTTTCGCAGATTCCGATTTTTTTGGAAAATTTTAACTTGTTTACTTTTTTGCGATTATTTCGACTTTAAAATTTCAACTTTTTTTCTCGAAATTTTGTACCTTTTTTAAATTTGGACTTCGGGAAGTCCTTCTATTCTTTTTTAATCTTCACTTTTTTTAAAATTTTTACCTTTTCGAGAATCTTGACTTTTCTGAAAATCTTGACTATTTTGAAAGTCTTGACCTTTTTGAAAATCTTGACTGCTCTAAAAATCTTGACTTTTTTGAAAATCTTGACCTTTTTAAAAATCTCGACTTTTTTGAAATCTTGACTTTTAAATCTTGACTTTTTAAAATCGTGGCTTTTTGGAATATTCAAAATTTCCATTTTGTCTTATTATCAAATTTTCGATTCCTTTTTTCAAAACATTAATTTAATTTGTAAATTTTTTTGATTTTTTTTCAAAACTTTAACATTTTTTTTGTCAAATTTGACTTGGTTGGGAGAATTTTATTAAAAAAAAAAAGTTCGACTTTTAAATACTTTGACCTTTAGAACTGTTGACAATTTGATTATATACATTTTTCAAAATTTTGAGTTTTTAAAATTTTAAATTTTCAGACCTTTTTCAAATTTTAAAAAAGACGAAATATTAAAAAAAATCGAAATTTTCCAAAGTCGAAGTATTCATAATGGATCGAAATTTTCAAATAAGTTATGATTTTCAGAAGTCGAAAAACAGTCGCAAATTAAAAAAAACAATTTTGAAAAAAGTCAAAATGTTCAAAAAAGCCCAAATTTAAAAATCCAACTTAAAAAACAACCATTTTTAAACAAGTCGAAGTGTGGAGAAACAGATAAAACTTATTAAAAAAAAGTAATAAAAATATTTCCAAAAAAGGAGGAATTCAAAAAAATCGACATTTTTAAAAATTCAAATTTTACAATAAAGACGCAATATTAAAAAAATCAAAATTTTCAAGAAAACCAAAGTATGCATAATGGATGTAAATTTTCAAATAGCTAAATCAAGATTTCCAGAAGTTGAAAGACAATCGTAAACTACAAAAAAAAACACAATTTTGAAAAATGTCAAGTCGTTTAAAAAAGCCCAGATTTAGAGAACTAAATTACAAAAAGTCCACAATTTTCAAACAAGTCGAAGTGTCAAGAAAAAATATAAAAAAAAACAATAGAAAATTTTAAAAAAGAAGAAATTCAAACAAGTCGATTTATTTTTAAATTGGAATTTTCCAAAAAAGACGAAATATTAAAAAAAAATCAAAATTTTCCAAAGTCGAAGTATTCATTCGAAGTGTCGAGAAAAAGTCGAAAATTATTAAAAAAAGAATAGAAATATTCCAAAAAAAGGAAGAATCCGAAAAAATCGAAATTTTTAAACTCAAATTTTCCAAAAAGACGAAATATTAAAAAAATTCAAAATTTTCCAGACAAAGTCGAAGTATTCATTCGAAGTGTCGAGAAAAAGTTGATACTCTTTAAAAAAATAATAGAAACGTTCAAAAAAAAGAGAATTTCGAAATTTTTAAAAACTGAAATTTTCCAAAAAAAAAAGACGAAATATTAAAAAAAGAATCATAATTTTCAAGAAATTCAAAGTATTCACAATGGACGGAAATTTTAAAATACCCACAAGTCTAGATTTCCAGAAGTCGAAAAACAATCGTAAATTTAAAAAAAAAACACAATTTTGAAAAAGGTCGAACCGTTTAAAAAAGCCCAGATGTAGAAATCTAAATTACAAAAAGTCCACAATTTTCAAGCAAGTCGAAGTGTCAAGAAAAAATTTAAAAAAACAATAGAAACATTTAAAAAAAAAGAAATTCGAAAAAGTCGATTTATTTTTAAATTGGAATTTGCCAAAAAAGACGAAATATTAAAAAAAAATTAAAATTTTCCAAAGTCGAAGTATTCATTTGAAGTGTCGAGAAAAAATCGAAAATCATTAAAAAAAGGATAGAAATATTCCAAAAAAAGGAAGAATCCGAAAAAATCGAAATTTTTAAACTCAAATTTTCCAAAAAAGACGAAATATTAAAAAAATTCAAAATTTTCTAGACAAAGTCGCAGTATTCATTCGAAGGGTCGACAAAAAGTCGAAAATCATTAAAAAAAGAATAGAAATTTTCCAAAAAAAAAGAAGAATCCGAAAAAACGAAATATTTAAAAACTCAAATTTTCCAAAAAAGACGAAATATTAAAAAAAATCAAAATTTTCCAGACAAAGTCGAAGTACTCATTCGAAGTGTCGAGAAAAAGTTGATACTCATTAAAAAAAATGATAGAAACATTCAAAAAAAGAGGAATTCGAAAAAATCGAAATTTTTAAAAATTGAAATTCTCCAAAAAAAAAGACAAAATATTAAAAAAAAAATCAAAATTTTCAAGAAAATCAAAACATTCATAATGAATGGAAATTTTCAAATACCTAAGTCAAGATGTCCAGAAGTCGAAAAACAATCGTAAACTTCAAAAAAAAACACAATTTCGAAAAAGGTCAAACCGTTTAAAAAAGCTCAGATTTAGAAATCTAAATTACAAAAAGTCCACAATTTTTAAACAAGTCGAAGTGTCAAGAAAAAAATTAAAAAAAACAATAGAAACATTTTAGAAAAGAAGAAATTCGAAAAAGTCGATTTATGTTTAAATTGGAATTTCCCAAAAAAGACGAAATATTAAATAAAAATCAAAATTTTCCAAAGTCGAAGTATTCATTCGAAGTGTCGAGAAAAAGTCGAAAATCTTTAAAAAAAGAATAGATATATTCCAAAAAAAAAGGAAGAATCCGAAAAAATCGAAATTTTTTAACTCAGATTTTCCAAAAAAGACGAAATATTAAAAAAAATCAAAATTTTCCAGACAAAGTCGAAGTATTCATTCGAAGTGTCGAAAAAAAGTTGACACTCATTAAAAAAGTAATAGAAATATTCAAAAAAAAGGGGAATTCGAAAAAAATAGAAATTTTTAAAAACTGAAATTTTCCAAAAAAAGAAAGACGAAATATTAAAAAAAGAATCAAAATTTTCCAGACTAAGTCGAAGTATTCATTGGAAGTGTCGACAAAAAGTCGAAAATCATTAAAAAAAGAAATATTCCAAAAAAAAGGAAGAATCCGAAAAAAACGAAATTTTTAAACTCTAATTTTCCAAAAAAGACGAAATATTAAAAAAAATCAAAATTTTCCAGACAAAGTCGAAGAATTCATTCGAAGTGTCGAGTAAAAGTTGATACTCATTAAAAAAATAATAGAAACATTAAAAAAAAAGACGATTTCCAAAAAGTCGAAATTTTTAAAAACTGAAATTTTCCAAAAAAAAAGGTCGAAATATTAAAAAAAGAATCAAAATTTTTAAGAAAATCAAAGCATTCATAATGGATGGAAATTTTCAAATACCTAAGTCAGGATTTCCAGAAGTCGAAAAACAATTGTAAATTTAAAAAAAAACACAATTTTGAAAAAGGTCAAAATGTTTAAAAAAGCCCAGATTTAGAAATCTAAATTTAAAAAAATCCACAATTTTTAAACAAGTAAAAGTGTCGAGAAAAAATTGAAAAAGAATATTAGAAACATTTAAAAAAAGAAGAAATTGGAAAAAAATCGATTTAAAAAAAAAACTGGAATTTCCCGAAAAAGACGAAATATTTAAAAAAAAATCCAAATGTTTCCAAAGTCGAAGTATTCATTCGAAGTGTAAAAAAAGCTGATACTTATTAAAAAAATAATAAAAATATTCCAAAAGAACTAATTTGAAAAAATCGAATTTTTTTAAAAAACTCTGATTTCCCAAAATAGACAAAATATTTTGAAAAAAACCAAAATTAAAAAAAAAACTTGACATATTTATAATGGACCGAAATTTTCAAATAAGTTATAGTACCTGTATATCCACAAGTCGAAAAAAAGTTGCAAATTAAAAAAAACACATAATTTGGAAAAAAATGTTTCAAAAAAGCCCAAATTTAATAATCTAAATTAAAGAAAGTCCAGCATTTTTAAACAAAACGAAGTGTCGAGAAAAAGTTGGGACTCATAAAAAATAATAATAAAACACTCTAAAAAAAGAAGGAATTTAAAAAATCGAAATTTAAAAAATCGAAATTTAAAAAATCGAAATTTAAAAAAAGTTGAAATTCTCAAAAACACGAAATATTAACTCCATAATGCACAGACCAATAGGTTTGAACATTTATTAGATTCGAAGTTTGGAAACCAAACTTCCAAACTTCGAATCTAATAAATGTTCAAACCTATTGGTCTGTGCATTATAGAATCCTTGTCTTCTGGGAAATTGTTCCTAGAGAGCAACCGCTTCGCTAGGTGGCAGTGTTTCAACTGTTGGTAGTTCAGCTACCTATGATTCACTATACACGCCTAGAGGGCTGCATGAATTTGTAGTCTAGGTTGCATTCTTCTTGCATACGAAATATTAAAAAAATTCAAAAAGTCGAAATATTCATAATAGATCGAATTTTTTTTTTTTAAATAAGTCAAAATGTTTTTAAAGAACTCGATGTCGAGAAAATGTTAGGTAGTAGAAGATTACCTTGGAGTTCTTCTTTGATTGTAACGTTGGCCTTTGCAAAGATCGCCTTGTTGGCACCGAATTCGCTGTTTAACTGCTTGGCTGCGTTTTGACCACATGTGTCATTGATGTCGATTATCGTTACACCCTGAAAAGCAAAGAGAATCATGAAGTCAATTATTAGGGTGAGATACGAGTAAAATTGCTGATCTTTGCCAATAAAAGATCTTGGACGATAAAACTGGTGCTGATGCAACGGTTCAGATAATATGTATGTTTAAGATAGGTCACCGGTCAATTGCTTTTCCAATGATTTTCTTTAAATTTCTGTCAGATGTTACTGATAGCATTACCCATATAACTACAAAATTAAAATAGTGGTGGCGGTGCAAATGCGGCGAGATATCCGATGTCAAACTTAACAATTTTTAACTTTTAAGGTACACGCGAAAGATCATAATTTATTGCTCCCGAATCCTTCTACAGATGTGGATAAAAAGGTAATACATTGTGTAAGGCGATATTGTAAATGAAGTGGTAAAATATGAGGACTTCTAGTTTTGACCTAATCGCAATTTGAAATTATACATTTTATGGAATTTTGATGCTTCATTAGGGAAATATCTTGTAGTAATATGAACACAGCAGCTCTACTACTCTTCCCTGGCGGCGTATTTTATTGCGTTAAGAGTGTTCTCAGTTCAGAAAATCCACTGTGAAGCGCGCCTTGGGGATTTGTATTATTGTATCCACGCGGAGAGTCTATGCTAAAAATCAAGTAGTGGAGACTGCAAGACGCAAGAAAAAATTTTTTTTTTACTACAATTACCAACGGTGAAGCGCATTAAAATGGTCAAATGTAATTATTTTTAAAGCATATTTCAGTATTACGTACATCGTATGTTTTAGTTAATTTTTTCTTGAGGTCAAATTGTCTATAATTGCGCGATAACACTTTATCTGGAGTTTTCAAAAAATGGGCAACAACTTATCTAAATTCATTGTCTCCAAATACGTTTCGTCGTTATCTTTGGGCTCCAATTGTGTGAGTAATTTTCATCGATAAGTGCCGTTTTAACTTGAAAGCGTTCGTAAATATAAATGTGCAAATAAATAATGCGATAATTTTTTTTTGTTACGTCGATACCAGGAATTCCGGTGCTAATTTTTTATAATAAACTTCATTACTTTGAATAAACTGAAACCTGAATGTTATAAAAAAAAATTCACAGATTTCGCAATCCTTGCAACCAACGGAGACATTGAAAATGATAACACCAAATAGAAACATAATTAACACTTTATTTAACATACAAGGTTATACAGGTTATATTTACAAATTTCAATAACAACGCTTGGCGGTTGATTCGGAATGATAAATAAATACGAATTACGAAAAAAAAAAAATGTTTACTTTTCGAATTGCAGACTTTCAAAGTTGTTATAAAAAATAATTTAATTAATAATTTCATAACCTCTTTACCGATCGTGTTGAAATATGAAACCTTTATTTATTTAGATTATTAAGGCTAGAATCCTAGTGACGTCGACCCTTGTGTTATCCGACATTCCTTGAAATTCGCCACGACAATTATCTATGTATCTTCGAAGTAATAAATAATAATAATTACATAAAATATGTATTGATTTACAACAATACGTATTACGTTTAGTTTTTATTTTTTTTATAACTGATTAAATGTCGTTAAGGCTGACTGTGTTGAAAGTGTTTGCAGATCTGTCTTACACCACATGAATTTTATGGCCCTTCACAGTTTGTTTGAACTCCCTGGTTGGATAAGTAGTACAATTCAGAAATTTGTCATTCCGACAAGTGGTTCTTAGATATTCTGTCATCCCTATTTTTTTCAAGTTTAAGAATCATTTTATCGACACTGAATGTGCCTTCTTTCCTTTTTGAAAGGCAACGTTACAATGAATAGACCACAGGGTGCTCGTAAGTAGTAATTGTCTTGAAAGTGTTATTCCTGGCCTTTTCTTCTTGGAACAAAAGTATTTTGTTTTGAGTTTCCTCTTGATCCTAACATTTATTGCCCCGGTCATGTAATTGTTCTTCCTGACAAGAATTTATGGTCTTTGAATTGCATGTCATATTTTTGTTTCTTTGAATGGACTTTTAAATGACCAGCTGCATTCAACCCAATTTGGTTTCTTGAAAATGAAGTTAATTTTTTCTGATTTCAATGAAATTTCCAATTACTTCCAAAATAAACTTGTTTCAGTTAATAAATCTATTTAGATTATTTCGCATTGGAATCAGGATTATCGAAAAAAACATTAGAGGGCAGTTGAATGGCAAATTTATCAATCTTAAAAATCGAGGTTGGTTCTGTGATTTTGTTTATCTTATTCCAGATCACACGTGAATTCGTTTAGATGTGATTTGATCCATATGGTACATTACTTCAAACTCTTTTAAAGAAAATTACAATTTTAATACTGAAGTAATGATGTTCGCTTGACACCCTGGATTTAACAATGCTGGACATTGTTTGAAGTTACTGCACCTATTTCTAATTAAAATTAGAGCTGTACTGGTTGTAGTGATTGCCATTTTCGCTTTGCATGATCGTTTAATTTTTCCGCTCTTATGGGAATAATAAATAAAAGTAATTCCCTTTTTTGCCGAAAGCTCTAAAACCTTTATTACAGTTAATTAGTTGTCTTAGACCGGGTTGTGTGGTTCTTGTGAATTAAAAAATGTTTAGGACGGTTGTGACCTGTTCTTTTATTTTAAAGCGGTCTTGCAGCAACTCTATTGCATAATTAATTAATAATAATAATTAGCTGATAATGACAATGATTCAATAACGTCACTTGAATCTCCTTCCACAGAATCGCAAAGATAATGAAATTTCTTAATATCAAAAATACGCTTGTCGTAATGAACTGAGCACTTAAATGAATCTAAAAACAAAAATGGAAAGCGATGAGGGCTTTAAATTAGCAACAGTAGGTATTTAATTATCTCCAGCCGTTTAATAATGACAGAGTGAGTGATTGAATTAGTAAGTTTCAATTTGTCAGTTGAAATTTTATCGGATGTTCAAATGAAAAAGTCATCAAATGTGCTCTTTTTAACATTGGAAATGTTTGTGTTGAGATATGGGGTGAAGTTTCGGGTTTTCGTTCAAGCTTGAAGAACAAGGTGTCGGTCGGTCGGACATACTCGGATCGCCAGTCGAGCGCTCTCGGCGTTGAGAGGCCCCCATGAAAGAATGTTAAGTTTACAGTTCACCGCAGTGCACTATATTCGTTTAATCCAGTGACTTTTCATTGGATAAGGCTATCAGCTATGGATATTAAGAGTATGAAAAATAGCGAAAAGTGTAAGACATATTGAGAGCGTAAAAAACGTTTACGAGAGATTGAAAATAGAGAATCTAGTGAGTTAAGTACGAAAACACCGCTAACAAAAACTGAACACAGTAGGCGGTATTGTGAGCATGTAAAGATGCGCAAACTTAAAGGTTCTGAAGTTTACACGGGCTACCCAAGTCAGCGGCCCTTAAGTGAGGGGTTATAATTCCATTATTATGCTGTAAACTCTTACCCTAAATCCAATTCACGTACGGTCTTGAAGTACTCAGTAAACGAATGTGGTAAAATATCTGCACTTATAATTTTTAGGGCTCAAATAAATGTAAATTACTTTTACAATAAAGTTGACAAATTTTTGCTTGTAGATTAAATATATTTTAATATTTCATTGTTTTCGCTTTGTACTAAAATATTTCTTTCAAGAGCCATGAGCATAGATGCCTTAATATTATTTTGATTTAAATTATTTCGTAGTCTATTTGGTTATACGAGTATATTTCAATTTAAAAAATGCAAGACCGCTTTAAAATAAAAGAACAGGTCCAACCGTCCTAAACATTTTTTAATTCACAAAAACCACACAACCCGGTCTAAGACAACTAATTAACTGTATTAAAAGTTTTAGAGCTTTCGGCAAAAAAAGGGAATTAATTTTATTTATTCCCATAATAGCCGAAAAATTAAACGATCATGCAAAGCGAAAATGGCAATCAGTACAACCAGCACAGCTCTAGTTTTAATTAGAAATAGGTGCAGTAACTTTAAACAATGTCCAGCGTTGTTAAATCCAGAGTGTCAAGCGAACATCATTACTTCAGTATTAGTTAAAAAATTGTAATTTTCTTTAAAAGAGTTTGAAATAATGTACCATATGGATCAAATCACATCTAAACGAATTCACGTGTGATCTGGAATAAGATAAACAAAATCACAGAACCGACCTCAATTTTTAAGATTGATAAATTTGCCATTCAACTGCCTTCTAATGTTTTTTTTCGATGATCCTGATTTCAATGCGAAATAATCTAAATAGATTTATTAACTGAAACAAATTTATTTTGGGAGTAATTAGAAATTTCATCGAAATTTGAAAAAATTAACTTCATTTTCAAGAAAACAAATTGGTTTGAATGCACCTGGTCATTTAAAAGTCCATTCAAAGAAACAAAAATATGACATGCAATTCAAAGACCATAAATTCTTGTCAGGAAGAACAATTACATGACCGGGGCAATAAATTTTAGGATCAAGAGGAAACTGAAAACAAAATACTTTTATCCCAAGAAGAAAAGACCCGAAATAACACTTTTACGACAATTACTAATTACGAGCACCCTGTGGTCTCTTCATTGTAACGTTGCCTTTCAAAAACGAAAGAAAAATGGGCGAGACACATTCTGTGTCAATAAAATGATTCTTAAACTTGTAAAAAATAGGGATGACACGTGTGGACCACTTGTCGAAATGACAAATTTCTGAATTGTACTACTTATCCAACCAGGGGGTTCAAACAAACTGTGAAGGAGCATAAAATTCAGGTGGTGTAAGACACATCTATAGTCAGCCTTAACGTCATTTTAATCGCCCAAGCAATAATACAAGAAGATTTCCGTTCCGTTTCTAATTTATCCTATTGTACTGTCAAGTAAGATCACTAAAATGTACAGAATGATAAAAAGGGTATCCATATGACATCGATTTTCAACGAGTTTTATGGCATCCGCAAAGAAGGACTTATTAAAACTTTCTGTTTAATAATGGTAACTTACGGCACCACTTGTGCACCCTTTTTTGCAGCCCGTTTCTTAAAATAGCAAAAGAAGCTGAAGAACGATTCCCATTAGAAAGTAAAATAATCAGTCGCAATTTTTATATGAACGACTTATCAACAGATTTGATCTCAGCTAAAAGTGTTAGTAATTTTATTCAGCTATATTTGTGTCCTAGTGTAAACGGGCAAGGAAATTTAGTCTCAGATACCTGAGATTTCTATTATGAAATAAATCTCTAATCTAAACGCACCCTTAGGGTTAATTCATCTGATCATTACAATGCTAAACTTATAATACAATATATAGGTCCTTTTTATTTTCAGAGATATCGGCTGTGGAAATGTTAACTAAAAGAGCCTGTATATTATTTAAAATTTTGTTTGGATCAATTCGTCGACCTCTTACTTCTAAATCTTGGCCCTGTGATAAGTAGATCATATATCTTGTTTGTAAGCGGTAGCTAACTGACTTCAATATAAAGTAGTCAATAGACCATAAACAGGAAACATATTTTTTAACCACTGTGTAGTATGAGGTGCCGTTCAGGACATAATAATTTTTTATGAATATTTAATAAATCAATTTATATTAAATTTGAAATTATGTATTATTTCTTTCTTGCAGTATATTTAATTTCAATGAATATGGATATTTAAATCTTCTGTTAAAAATTTTATATAAATATTCGTAAATATCTCTTATAAAGATTTTATGTGATTTCAAAAATATTTATACAAAGTGTGATATATCAAACCACCGCAGCGGGCGCTAGAAGCGCTGGAACTTAAATTAAGGTTTGAAACTTTTTTTATTTTATTATTTATTTATTTATTTATTATTATTTTGTTATTATTATTATTATTAGCAGCATGCTGTCACTTTTTATGTCAGATTTTAGTGCTATTGATAAATATGTAAATATAATCAAGATTCAGGTGGCGACAACGAAAAATAAAATTGATATATAAATAATACCATACTCCATGCTCGATTCGTGCGGCTACTATCGCCTCTCACGGTCGTTTCATGTATCACAGTTTATATAAATATTTTTAAAACCACATAAAACTTTCATATAAAATATTTAAATAGATTTATGTAAAATTTCTATCAGGAGAATATAAATATTCATTTTTACAGAAATGAAGTATATTTCAAGAACGAAACAATATATAATTTAAAATTTTACATATATTGTTTGATTTATTAAATATTCATGAAAAATAATTATGTTGTGAACGGCGCTTCATAGTGTACTGGTCCTTCGAATATTTAACAAGAATCAATTTAAATACCCGAATAGTGATCGGCATCGGCAGTTCAGATTTCTAGGCCAATATTCGGAATGCAGTAGACCCGTGTAAAAATGTTTGGAAGGTGGTATCGGAAAATCAATTTTGGTGAACTATAGAACTATATTCTCCCTTATAGTCCGAAACTTTTTGAAAAAGAGCATCTTGTAATCTGAATAATTACATATAAAAATGATCAGATAAAATCTATGCTTAAGATTATACAATATTAAACGTCACGAATTAAGCAACAACAAAATAATAATAATAAATATCACAAGGTTTATTACAGAATTAACGTAATACGTATTGTTGTAAATCAATACATATTTTATGTAATTATTATTATTTACTACTTCGAAGATACATAGATAATTGTCGTGGTGAATTACAAGGGATGTCGGATAAAACAAGGGTCTTTGTCACTAAGATTCTAGCCTTAATAATCTAAATAAATAAAGGTTTCATATTTCAACACGATCGGTAAAGAGGTTATGAAATTATTAATTAAATTATTTTTTATAACAAATTTGAAAGTCTGCAATTCGAAAAGTAAACATTTTTTATTAATTTTTTTTCGTAATTCGTATTTATTTATCATTCCGAATCAACTGCCAACGTTGCCTTTGAAATTTGTAAATACCCTGTATAACCTTGTATGTTAAATAAAGTGTTAATTATGTTTCTATTTGGTGTTATCATTTCCAATGTCTCCGTTGGTTGCAAGGATTGCGAAATCTGTGAATTTTTTTTAGAAGAGAACGTAGCGAACCCGGTATTCAATTATTTATTGATTATTTTGGTTGATCCGTCAAGGGTCTTATTTATCCAGAGAGGTTAAAATTTTCTAACCTATAGAAAATCGTCTATAAATCTATTTCACTCTTGTTTTTACTCTTCTTTACAAAATTATGCGTTTATGCTTTCAAAATAATTATAAACACAAATTTTGGGCTTTTCCGAAATTTAACAATTTCTTCCACAGTTTCCAATTTTTTTAATTTTTACTTTAAACTTGCAATTCTTGTGTTTTTTCTTAAAACTTCGGATTTCAAACGGATTCAAAATTTGAACATTAGTCTTGCGAGTCTAACCCAAGATATTGCATTAAAATAATAAATATACAGGGTGAGTCACTAAGCGGGAATCTGTCTTTGGTAGACGTATCGTTCAAAATATCGAAAAATGTTTCGAATAAAAGTTGTTCGAAATAAAGTTCTCCACAACCTAAAATTATTGCCAAATATGGCGGCCTGCCGGTTGCACCGGAAATGAAGACAACTTTCTTATTTTAAATAGAACACCCTATGTATTTTTACATTTTTGGATTCCTTGTTAAAAATGAATATGAATTTATTAAGACGACATAGGCCCTTAGTTGAACCGTTTTCGTATAATTTAATTTTTTTGGTTAAATTTGACGATTTCGGAGCTTGACGCCATTAACGATATTTTCCAAACGCAATGACTCATAGTTGTGTGGCATACGGTTTTGGATTCAGGAAGAAATGGAGTATTTGTTTACGTCTTTGCTGTTGGCAAAATTTCTTAAATTTCTTCACATCCGTCGACTCAATTCTTCAGTTGTTCAAACATGCATAACTTAATTTTTTCAAATGGAACCACCTATCATGGATTATCTTATCGGATGCGAAATTAAATTACTTTTTTTTTGGTACCAGGTATTGCTACCTCCGTCCAATAATTTTTGAGAAATTTAGAATTTTGTAAAAATTTTAATTAATTTCGTATTATCGCGTTAGCCCTGGATGTCGCGGTTTTGTTTCGTCTCGTTTGTCCGGCAATAACTGACAGTTTATCTTATTGTTGTCGCGAGGTCTTGGTATTAGTACTGAAAGACAATGTTTTCTCAAGAAGAATTCGTCGATATGGTTTACGCCTTGGGCAGTGCTGACAGAAATCCATTTCTTGCCTCAAGAATTTATGCCCAACGCTTTGCCGATCGGAGACATCAAAATTCAGCGGCATTCGCTAAATTGAGAGAAAGGTTTGAGCGAACTGGTAGTACAAAATACGAGAAAAAGGAGCGTAGAAAATCAACGACCCATGAAAAAAACTAAGTTTTAGTAGCGGCTGCTGTTGTCCAAGATCCGCATTTAAGTAATAGAATAATAAGCACGGAATTACAAATAAGTCAAACCTCGGTTTCACGAATCTTGCGTAAAAATAAGTTTCATCCGTATTGTGTCCAGCTAGTACAGGAACTCAATCAAGCTGATTTCAACAATTGAATGCAGTTTTGCGAGTGGGCGTTACGAAAACTACAAGAACAAAATGACTTTTTGGACAATGTACTATTTGCCGACGAATGTACATTTCATAAGAACGGCTTCGTGGGAAGACACAACTCCTATTACTACCACACTGAAAATCCTCATTGGATAAGGCTCTTAGGCCATTAGCATAAGTGGTCTCTGAATGTTTGGGGTGGTGTCATAGGAAGATTTGTTGTCGGACCACGCTTCTTCAATGAACATTTGAATGCCAACAATTACTTGCATTTTTTGCAAAATCAATTGCCCGAAATGATAGACAATTTGCATCTTGCTGTCGTGCGGCAAATGTGGTTCCAACATGATGGGGCACCGGTACATTATGGAAGGGATGTAAGGGAGTTCCTCAATACACAATTCCCTAACAAGTGGATAGGAAGAGGAGGTCCAGTGGCATGGCCCGCAAGATCACCGGATTTAACTAAGCCAGACCTTTTCTTGTGGGGTCATGTCAAGCAAGTTGTGTACCAGGAACAGCCAACTACCCGAGAAGACATGATGGACCGGGTTCGTGTTGCTTTCCAAAATAGCAATGAAAACGTCTTGGTGGATATGAACAATTCTTTGCTACAGATACTGCGCTATTTGCCATCGTGAAGGCTGGTGGTTATGTTGAACATTTAATTTAATGTTATTATTACCATTGTTTATGTATTCTTCTTAATATTTGTTGCAACTTACTCGTTACCGATTTGTTTATTGTTTATTTACTTTCTTTAATGCTTTACACTGAAATCCAATGATGATTTTCAGTATCGTGGTGTATCGTTTCCTTTCCCACTGAAGCGGTTCTTAAAAAATGTTTGTACATTCGTCGGTAAATAGTACAATGTTCCGAAACGGTCATTTTGTTCCTGCAGATTATGTAACGTCCATTCACACAACTGCATCGATTAGTTAGTCAGCTTGATTGAGTTCTTGCACTAGCTAGGTGTGATACGGATGAAACTTGTTTTTACACAACAATCATGAAACCGATTTTTGGCTTATTTGTAATGTCACACTTATTCTTCTGGTTCTTAAGTGCGGATATTGGACAGCAGTAGCCACCTACTGAAACTTTGGTTTTCCTTCATGCGCCGTTGGTTTTCTACGCTCCTTATTCTCGTATTCTGTACTTCCAGTTAGCTACAACCTGAAGAATGCCACTAAATTTGAACATCTCTGGTCGACTAAACCGTTGGGCATACCTACATGCTTACAAACTCTAATAAAATTGTTTATGTTTTTGAATTTTAATTATTTTAGTTCATAATCAATACTTGGGCCATTGTGTTTGCCTTACTCTAACAATTGACTTAGTTTTCAAAAAATAATTTTCTTTAAAAAATGTAAAGTGTAAACCACATTAACCGATTCTTGTTCGAAAAACATTTTCTGTAATTTGCGGGACAAACGAGACGAAACAAAACCACGACATCCAGGGCTAACGCGATAATACGTAATTAATTAAATTTTTTTACAAAATTCTAAATTTTTCAAAAATTATTAGACGGAGGTGGCAATACCTGCTACCAAAAAAAGGTAATTTAATTTCGCATCCGATAAGATAATCCAAGATAGGTGGTTCCATTTGAAAAAATTAAGTTATGCATGTTTGAACAACTGAATGAATTGAGTCGACGGATAGTGAAGAAATTTAAGAAATCTTGCTAACAGCAAAGACGTAAACAAATACTCCATTTCTTCCTGAATCCAAAACCGTATGCCACACAACCCTGAGTCATTGCGTTTGGAAAATATCGTTAATGGCGTCAAGCTCCGAAATCGTCAAATTTAACCAAAAAAAATTAAATTACGCGAAAACGGTTCAAGCTAAGGGTCCTATGTCGTCTTAATAAATTCATATTCATTTGTAACAAGGAATCCAAAAATGTAAAAATACATAAGGGTGTTCTATTTAAAATAAGAAAGTTGTCTTCATTTCCAGTGCAACCGCAAGGCCGCCATATTTGGCAATAATTTTAGGTTGTGGAGAACTTAATTTCGAACAACTTTTATTCGAAACATTTTTCGATATTTTGAACGATACGTCTACCAAAGACCGATTCCCGCTTAGTGACTCACCCTGTAAATTGCCTCCTAACGGAGGTATGACCATTTAAAGATGGCGCCCCTAAAGTGTTTTTTTTACTACAAAAAGTTAACGGTTAGTAGCAAAGTGTTGAAATTGGGCAAGCAGTTAAAGAATTGGATTAGGCATATTCTCATGTAACATATTTTTTAAATAAGCAGTAGCGTCGTGTGTAGGGGGTTGCCTGCGATTATTTTTTGCCGTAACTTTTTTGTATTGCAATATTTCGACACAAAAGTGCCATAATCGTAAAAAGCAACATTTTTTATACAAAAAAGGTACTCTTTCTCAAAGTCGCTAAAAGTAACCGTTTCCGAGAAAAAGGCGTTTAAATAATCCTATCCCGTCTTCGAAATTCTAACTAATTTGTATAAGAAAAAATAAGTTGGTCATGCAAACTGATCGTAAAGAAAACAATTGTACTTGACAATATCTGCCAGAGATTGACATTGTGTCACTGATAAAATTTGGTCGTAAGCTGTAAACTTTAGCAGTTTTTGTTGTCAATAGTAAGTGTAGTAGTTTTTTAACTTTTCATTATTTTGATAAAATGGACTATTCAAATCAAGAAATGGCCGATATGCATTTAATGTACGGGCTTGCAAATTGTAATCGTGCTGAAGCAAGACGGCTTTATGCTGAACGTTTTCCTAATAGACACCTACCAGGAGTAAAATTGTTCTAGAAAATTCATGCTCGTTTATGTGAAACAGGAAATTTTGTTTTCAAAGGCGAACGTGTTGGAAGGCCAAACGCAGAAGTTGCTAATTTAGAGGAGCGTGTGCTTCAGCGAGTTGAAGAAGATCCATGTGTCAGCACTAGACAACTTGCTTTAGCCGAAGGAGTAAATCACGTAACTATCTGGCGAATTTTGAAATTTTACCAATTCTACCCCTATCATTTTCAAAGAGTGCAAGGGTTACTTGCTGCTGATTATCCTCCAAGAATAGAATTTTGCAACTGGCTATTGCATAAGATCGCTGAAAATGAGAACTTTCCATCGCTCATATTATTTACGGACGAAGCGGGTTTTACCAGAAACGGGATACTTAACTTTCACAACATGCATCAATGGCAAGTTGAAAATCCCAATGCAGTTATTCAGTCGAGACATCAGCAACATTTTTCACTTAACATTTGGGGAGGAATAATAGGGGACTCTATAATTGGACCGATTTTTTTTACCTCATAGGTTAACAGGAGCATCATATAGACATTTTTTGCAAACAGAGTTACCCGTGTTACTTGAAAATGTTCCACTCATAACAAGACAGCGAATGTGGATAATGCACGATGGGGCACCTGCCCATTTTAGTGCAGTTGCTAGGGAATTTTTGAATAACAACTATCATCAACGATGGGATAGGTCGAGGAGGTCCGATACCACTGGCCAGCTAGGTCTCCTGACCTCAACCCACTCGATTTCTACTTATGGGGAACATCTAAAGCAGATCGTCTACTCCACACCAGTTGACAATATCAATGATCTTCGTGAACGAATTGAAAATGGGTTCAACCAGATTCACAATACACCAGGCATTTGCGAAAGAGTAAGGAGTTCCCTTAGAAGACGAGCCGAGCAATGTATTGCTGCAGGGGGCAGTAATTTCGAACACTTGCTTTGTTTTTTTTTTCTTAATTTTGTACTATTTTTATATCAATGCAATTAGTAGTGGATAAATTAGAAATTTGCAAAACTAATTCTAATAAATGCAACAATTTTGTTTAAACGCTTTTTTCTCGGAAACGGTTACTTTTAGCGACTTTGAGAAAGAGTACCTTTTTTGTATAAAAAATGTTGCTTTTTACGATTATGGCACTTTTGTATCGAAATATTGCAATACAAAAAAGTTACGGCAAAAAATAATCGCGGGCAACCCCCTACACACCACGCTACTGCTTATTTAAAAAATATGTTACATGAGAATATGCCTAATCCAATTCTTTAACTGCTTGCCCAATTTCATGACTTTGCTACTAACCGTTAACTTTTTGTAGTAAAAAAACCACTTTAGGGGCGCCATCTTTAAATGGTCATATCTCCGTTAGGAGGCAATTTAAAGAAAAAAATATATTTCAACATTTTTCATATTTTAATGTGTAGAATATGCTCCTGAAGTAGCGGCCCGGACTTTTGTAACACCCTGTATATTCAGCAAAAGTCAAAATTTCGAAAATAAGCCGCAATCCCGAAAAAATTGAATTTTGAAAACTCGAAATGCGCAGGAAATTTCATATTTTCAAAAGGGTCGAAATATTCAAAAAATAGAAATTTTTAAAAATTTTGATTTTTCAAAAAAGTTATAAAAAATGAATTTTCAAGAAAAAGTTTAAATCAAAAAAAAAAGCTGAGGTTTTCAAAAAAATAGTCGAGAAAGGATCAAAATTTAAAGAAAAAAATTGAAAATATTAAAAAAAGTGACAATTTTAAAAAAGATCGAAATTTAAAAAACAAAGAAACATTTAAGAAAAAGAAAAAATATTTAAAAAATCGAAGCTTTTTAAAAAAGTAGCATTTCTCAATGAAGTCAAAATTTACAAAAATAAGACTAATTTTAGGGAAAAATGATAAATTAAAAAAAAAGTTCTTAAAAAAGTCAAAATTTTCGAAAACAAAATTTCAATAGTCAACATTCAGGGAAAAGCAAGAAATTTTGAAAAACAGTAGTGAATTTGAAAAGTCAAAAAATTTGAAAGCCAAAATTTTGAAAAGATCAAAATTTTTAAAAAATCTAGATTTTAAAAATATCCAAAAATATTAAAAAAGTCTACATTTTCAATAGACGAATTTTTAAAAAGTGCAAATTATTTATATTTTCATTTCCGAACAAAAACGGAATTTTTAAAAAAGTTGATTTTTTTTAAAGTTTAATCCACTCGCAAAAGGTAACCCCATTATGCTTTCAAAGCACTGCGAGTAGGATGCGGAAACAAGGATAGGTGGCGATGAACCGCCTTCTTAAACAAGGATAGATTGTAATTTTTGGGGAAAATTTCTTTCGGTAACAAGTTCCATAACTTGGAAGTTCTAAAGAAAAAAGAATCTCCCTGTATAGAGGTCCTCACTGTGTCAAGCTGGATCGCACAGGAATTTGCTACCTCCGACTGTAAAAGATAAATGAAAATGTTCAAAAAAAGTCAAAACTTAAAACAAATTGAAATCTTGAAAAAATTGAATTTCTGAAAAAAAGATAAAAAAGTTTAAAAGGGTCGAAATTTACAAAAATCGAAAATTTTAAAAAGGATGTTTTCAAAAGTCAAAATTTTAAAGAAGTAAAAAATTTTAAAACGGTTAATATTTCCAGAAAGACAAAACTTTGAAAATAATTGAAATTTTACAAAAATCAAATATTTCAAAAAAATTAACATTCTGAAAAGTCGAAGTTTTTCAAAAAAAGTGGAAAATTATAGAAAAATGATTTTTAAAAAGTCACAATTTACGGTAAGGCGAGAAATTTTGAAAAACAGTAGAAAATGTCAAAGGTCAAATTTTTAACAATGACGAAATTTTGAAAAAGTAAAAATTTTAGGATTTGAAATTTCTAGGAAGGCAAATTTTGAAAAAACTCGACATTTTGCGACTATTCAAAATAACCTTTTGATAATAAGTCGAAATTTCTTAAAAAAAAGTCTAAATTTTGTAATAAAATAGAAATGTTGAAAAATAGAATTTTTCAAAAAACTGGATATTTTAAAAAAAATTTCGATGTCAAGCTTTCTGAAAAATCTAGAATTTTCAAAAGGGAAAGATTTAAAAAAATAAAATCATCGGAAAAGTCGAAATGCCCAAAAATTTTGAAAAAAGTCAAAAATTTGAAAGAATCGAAAATTTTGAATAAAGTCGACATTTTGCAACAATTCAAAATAACCTTTTGATAATAAGTCGAAATTTCTTAAAAAAAGTCTAAATTTTGTAATAAAATAGAAATGTTGAAAAATAGAATTTTTCAAAAAACTGGATATTTTAAAAAAAAATTCGATGTCAAGCTTTCTGAAAAATCTAGAATTTTCGAAAGGGAAAGATTTAAAAAAATAAAATCATCGGAAAAGTCGAAATGCCCAAAAATTTGGAAAAAGTCAAAATTTTGAAAGAATCGAAAATTTTGAATAAAATCGACATTTTGCGACAATTCAAAATAACCTTTTGATAATAAGTCGAAATTTCTTTAAAAAAAAATCTAAATTTTGTAATGAAATAGAAATGTTGAAAATTAGAATTTTTCAAAAAACTGGATATTTTTTTAAAAAAATCGGTATCAAGCTTTCTGAAAAATCTAGAATTTTCGAAAGGGAAAGATTTAAAAAAATAAAATCATCGGAAAAGTCGAAATACCCAAAAATTTGGAAAAAGTCAAAAATTTGAAAGAATCGAAAATTTTGAATAAAATCGACATTTTGCGACAATTCAAAATAACCTTTTGATAATAAGTCGAAATTTCTTTAAAAAAAAAATCTAAATTTTGTAATAAAATAGAAATGTTGAAAAATAGAATTTTTCAAAAAACTGGATATTTTTAAAAAAAATTCGATGTCAAGCTTTCTGCAAAATCTAGAATTTTCGAAAGGGAAAGATTTAAAAAAATAAAATCATCGGAAAAGTCGAAATGCCCAAATATTTGGAAAAAGTCAAAATTTTGAAAGAATCGAAAATTTTGAATAAAGTCGAGAGAATTTTAAAAATCCAAATTTTCAAAAAGTCAATTTATCGAAAAGTCAACATTTTTGGAAGTCGAAATTTCTAAAATCTAAATTTTCAAAAAACGTTGAACAAATGTCAAAATTTTTTGGAAAACTTTGGAGAAAAAACGCTGCAAAAGGGTGGAAGTTATAAAAAAAGTCAAAAGCAAACATAAATTTTAAAACGTATCAATTTTCAAAAAAAGTCAGAACCTTGTGGATCAAAATTTCAAAACAACTCACAATCTAGGGATAAGCAAACGCTGAAAAAAGGAAGATATATTTAAAAAATAGAATTTTTAAAAATGTGATCTGAAAAAATGACATTTCAGAAGAATTCTTTGAAGATAAGTCACGTTTAGGTACAAAAATTGGATTTTTAACTAAAAAAACAATTAAAATATTAAACTGGTGACTTGTGGAAGAATCTCAAATTAGAAGTCGAAATTTGGAGAAGAAAATTTCGGAATTAAATTTCCAAATTAAATTTAAATGGCCAAAAAGGAATTTCGAGTTTAACTGAAGATAGAATTTTAGAAAAAAAATAGATCGAAATGAATTTTTAGAGAAAACAAGTTTCGAAAAGAAGACAAATACATTTTCGAAACAGGTTCATGTTTGGGGTCAAAATTTCCAAAAAAGTGAACCGTGTTAGAAAAAACAGAAATTAACACACGTATATGAAAAATAGTCAAATTGAAAGCATGAAGTCTGGGGAAAAGATGAAGTGTTTAGAAAAAAAATTATGGTTTACAAAAAAATTCTCAAATTTAATTAATGTCCAAAGCCAAAATCTTATTAAATTGATAGCTCAGATTACTTACGTGTAATCCGTGTTTGAGCAACTCTCTGGCGTATTCCAGGCCGATGCCGGTGGCGCCCCCTGTAATTAATGCGATTTTTCCCTTCACGTCGTACATTTTGCAGATAGTTTTAGCCAGAGATCAGCCTAACACTAAACGTTCGAGATTAAGCTCTTCCTTATATACCCAATTACATTGTTGATATAATGAGATGATGTTATGCTTCAACGATAAGACTTTGTGTATCTGTTTGATTTAATAATACTAGTGATTGCCGTCCTTCAATCAGCATAATTGACATAGCAGATGGCAGTGTTTATTGGTAATATGATGCACTCGGTCAATAGTTACTTTGGATCAAATAAATTTAATTAAACTTGTTTTCGAATGCTTCGTTTTACAGGTTTACATAAAATAACTGCACGATGATATAACTGCTACAATTGATGTTAATTCAGTATCTAATCTCCGCTGGCGATATTTTTTATTTAATTTGTCCATAAACGTTACCAACTGACCTCTGGTTATCAAAGTTTTGCAAGTGCATAACGTTCGAGCCACCGCCTATCGTTGATTAAAAAAGATGAAAATAGACAATCACCATTCCTGGAATTTTGCTGAAATTAGATTTAAAAAAATCATATATTCGAATAGCGAACGAAATTACCCAATCATGGAGGTGTCCTGACCCGACGAATTTGAATCTTTCCGCTTAAATCTTAAAGAAGGTGTTTGTCAGCTTAAAATTTCGAGCTTTTTCCATGAATTTATGTTTCGAAGTTGAAATGTTAAAGTAAAATGTAAGAATAAAAGATAGACTGCCGAAAGAAGTGAAAACTTAACACTAGGAAATATGTAGTGTTGCAGTTCGAACCCACACTAGTAAGCAAATCACAATCTTGGAAACATTTCAAAACAAATGCTAGAATTCTAATGCACAGACCAATAGGTTTGAACATTTATTAGATTCGAAGTTTGAAAGCCAAAAAACCATTTTCGATCCGGTATTTGATTTTCAAACTTCGAATCTAATAAATGTTTGAACCTATTGGTCTGTGCATTAGAATCGTTGTCTTCTGGGAACTTTTTCCTATAGAGCAACCGCTTCGCTAGGTGGCAGTGTTGGTAGTTCAGCTACCTATGATACACGCCTGGAGGACTCCATGAATTTGTAGTCTAGGATGCATTCTACTGACATAAAACAAATGCTGTCAAATTGACTTACTTGTACTTGTGGTTTGGTTGTATCGTGCGGAAACGAATCTAGTGTTTATTGATAACTAGCTAATTTTTTTTATGCAACGGACTGGTCCTTGGTTATCTTCAAAAATTGAAGTACACAACTTGTCCCCTGAAACCAAGAAAGATTAAAAACACAACAAAGGTTGCTCTAACGTGTTTCGACAGCCAAGCTATCATCTTTATCATCTCTCTGAAGATGATAGCTTGGCTGTTGAAACGCGTTAGAGCAACCTTTGTTGTGTTTTTTAATCTTTCTTGATTTCAGGGGACAAGTTTTGTATTTCAGCTAGCTGATATGTCACGACCAATAAATTTATTTAAATAAATCAATTGTTTAAGTATGGTTTTTTTTTAAATTTCTGGCTTTTTAAATTTTTGGTTTTTTAAATTCCTGGCTTTTTAGATTTTTGGTTTTTTAAATTTATGGTTTTTTATATTTAGTCGTTTTCTAACATTTCGACTTTTTCCAAAGTTTCAATTTTTAAAATTTCAGTTCTTTTCAAAGTTTCGACTTTTCCGAAGAACCAAGCCTTTTTCAAAAATGTTGTCCATTTTTCCACTTCACTGAAACTTTCTTTTTTTTTTTTAATCTTATTCGCCCTAGCGGACAGTTCACCTTTTTGAAAAACTTAACTTTTTAAACATTTCAACTTTTCCATTTAGAATTTCGAAAATTTTAACTTCTCTGAAAAAATCAAAATGTCGATTTTTATTTAATGAAGTTTTTCAACGATCCAAATTTGGACATTTTTTAAAATGTCACTTTTTTTTGAAAATTTCGACTTTTCGAAAATTTCGACTTTTTGAAAATGTCGACTTTTGAGAATTTCGACTTTTCTGATGATTTTATTTTCTTTTAATCTTTCTCTTTCGAAAATTCTAGATTTTTGAGAAAGCTTGACACCGAAGATTTTTTAAAATATCCAATTTTTTAAAGAATTCTATTTGTTCAAAATTTCTATTTTATTACAAAATTTAGACTTTTTTTAGGAAATTTCGACTTATCAAAATTTGGCTTGTTTAAGATTTTCGACTTTCAAAATTTGGACCTTTTTTAAAATTTCTATCTTTTAACAAAAATTGTTTTTTTTCTAGTTTTTACTTTTAAAAATGTAGATTTTATTTTCCAAATTTCCAAAATTAGTTTCCAAAAAGTGTCTTTTAAATCTCCATATTTCTTTAAAATTTTGATTATTTTTGAAATTTAAATTATATTTCAAAATTTCAACTTTTGTAAACGTTTTTTTGAAATTCTCTTCATTTTATCAAAACCTTTTAAATCTTCAAAATGTTGAAATTATTTTTCAAAAGTTTGATGTTCTCTAAATCTGAATTTTTTGTGAAAATTTTGTTTCGAATTCCGTCGTTTTTCAAAATTTTGACCTTTAAAATTTTCACTTTTTTTTAAATTTCTTCTTTATCTAAAAACATAGATTTTTTTAATCGACTCTTGTTAAAATTTCGGATTATTTTGCAAACATTTCGTTTGCATTTTAAAATTTTTGATTTATTTCGAAAATTTAAACATTTTCAAAATGTCGATTTCTTTAATATTTTGGTTTTTTTTAAATCTTAGCTCTTTTTGAAAACTTCGACCTTTTTTAATTGAATTTCTTTTTATTATTTGTGATTTTTAAACTTTTTTCTTTTTCAAAGTCTTAACTAACAAAAATTTCGACATTTTTGGTAATTTTGACTTTATTCGAAATTTGGTCTTTTCAAAAATTTGGGTTTTTAGGAGATTTGGCTGAAAATTCTTAATTTTTTTTTAAATCTCGACATTTCTTCAGAATTTCGAGTATTTTTTAAATTTCAGACTATTTTTTAAAATCTAAAGTTTCTCCATTTTTACTTTACTTTTTATCAAAGCTTCGAAATTTTTCAAAATTTTAACATGTTTTGGAAATTTTGACTGTTTAGGGAATTTCCTCTTTCCTTAGAATTTCGACTTTTTTTTGAAATATTGAGTCTTTTTTAAAAATTTAACATTTCAACTAATTCGACTTTTTTTGAAGATTTTGTTTTTTTTTTTAATGGATACTTATTTTAGTTTTTTCAATAAAATTCGAAAACTCAATTCTAAACTGACAATCAAAAAAAGTCCAAATTCTGAAAAATATAGAAATTTTGACAAATAATCAAAACTTTTAATTCTAAAATTTAAAAAATAATGCGAGGTGGTCGAAAAATTTCAAATTTTAGAAAGTCAAAATGTTCAGACAATGGTAAAATGTTGAATAAATCTGAAAATTTTAAAAAATAGAGATTTTCATAAAAAGCAACAATTTGCAGTCACAATTTTCCAAAAAATATTGAAATTTTGCAAAAATTTCGTATTTAATTGTAAAAAAAGTCTCAATATTTAAAAAATAAAAGTATAGATAACAATTTGAAAATTAGGTGAATTTCAAAAAATGTCACAATTTTTAAAAAAGCTAAATTTTTCAAAAAAGTAAAAGTTTAAAGAAAGTAGAAATTGTAATGAAAATGTTTGAGAAATGTCAACATTTTTATAAAAAGTTAAAATTTAAAAAAAAATCAGTTGAAATTCTGAAATTCGGATAAATTTAAAAAATCATAATATTGACAAATAGTCAAAGAACTCAAAAAGAACGATATTCGAAGTCAAAATTTTCAAAAAAAAAAAACAATTTGTAAATTGAATAAATGGAGGAATTTACAGAAACTTTCGAAATTAAAAAAATGTAATAAAAAATATTTCGAAAAAAGTTTTCAAATTTTCGAAAAAGTCAAAATTCGGAAAAATGGATAAATTTTAAAAAAATCGAAATTTTTAAAAGGCATTTTCAAAAAAATTTAAAATTCCGAGACAAAATGCGAAAGTTTAAAAACAAAAGTTAAAATTTGGAAAAATTTCAAAATTTTAATAAATAGGTACATTTACAATTTTTAAAAGAATGAAGATTTTCAAAAAAAAGTATCAAGTTTCAAAAAAAGTCGAAACAAAGTTTAAAAAATCGAAATTTTTCAATAAAGTCGACATTTAAAGTTTAATTAAAAATGTCATTTACAAAAAATTAAGCTTTTTAAGGAAATTCCAAATTTTAAAACAATCCTGAATTGGAAAAACAATCAAAAATTTGAAAAAAATGTTGAAATTATCAATAAACTTGAAATTTTCAACTAAAAAACGAAATTTTGGAAAAAATTTAAATGATTGAAATTTCTAAATTGTCCATAAGGTCGAACCTTTGAAAAGTCGAAGTGGACATTTTAAAAAAATAAAAGTTTTGAAAAACATCGAAAATTAAGAAAAAATCAGAAATCTAAAAAAATGTGCAAATTCTGGGAAAATAAGTCCTAATTTTGAAATAAAATCGTTTTTTTTAAGTTTACTCCAAACAAAAATCCCAACTTTTCAAAAAACCTGATATTTTCAAATAAATTAGAAGCTTAAAAACTGGAATTTTTATTTAAGTTGTTATTTTCGAAGTTTAATTTAAAAAAAAAGAACCATAAGATTTAAACAGAAGCAGAAGTTTTTTATTCAGTATCGAATTTTTAAAATCAGGTTTTTAAAAAGTCGAAAATTTGTTTTAAAAAGATGTTTTTGGCCTATTTTTAAAGATTGTACGTTTTTCTTTTTTTAATTTCGACTTCTGCGATTTTTATTTTTGGGGTTCTGTTCCCTAATAGGAAATTATAATCTCACTCTCGTATCGTGTGCATGTCTGTCACGAAGAGATTTTCCTCGAAAGCTATGAAACGTAAAAAGGTAAAATTTTGCGTAGCGTTAGTTCTCGATTTTGGTGGAACGGACTGGTCTTTGGTTATCTTCAAAAATTGAAATACAAATCCAATAGCCAAGCTATCATCTTCAGAGAGGTCTCTGAAGATGATAGCTTGGCCATCGAAACGCTTTTGTTGCGTTTTTTTAATCTTCCTTGGTTTCAGAGGACAATATTTGTATTTATTTAGTTCTCGATGGCTCACGCAAACGCAGTCCGTCAGCCAACTACTAGAAAAAGAAAATATTAAAAAATAAAAGGGGGGGGGGGTTAATGTAGTCTCCGAAACATAAAGTTTTAGTGTGAGGTATGATGTATGATTTAGAAAAGCTACCTCTAATATTTTTTTTGTAAATTTCGGTCCACTACAGATACAAAATGTGTCAGAAATAAGCACCTCTGCCCCCCCCCCCCCCCCCTAATCGCTTAGGTTTCTAAAGGTAAAATTTAGATTTTAATAGAATCGGTAGATATTGGGGCTATGGATTATTGGAAAATGCAGGTTTTTTCAATATGGAAATAGTTGTTGAGAAAAAAATATATTTTATGGAAAAGTAGCTGCTTGCATTCTAAGACTTTTTCATCCAAGTAACAATATGCTTGATTTAGATGGATGCAGATCAAATTTATGTCTGACACTTTTTCATTTAGATGGATATTTTCGGAGTTAGCACTAGTCCACGCAATGCAGTAATTGCGGCGCGATTCGAGGCGCGAGTCATCGAATTATTGCGAATTGCCCATGAATGCTTAGCTGAGACATTATCAACACAGATGGATATTTTCGGAGTTGGCACTAGTCCACGCAATGCAGTAATTGCGGCGCGATTCGAGGCGCGAGTCATCGAATTATTGCGAATTGCCCATGAATGCTTATCTGAGACATCAACACAATTATCAGTTCCATAAATATTTGGATTGATTGTAGAAAAAAGTGTGTATATCTAAAAATGAACAATTTTTTTATTTTTCAATAATAACACAAGACAATTTAGATAACATTTCAAATTCATTCATAGGTAAAAATGATTTAATTTAGTCTATTGACTGTTCACTGTACTAATTAGTACTGAATTATTATTGTGCGAGTCAGACTCGCTCTTGGCTACATTATTTATCAATTTCTTTATTTTTAGGTTTTACTGGGACTTGTGCATGCTCTTACTCCTAGTTGCCAACCTCATCATTCTACCAGTGGCGATAAGTTTCTTCAATGACGACCTGAGCACCCGGTGGATCGCCTTCAACTGCCTGTCAGATACAATTTTCCTAATAGATATAGTAGTCAATTTTAGAACAGGTAAAACGACCACCATATTCACCAAATTTTCAATCGGATTCATTCCCCCGTTTCAGGTATAATGCAGCAAGACAACGCCGAACAAGTGATACTGGATCCGAAGATCATCGCCAGACATTACCTGAGAACCTGGTTTTTCCTGGATCTGATTTCGTCCATACCTCTAGATTATATATTTTTAATTTTTAATCAAGTAAGTGGAGTTTAATTTTCTACCTTTTTACCATCTGGTTTATTTACTCTTTTTTTGATCACAAAGTAGGTTTTCGAATTCAGAATCTGGATGTAATTACTTGTATTTGAGAGTGGTCCTAAATCCGGTGTTGTCAGATCGCGTATTACCTGCGTTTTTTTCCAACTTCTGTTCCAGGATTACGGCGACAGTTTTCAGATTTTGCACGCGGGGCGAGCCTTAAGGATACTTCGCCTCGCGAAATTGTTGTCGTTGGTGCGGCTGCTCAGATTGTCCCGATTGGTCAGATACGTCAGTCAATGGGAGGAAGTTTATGTAAGTAGCCGAATGTCGTTTTATTTTGGTAACACTTTTTGACCCATTGTGGTGTTTTTTTGCTTAGTGCGTTGGTCGCACGTTGGCTTGGATTCAATATTTTGCCCTCTTGCGGTTGTAAAATTTAATAATGTTACGGGCTTATCGGTTCGATTGATTACACGTGATGGATTATACCACTTTATTACCAAATTAACTCTGCACACTTCAACTGAATAGTAACTCACTACTTATTTACTAATTACTAAACCACTAATTACACTGACTTCTAACTGACAGACTCGAGGGAAAGCTGACCGCCTTTTATAGTTTTGGGCGCCGGCTTCTAGAACTTTTCGGCAAATGAGGCTTATCGTTTGCCGAAATTTCTGGAACGCTTATCTGCCATTTGTTTCGTTATCGCGGCCGCGTTCCCCTTATCAGATCCTTCTAGAAACTTTTTTTATTTACTAAATTCTACAATTCTATTCTAAATCCTATTTCATCTATTTACATTACGTTACAATAAAAATTTAAAATTCTAAGGGTGCGTTTACATTAGACACTTTATTCCGTACATTTCTCTCTGACATAAATGTCAACTATCCTGAGAGGAGCTCTCCGAGATTTATCTACGCAGCTGGGAAGAGATAGCTTCCCTCAAGATAGTTGACACTTACGTCAGAGAGAAAATATGTCAGAGAGAAATGTACGGAATCAATTCGCTGGTGTAAACGCACCGTAAGGAAAAAATAAGATTGAATTCCTTCAGAAGAATAAGCAGCTTTTTTTTTAAACCAGTGAAGGCGAAATGCTGCTTTTTACTAGAAAATTAGGCTAACAAAAACCAATTTGTTAGAATATTGTTGCGAGTTATCGGTTCGAATGATTATAACCCGTGAATTGTAAAACACTTTATTTCTAAATTGAACTCGGCACACTTCAACTGAACAGTAACTCACTACTTATTTACTAATTACTAAGCCACTAACTACACTGACTTCTAACTGACAGACTCGAGGGAAAGCTGACCGCCTTTTATAGTTTTGGGCGCCGGCTTCTAGAACTTTTCGGCAAATGAGGCTTATCGTTTGCCGAAATTTCTGGAACGCTTATCTGCCATTTGTTTCGTTATCGCGGCCGCTTTCCCCTTATCAGATCCTTCTAGAAACTTTTTTTTATTTACTAAATTTTACAATTCTATTCTAAATCCTATTTTATCTATTTACATTACGGTACAATAAAAATTTAAAATTCTAAGGGTGCGTTTACATTAGACACTTTATTCCGTACATTTCTCTCTGACATAAATGTCAACTATCCTGAGAGGAGCTCTCCGAGATTTATCTACGCAGCTGGGAAGAGATAGCTTCTCTCAGGATAGTTGACACTTACGTCAGAGAGAAATGTACGGAATCAATTCGCTAGTGTAAACGCGCCGTAAGGAAAAAATAAGATTGAATTCCTTCAGAAGAATAAGCAGCTTTTTTTTTAAACCAGTGAAGGCGAAATGCTGCTTTTTACTAGAAAATTAGGCTAACAAAAACCAATTTGTTAGAATATTGTTGCGAGTTATCGGTTCGAATGATTATAACACGTGAATTGTAAAACACTTTATTTCTAAATTGAACTCGGCACACTTCAACTGAACAGTAACTCACTACTTATTTACTAATTACTAAGCCACTAACTACACTGACTTCTAACTGACAGACTCGAGGGAAAGCTGACCGCCTTTTATAGTTTTGGGCCCCGGCTTCTAGAACTTTTCGGCAAATGAGGCTTATCGTTTGCCGAAATTTCTGGAACGCTTATCTGCCATTTGTTTCGTTATCGCGGCCGCTTTCCCCTTTTCAGATCCTTCTAGAAACTTTTTTTATTTACTAAATTTTACAATTCTATTCTAAATCCTATTTTATCTATTTACATTACGTTACAATAAAAATTTAAAATTCTAAGGGTGCGTTTACATTAGACACTTTATTCCGTACATTTCTATCTGACATAAATGTCAACTATCCTGAGAGGAGCTCTCCGAGACTTATCTACGCAGCTGGGAAGAGATAGCTTCTCTCAGGACCGTTGACACTTACGTCAGAGAGAAAATATGTCAGAGAGAAATGTACGGAATCAATTCGCTGGTTTAAACGCACCGTAAGGAAAAAATAAGATTGAATTCCTTCAGAAGAATAAGCAGCTTTTTTTTTAAACCAATGAAGGCGAAATGCTGCTTTTTACTAGAAAATTAGGCTAACAAAAACCAATTTGTTAGAATATTGTTGCGAGTTATCGGTTCGAATGATTATAACACGTGAATTGTAAAACACTTTATTTCTAAATTGAACTCGGCACACTTCAACTGAACAGTAACTCACTACTTATTTACTAATTACTAAGCCACTAACTACACTGACTTCTAACTGACAGACTCGAGGGAAAGCTGACCGCCTTTTATAGTTTTGGGCGCCGGCTTCTAGAACTTTTCGGCAAATGAGGCTTATCGTTTGCCGAAATTTCTGGAACGCTTATCTGCCGTTTGTTTCGTTATCGCGGCCGCTTTCCCCTTATCAGATCCTTCTAGAAACTTTTTTTATTTACTAAATTTTACAATTCTATTCTAAATCCTATTTTATCTATTTACATTACGTTACAATAAAAATTTAAAATTCTAAGGGTGCGTTTACATTAGACACTTTATTCCGTACATTTCTCTCTGACATAAATGTCAACTATCCTGAGAGGAGCTCTCCGAGATTTATCTACGCAGCTGGGAAGAGATAGTTTCTCTCAGGACAGTTGACACTTACGTCAGAGAGAAATGTACGGAATCAATTCGCTGGTGTAAACGCACCGTAAGGAAAAAATAAGATTGAATTCCTTCAGAAGAATAAGCAGCTTTTTTTTTTAAACCAGTGAAGGCGAAATGCTGCTTTTTACTAGAAAATTAGGCTAACAAAAACCAATTTGTTAGAATATTGTTGCGAGTTATCGGTTCGAATGATTATAACACGCGAATTGTAAAACACTTTATTTCTAAATTGAACTCGGCACACTTCAACTGAACAGTAACTCACTACTTATTTACTAATTACTAAGCCACTAACTACACTGACTTCTAACTGACTGACTCGAGGGAAAGCTGACCGCCTTTTATAGTTTTGGGCGCCGGCTTCTAGAACTTTTCGGCAAATGAGGCTTATCGTTTGCCGAAATTTCTGGAACGCTTATCTGCCATTTGTTTCGTTATCGCGGCCGCTTTCCCCTTATCAGATCCTTCTAGAAACTTTTTTTATTTACTAAATTCTACAATTTTATTCTAAATCCTATTTTATCCATTTACATTACGGTACAATAAAAATTTAAAATTCTAAGGGTGCGTTTACATTAGACACTTTATTCCGTACATTTCTCTCTGACATAAATGTCAACTATCCTGAGGGGAGCTCTCCGAGATTTATCTACGCAGCTGGGAAGAGATAGCTTCTCTCAGGACAGTTGACACTTACGTCAGAGAGAAAATATGTCAGAGAGAAATGTACGGAATCAATTCGCTGGTGTAAACGCACCGTAAGGAAAAAATAAGATTGAATTCCTTCAGAAGAATAAGCAGCTTTTTTTTTTAAACCAGTGGAGGCGAAATGCTGCTTTTTACTAGAAAATTAGGCTAACAAAAACCAAATTGTTAGAATATTGTTGCGAGTTATCGGTTCGAATGATTATAACACGTGAATTGTAAAACACTTTATTTCTAAATTGAACTCGGCACACTTCAACTGAACAGTAACTCACTACTTATTTACTAATTACTAAGCCACTAACTACACTGACTTCTAACTGACAGACTCGAGGGAAAGCTGAACGCCTTTTATAGTTTTGGGCCCCGGCTTCTAGAACTTTTCGGCAAATGAGGCTTATCGTTTGCCGAAATTTCTGGAACGCTTATCTGCCATTTGTTTCGTTATCGCGGCCGCTTTCCCCTTATCAGATCCTTCTAGAAACTTTTTTTTATTTACTAAATTTTACAATTCTATTCTAAATCCTATTTTACCTATTTACATTACGTTACAATAAAAATTTGAAATTCTAAGGGTGCGTTTACATTAGACACTTTATTCCGTACATTTCTCTCTGACATAAATGTCAACTATCCTCAGAAGAGCTCTCCGAGACTTATCTACGCAGCTGGGAAGAGATAGCTTCTCTCAGGACAGTTGACACTTACGTCAGAGAGAAAATATGTCAGAGAGAAATGTACGGAATCAATTCGCTGGTGTAAACGCACCGTAAGGAAAAAATAAGATTGAATTCCTTCAGAAGAATAAGCAGCTTTTTTTTTTAAACCAGTGAAGGCGAAATGCTGCTTTTTACTAGAAAATTAGGCTAACAAAAACCAATTTGTTAGAATATTGTTGCGAGTTATCGGTTCGAATGATTATAACACGTGAATTGTAAAACACTTTATTTCTAAATTGAACTCGGAACACTACAATTGCAATTCACTTACACTGTTTAATTGACCAAATTATTCATAGACTTCTAACTAACTTACTAGGGGAAAAGTAACCGCCTTATATAGGTCCCCCTTCGGGTTCTAGAAAAATCCAGTCGATAAGACTTATTGTTTGTCGAAATTTCTGGAACTCTTATCTGCCGTTTGCTTCATTATCACGGCCGCTTTTTTATCAGATTTTTTTAGAAAATTTCCTTACGTTCTAAATTCTATAATTACATTTCGTTACAATATTTTGTACGTAATATGTCTGGCTTAGAATCTTCGCATCGTTAATATTATTTTAAATAGTCGAACGTATTCATAATTCGTATTTTACACGATGCGTATTAGCATATTTATGCAATTATTCCTTCAGATGTCGTAATTATCAAATCAAAGCGCAAGGAAAACGTCGCAAAACGTGTTATTAAAGTAAATACACAGTTTCATGTTTTGACAAGTAAATCGGACCACCGATTAGAAAAAAAAAGTCGCAATAAACCAATCGACGCGACGAAGAGGCGAATGTGAATCCAAACCGATGTGCTTTTTTGGTAATTTACAGCTAAAACGTGTGTTGTCCTTTCGAAAGCAGTTAATTAGCTACTTGTTGACCCACCCTATTTAAACCGAGATTTGCTGCCAGTCGCTTCCAATTTGTGTAGTTGATTATTTTTTTTTAACGAATTCTTCGTGTTCTTGCAAGAATAGAAAAAGCGAAAGTTGTTGTTTCGCACCTCTTCCTGTTCTATTTTAGACCTGTAGCTGTTGATTTGAGTTTTTATCTTTAGGTATTAGTTTTGCTCTTATTATTATTAATATTATTAGTATTATTACATGATTATTATTATTACATGATTGTTATTATTATTACTAAGTATATTAAGTATTCACCACGTTGTTTAACTGGGAAAGTGCCATACAATAAATTGATACAAACCATCGAGGGTAAAACACAAAATACACGATAAATTGGACACGTTTCGACGTTTCGCCTATTTGAAATACTTCAGTGCTGACAACTGTCTCTTTGGTATTCGCTGGTTGTTGCTTGGGGCGGCTTTGAGTGCATGGCTGATAATAAATGTGTAACAATTTCGAACTAAAGTAATTTTTGTATAAAATGATTGACGAAGTAATTTTTGTATAAAATGATTGATGTTTAAAATGATTGATGTATAAAATGATTGATGTATAAAATGACTGACGAAGTAATTTTTGTATAAAACGTCCCTTTCGTTTGTTGTTTTACCGAACGCTTGAGTGTGCCAATTTGGTACTTTACTCCTTCTGAACCACAAAACTTCTAAATCTTTTATTATTCGTCTTTGTTGGGTTTCGAATTTCATTCAATATTTTTGAATTGTGAGCTCTTTTATTTGAGTCAGATGAAGAAATGCTGCAGGAATAAAGAGTTTGCTTCAGTTTCTTAAGATGTAGCGTTTATAGCATGGTCCATAAGTAACATATATCGTCCAGATATAAACTAGGAGGCCAACTTGTGTCAACTTTATTTAACGCTGACAAAGGAGGAGAAGCAGGCACGTAGCCAGGATTTTCGTTCGGGGGGGGGGTCCAACTCCCCCCCTCCCTCTCTTCAGAAAATATGACAACATACATCAATTATTCTTCATGGTAGACCCTTATTGACCGGAAATATTATGTTTTTTTCAATTTATTTAACATTTCTTCGGCCCACTTTGGAAATATTTAAATTTTTATGGTTATAAATTGAAAAAAAAAATACATCAATTACTTTTACGTATTTGTTTCTTTTATTTTATTTTTTTTTCATTTTGTTAATTAGTAAAAGTGAAGAATAAAATCTAGTGACCTTAACATTATATAAATTTGACAAATAAAAACGTAAAACTTACCAAAGAAAAATTTCCTAATATCTATTTTGAGTTTACGTATTTAACTCATCACCGACCAAGAATCGACTTTTTTTTTTGAAGTTAAAATTACAAGAGAGTAGAAAGAACACCAATTTGAAAAAAAATTATCACGGAATGTTGATTTCTTCTTCTTTATATCTCGAGATTAAAGTCAAAATTTCGACTTTAATGTGAAAATTTCGAAAAAAAAACATCGAAATTTGGTGTTTAAAGTCGAAATTTCTAAAAAAAAGTTGAAATGTCAATTTTTAAATCGAAAATCTTACAAAGGCGTAGAAAGGACATCGATTTAAAAAAAATGTTGTGTTTAGAAATTTCGACTTTTTTCTCAAACTTGGACTTTTTTCTCAAATTTAGACTTTTTTCTCAAAATTTCGACTCTATTTGGAAATGTTGACTTTTTTCTGAAAATTTCCACTTTTTCGAAATGTAACAAAGGCGTAGAAAAGACATCGATTGAAAAAATGTCATTTTAAGAAATTTCAACTTTTTTTTCTCAAATTTCGATTTTAAGCTCGATATTTCGACTTTTTTCTCGAAATTTAGATTCGTTTCTTAAATTTCGAGTTTATTTCTTAAAATTTCGACTTCTTCTCGAAATGTTGACTTTTTTCTCAAAATTTGATTTTTTTCTCGAAATTGTGCCTTTTTCTCGAAATTTCGTTTTTTTTCTTTTAAATTTCGACTTCTTTCTCGAAATTTTGGCCTTAATATCGAAATTTCGACATTTCTCTCAAAATTTCGACTTTATACTCAAAATTTCGACTTTTTTTTATCGAACTTTGGACTTTTTTCGCAAATCTCGACTTTTTTTTCGAAATTTCGTCTTTTTGCTCGAAATATTTCGAAATTTCTACTTTTTCTCGAAATTTCGACGTTCTTCTCAAATTTCGAATTTTTGCTCGAAATATTTTGAAATTTTGACAAAAAGTCGAAATTTCGGCCTTAATCTGAAAAGTTTACCTTTTTTCTCGAAATTTTGTTTTTTTTCTTAATTTTAGACTTTTTTCTCAAATATCGACTTTTTTCTCGAAAATTTAACCTTAATATCGAAATTTCGACATTTTTCTCGAAATTTAGGCTTTCAAAATGTCGATTATTTTTCTAGAAATTTCGACTTTTTTCTCAAATTTCCACTTTTTTCTCGGAATTTCGACTTATATTTTTCTCAAACTTCGACTTTTTTTTCTAGAAAATTCGATTTTTCTCGAAATTTCGACTGTTTTCTCGAAATTTCGACTGTTTTCTCGAAATTTCGACCTTAATCTGAAAAGTTCGAATTTTTTCTCGGAATTTCGTCTTTTTTTCTCAATTTTCGACTTTTTTCTCAAATATCGACTTTTTTCTCAAAAATTTTGACCTTAATATAGAAATTTCGACATTTCTCTCATAATTTCGACTTTATACTCAAAATTTTGACATTTTTTTATCCAAATTTCGACCTTTCTTTATCAAAATTTCGATTTTTTCGCAAAGTTCGACTTTTTTCTCGGAATTTCGTCTTTTTTTCTCAATTTTCGACTTTTTTCTCAAATATCGACTTTTTTCTTAAAATGTTGACCTTAATATAGAAATTTCGACATTTCTCTCAAAATTTCGACTTTATACTCAAAATTTTGACATTTTTTTATCGAAATTTCGACCTTTCTTTATCAAAATTTCGATTTTTTTCGCAAAGTTCGACTTTTTTCTCGAAATTTCGTTTTTTTTTTCTCAATTTTGGACTTTTCCCAAATATCGACTTTTTTCTCGAAATTTTAACCTTAATATCAAAATTTCGACTTTTTTTCTCGAAATTTCGTCTTTTTGCTCGAAATATTTCGAAATTTCGACGTTATTCTCAAATTTCGAATTTTTGCTCGAAATATTTCGAAATTTCGACGTTATTTTCAAATTTCGACTTTTTTCTCGAAATTTCGGCCTTAATCTAAAAAGTTCGACTTTTTTCTCGAAATTTCGTTTTTTTTTTCTCAATTTTAGAGTTTTTTCTCAAATATCGACTTTTTTCTCAAAATTTTAACCTTAATATCGAAAATTCGACATTTTTCTCGAAATTTCGGCTTTAAACTCAAAATGTCTACTATTTTTCTAGAAATTTCGACTTTTTTCTGAAATTTCGACTTTTTTCTCGGAATTTCGACTTATGTTTTTCTCAAACTTCGACTTTTTTCTCGAAATTTCGTTTTTTTTCCTCAATTTTAGAGTTTTTTCTCAAATATCGACCTTTTTCTCAAAATTTTAACCTTAATATCGAAAATTCGACATTTTTCTCGAAATTTCGGCTTTAAACTCAAAATGTCTACTATTTTTCTAGAAATAATTTCGACTTTTTTCTGAAATTTCGACTTTTTTCTCGGAATTTCGACTTAGGTTTTTCTCAAACTTCGACTTTTTTCTCGAAATTTCTACCTTTTTCTCGAAATTTCGACATTTTTTTTCAAATTCCGACTTTTTTTCGAAATTTCCATCTTAATCACGAAGTTTCGATTTTTTTCTCGAATTTTCAACTTTCATCTCGAAATTTCTAAAAAAAAAAGATCAAAATTTGCTAACTAAAAATAGCAATTATTGAACGCACCCTACTACAAACTGTCAAGATTGTTGGGAAAGAGGAGTGGTGGGACGCAACTGTCATCTGCCTAATTTGATCATAGTGTAGAAATTTTGACATATTCGAAAAAAATTTCGATATTAAAGTCGAAATTTCAACATTAGTCTCGGAATTTTAAGAAAAAAGTAGAAATGTCAAGAAAAAAGTCGAATTTTTGAAAAAAAAGTCGAAATGTCCAGTGTTAAGTCGAAATTTCGAGTTTAAAGCGGAAATTTTCGAGAAAAAAAATCGAAATTTAAAAAAACCGAATTTTTGACAAAAAAGTCGAAATCCCTAAACATTTTTTTATAATCAGTGTCCTTTTTACGCTTTTGTAAAATGTCGAAATTGCTAAATATAATTTTTTTAATCAATGCCTTCCTATGCTTTTGTAAAATGTCGACTTTAAACTCAAAATTTCGACTTTTTTCTCGAAAATTCTACTCCATGCATATATATGTCAAGAATGTAGAAATTTGAGATAATAAAAAATTGAAATTACTGAACGTACCCTACTGCTAAGTGTCAATATTAAATTGTAAAAGGATTGGTGCATGTATTGGGAAGGCTTGAGCTCATTGCCAATTTTTATTAAAATGTCTACATGGCTATTTTGCTTATCATAAGCTCAATAGTTGGCAATTTCGAAAATTATTTACATGCTTAAATATAGAATCAGCCGTTTTTCTACTGATATTTCAATTCGTATCATCGTAAATTTTTTGGGGAATATTCATTTCGGGGAGGGTCCGGACCCCTTGGACCCCCTCCCCTGGCTACGTGCCTGAGGAGAAGAGAATAGAAGAGCAATTTGGGAATTAAACGATTCCACATATTTCGAAGGTTTTGGATAACAATTTGCAAATGGCGTTCCAAGATGAAAACTGATTAAAACTTAGGCTAGAAATTTACAGAAATATAACAAAAACTGCACACAATATCTCCAAATTCATTGAACACCAAATTCAGATCCCATTGTCATCAATATTTAAAGTTTTAGAGCCCATACCCTGAAAGTTACCTTCTAAATAAATATGGAAAATTACAAAAAAAATAGTCACAATTTTCGAAAAAGTGTAGAAATATTTGACTAATGCGATTAGAATACAACCTAAACTGCAAATTCATGCAGCCGTCCAGGCGTGTATAGTGGAATCATAAGTAGCTGCTGAACTACCAACAGTTGAAACACTGCCACCTAGCAAAGCGGTTGCTCTCTAGGAAAGTCCCCAGAAGACAAGGATTCTAATGCACAGACCAATAGGTTTGAACATTTATTAGCTTCGAAGTTTGGAAACCGAAGACCGGTTTCGATCTGACTGAAACTGATCGAAACCGGTCTTTGGTTTCCAAGCTTCGAATTTAATAAATGTTCAAACCTATTGGTCTGTGCATTGGAAGAGAAACCCAAATTGAAAAAAATCGAAATTCTGAAAAGTTGAAATTTTCAAAACATCAGAAACAGATATTTATTAAAAAGTCAAAAATTTGAAAATAGTCGGAAAGTGCAAAAAGAAAAAACATTTCAAAAAAGACTAAAGTCTCAAAAGAAGTTAAAATCTTAAAAAGTAGTTGAAATTTTGACAAATATCCAAATTTTGAAATATAATTAAAACTGTTTAAACAAATTGAAATTTTGAATTATGTTGAAATTTTTAATATTACGAAACTTTCAACAACAAAAATGAAAACTTCGAAATATGGCAAAATTTTCATAAAATTTCATATTTTAGAGTATAAATTTTCAAGAAATTTAAAATTTTAAACGCGGCCAAAGATTTCAGAATCAATATTTACAAAAAGTCAAAATTTTTAAAATTGTTGACTTCTTTTATAAAAGGTTCAATTTTTTTAAAAAAGTTAGATCTCCATAAAAAGGTAAAAGAAAAAAAAATTGACAGCCTTAATTTAAAAAAATTTGAGAATTAGAAAAAATGGTGAAGTTCTCAAAGAAAATTAAAATTTTTAAAGTAGATTGAAATTTTGAAAAACAGTCCAAAATTTTGAAAATAGTCAACATTTTTAAAGGATTAATTGAAAAATATTACAAAACAAAAGCAAAAAATGATAATTTTTTATAAAAAATCAGTCGAAGTTACCAAAAATTAAAATTTTATAAAAGCTGAAATTTTGGAAAACTAAAATTTCGAAACAAGTCGGACATTTCGTAAAAAGGTCAAAATTTTTGTTTGGAAATTTTCAAATTAAAATCGAAATATTCTTGGAATGCTGCAATTTTTTAAAAAAAAATCGAAATTTTCAAATAAATTTCGACGTGTTGAAAAAAGTAGCTAAATTTTCAAATATTTCTAGTATTTTAAAAATAGCCCAATTTACAGAAAAATTCAAAATTTTGCGAAATAGTCGAATTTTTTTAAAAACGCTCACACCTAAAAAAGTTGAAATACAAATCTTGTTCCCTGAAACAAAAAAAAATTAAAAACACAACAAAGGTTGCTCTAACGCGTTTCGACAGCCAAGCTATCATCTTCAGAGATATACTTATCTTATAGTATATTGTAATATCTCTCTGAAGTTTCGACAGCCAAGCTATCATCTTTAGAGAGATATTACAAGATACTATAAGATAAGTATCTTTCTGAAGATGATAGCTTGGCTGTCGAAACGCGTTAGAGCAACCTTTGTTGTGTTTTTAATCTTTACTGGTTTCACGGGACAAGTTTTGTATTTCAATTTTTGAAAATAACCAAGGACCAGTCCGTTCCACCAAAAAAAAAACTCAAAAAAGCACAAAAATTTCAAAAATAGTCAAAATCTCAAAAAAATTAGTTGAGAATTTGAAAAATTTCGAAATTTTGAAACAAAATCGAAGCTATTAAAAAAATGAAATTTTGAAAAAAAATTGAAAATTTCAAAATAAGGCAAAATTGTCATTAAATTTCATATTTTAGAGTCGAAATTTTCAGAAAATCTAAAATTTTAAACCCGGTCAATAGTTTTAGAATCAAAAATTTTTAAAAAGTCAACGTTTTAGAAAAAATACTTTAACTTTAAAAAAAGTTGTAAGATGCAAAATACGTCTAACCCCAGTTTTAACCAAAAGTTGATATTTCCAATAAAAAAATTGAATTTCGAAATCGCTGTTTGGGGCAATCTATAAAAGATTACCATAACTTAACGAAAAAGAGGTAACTGAAAATTGAGACGTCTGTAAGAAGCAACTGGCGAAGAAAATGCCAATCAACAAGAATGGAATTTCCTAAAATTGGTATATTTTTCATGAAACTTTAATTTTTTTGTTGACATTTATAAATTTCCCCTGAAATATTGACTTTTATTAAAATTTCGACCTAATTTTAGGAAAATAAACGAATTTTGGGAATAATGGTCGAAATTTCGAGAGGATATTTGGAAACATGAATTTCGACGAAAAAGTGAAAGTTTTAGAAACAAGAATGGTCAACATTTGAGAAAAAAGTTGAAATTTAGAGAGGAAGGGACGTCGAATTAAAAAAAATAGTCCTCATTTTTAGAAACAACCAAATTTTAAAAAAGGTCGAAAGACAAATTTTGAAAAAAGTCGAAATTTCGCAAAAATGTAGTAAATTATTCAAGGTCAAAGTTCCTAAAAATCAGTTTTTTGCAATTATCTCGGTTTCTATAGCTTCTATGATGTTAATGTTTATAATAAAATTTGTAGAGCATAAAATTTGCCATAAGTTTTGTTAAAGACATTTTTTTATATGGTCAACCGTTAGTAAATTATTCAAGGTCAAAGTTCCTAAAAATCAGTTTTTTGCAATTATCTCGGTTTCTATAACTTCTATGATGTTAACGTTTAAAACAAAAGTTGTAAAGCATAAAATTTGCGACAACTTTTGTAACAAATATTTTCTCATATGCCCAACAGTTAGTAAATTATTTAAGATCAAAGTTACAAAAATTGGTTTTTTTTCGATTATCTCGGTTACTGCAACTTCAATGATGTTAACATTTATTATAAAATTTGTAGAGCATAAAATTTGCCACAAGTTTTGTTAAAGACATTTTTTCATATGGTCAACCGTTAGTAAATTATTCAAGGTCAAAGTTCCTAAAAATCAGTTTTTTGCAATTATCTCGGTTTCTATAACTTCTATGATGTTAACGTTTAAAACAAAAGTTGTAAAGCATAAAATTTGCGACAACTTTTGTAACAAATATTTTCTCATATGCCCAACAGTTAGTAAATTATTTAAGATCAAAGTTACAAAAATTGGTTTTTTTTCGATTATCTCGGTTACTGCAACTTCAATGATGTTAACATTTATTATAAAATTTGTAGAGCATAAAATTTGCCACAAGTTTTGTTAAAGACATTTTTTCATATGGTCAACCGTTAGTAAATTATTCAAGGTCAAAGTTCCTAAAAATCAGTTTTTTGCAATTATCTCGGTTTCTATAGCTTCTATGATGTTAACGTTTATAACAAAATTTGTAGAGCATAAAATTTGCCACAAGTTTTGTTTAAGACATTTTTTTATATAGTCAACCGTTAGTAAACTATTCAAAGTCAAATTTCCTAAAAATCAGTTTTTTGCAATTATCTCGGTCTCTATAGCTTCTGTGATGTTAACGTGAATAATAAGATTTGTAGAGCATAAAATTTGCGACAACTTTTGTAACAAATATTTTCTCATATGCCCAACAGTTAGTAAATTATTTAAGATCAAAGTTACAAAAATTGGTTTTTTTCGATTATCTCGGTTACTGAAACTTCAATGATGTTAACATTTATTATAAAATTTGTAGAGCATAAAATTTGCCACAAGTTTTGTTAAAGACATTTTTTCATATGGTCAACCGTTAGTAAATTATTCAAGGTAAAAGTTCCTAAAAATCAGTTTTTTGCAATTATCTCGGTTTCTATAGCTTCTATGATGTTAACGTTTATAATAAAATTTGTAGAGCATAAAATTTGCCACAAGTTTTGTTCAAGACATTTTTTTATATGGTTAACCGTTAGTAAACTATTCAAGGTCAAATTTCGTAAAAATCACTTTTTTGCAATTATCTCGGTTTCTATAGCTTCTATGACGTTAACGTTTATAATAAAATTTGTAGAGCATAAAATTTGCGACAACTTTTGTAACAAATATTTTCTCATATGCCCTACAGTTAGTAAATTATTTAAGATCAAAGTTACAAAAATTGGTTTTTTTCGATTATCTCGGTTACTGCAACTTCAATGATGTTAACATTTATTATAAAATTTGTAAGGCATAAAATTTGCCACAAGTTTTGTTTAAGACATTTTTTTCTATGGTCAAATGTTAGTAAATTATTCAAGGTCAAAGTTCCTAAAAATCAGTTTTTTGCAATTATCTCGGTTTCTATAACTTCTATGATGTTAACGTTTAAAAAAAAATTGTAAAGCATAAAATTTGCGACAACTTCTGTAACAAATGTTTTCTCATATGCCCAACCGTTAGTAAATTATTCAAGGTCAAAGTACCTAAAAATCAGTTTTTTGCAATTATCTTGGTTTCTATAGCTTCTATGATGTTAACGTTTATAATAAAATTTGTAGAGCATAAAATTTGCCACAAGTTTTGTTTAAGACATTTTTTTATATGGTCAACCGTTAGTAAACTATTCAAGGTCAAATTTCCTAAAAATCAGTTTTTTGCAATTATCTCGGTTTCTATAGCTTTTCTGATGTTAACGTAAATAATAAGATTTGCAGAGCATAAAATTTGCGACAACTTTTGTAACAAATATTTACTCATATGCCCAACAGTTAGTAAATTATTTAAGATCAAAGTTACAAAAATTGGTTTTTTTCGATTATCTCGGTTACTGCAACTTCAATAATGTTAACATTTATTATAAAATTTGTAGAGCATAAAATTTGCCACAAGTTTTGTTAAAGACATTTTTTCATATGGTCAACCGTTAGTAAATTATTCAAGGTCAAAGTTCCTAAAAATCAGTTTTTTGCAATTATCTCGGTTTCTATAGCTTCTATGATGTTAATGTTTATAATAAAATTTGTAGAGCATAAAATTTGCCATAAGTTTTGTTTAAGACATTTTTTTATATGGTCAACCGTTAGTAAACTATTTAAGGTCAAATTTCCTAAAAATCAGTTTTTTGCAATTATCTCGGTTTCTATAGCTTCTGTGATGTTAACGTAAATAATAAGATTTGTAGAGCATAAAATTTGCGACAACTTCTGTAACAAATGTTTTCTCATATGCCCAACCGTTAGTAAATTATTCAAGGTCAAAGTACCTAAAAATCAGTTTTTTGCAATTATCTCGGTTTCTATAACTTCTATGATGTTAACGTTTAAAACAAAAGTTGTAAAGCATAAAATTTGCGACAACTTTTGTAACAAATATTTTCTCATATGCTCAACAGTTAGTAAATTATTTAAGATCAAAGTTACAAAAATTGGTTTTTTTTCGATTATCTCGGTTACTGCAACTTCAATGATGTTAACATTTATTATAAAATTTGTAGAGCATAAAATTTGCCACAAGTTTTGTTAAAGACATTTTTTCATATGGTCAACCGTTAGTAAATTATTCAAGGTCAAAGTTCCTAAAAATCAGTTTTTTGCAATTATCTCGGTTTCTATAGCTTCTATGATGTTAATGTTTATAATAAAATTTGTAGAGCATAAAATTTGCCACAAGTTTTGTTTAAGACATTTTTTTATATGGTCAACCGTTAGTAAATTATTCAAGGTCAAAGTTCCTAAAAATCAGTTTTTTGCAATTATCTCGGTTTCTATAGCTTCTGTGATGTTAACATAAATAATAAGATTTGTAGAGCATAAAATTTGCGACAACTTTTGTAACAAATATTTACTCATATGCCCAACAGTTAGTAAATTATTTAAGATCAAAGTTACAAAAATTGGTTTTTTTCGATTATCTCGGTTACTGCAACTTCAATAATGTTAACATTTATTATCAAATTTGTAGAGCATAAAATTTGCCACAAGTTTTGTTAAAGACATTTTTTCATATGGTCAACCGTTAGTAAATTATTCAAGGTCAAAGTTCCTAAAAATCAGTTTTTTGCAATTATCTCGGTTTCTATAGCTTCTATGATGTTAATGTTTATAATAAAATTTGTAGAGCATAAAATTTGCCACAAGTTTTGTTTAAGACATTTTTTTATAAGGTCAACCGTTAGTAAACTATTCAAGGTCAAATTTCCTAAAAGTCAGTTTTTTGCAATTATCTCGGTTTCTATAGCTTCTGTGATGTTAACGTAAATAATAAGATTTGTAGAGCATAAAATTTGCGACAACTTTTGTAACAAATATTTTCTCATATGCCCAACAGTTAGTAAATTATTTAAGATCAAAGTTAAAAAAATTGTTTTTTTTTCGATTATCTCGGTTACTGCAACTTCAGTGATGTTAACATTCATTACAAAATTTGTAGAGCATAAAATTTGCCACAAGTTTTTTTAAAGACATTTTTTCATATAGTCAACCGTTAGTAAATTATTCAAGATCAAAGTTCCTAAAAATCAGTTTTTTGCAATTATCTCGGTTTCTACAGCTTCTATGATGTTAACGTTTATAATAAAATTTGTAGAGCATAAAATTTGCCACAAGTTTTGTTTAAGACATTTTTTTATATGGTCAACCGTTAGTAAATTATTCAAGGTCAAAATTCCTAAAAATCAGTTTTTTGCAATTATCTCGGTTTCTATAGCTTCTGTGATGTTAACGTAAATAATAAGATTTGTAGAGCATAAAATTTGCGACAACTTTTGTAACAAATATTTTCTCATATGCCTAAGAGTTAGTAAATTATTTAAGATCAAAGTTACAAAAATTGTTTTTTTTTTCGATTATCTCGGTTACTGCAACTTCAATGATGTTAACATTTATTATAAAATTTGTAGAGCATAAAATTTGCCACAAGTTTTGTTAAAGACATTTTTTTATATGGTCAACCGCTAGTAAATTATTCAAGGTCAAAGTTCCTAAAAATCAGTTTTTTGCAATTATTTCGGTTTCTATAGCTTCTATGATGTTAACGTTTATAATAGAACATAAAATTTGCCACAAGTTTTGTTTAAGACATTTTTTTATATGGTCAACCGTTAATAAACTATTCACGGTCAAAGTTCCTAAAAATCAGTTTTTTGCAATTATCTCGGTTTCTATAGCTTCTATGATGTTAACGTTTAAAAAAAAAATTGTAAAGCATAAAATTTGCGACAAGTTTTGTAACAAATGTTTTCTCATATGCCCAACAGTTAGTAAATTATTTAAGATCAAATTTACAAAAATTGTTTTTTTTTCGATTATCTCTGTTACTGCAACTTCAATGATGTTAACATATTACAAAATTTGTAGAGTATAAAATTTGCCACAAATTTTGTTCAAGACATTTTTTTATATGGTCAACCGTTAGTAATTTATTTAAGGGCGAAGTTCCTAAAAATCAGTTCTTTGCAATTATCTTGGTTTCTATAGCTTCTATGATGTTAACGTTTATAATAAAAATTGTAAAGCATGATGTCAACATTTCGAAGAAATTTCAACATTTCGAAGAAATTTCAACATTTCGAACAAATTTCAACATTTCGAACTTTCAACATTTCGAGCAAATTTCAATATATCGAATAAATCTCAACATTTTGAACAAATGTCGACATTTAGCTAAAAAATCGAAGAAAATAAAATAAAAAAGTGGAACTTTGAGAATACATTCCAAAAAAATCCATAAAATTTGTTCGATTAGGAGAAATTTTTAAAAACGATAATTTCACCAACCGGACTGGCATTCTCAAGCGTACTATGGATTGACGGAATTAGTATGAAATTAACTTGAGTCGATACCTATGGACCCCTGGATCTCTCGTGCGATCTACTAATGTTTAGACGTCTGACTTGCTTAAATGTCCCCATTCGCTGAAATGTGTGACGCCGGATTTCAGCTTAGTTAGAAATCATCATTCAATGTGATGTTGCGCTAGCCGCATGTTGCTTAATCAGTACTTCGGTTTGGCCTATATGCCGGTATTAACCGAATGATTGATCTCGTTGTTGTGTTGTCGAAAAGTGTTGTTATCGGTACGTTTCATATGCATCATTATGTGTTGTTTGTCGTGCATTTATCATATGTTGGGTGACATCCGATTTTAATATCTGAAGGGAACGGCGTGCTCTTTGTATCTGGTATTTATTCGTCGTTAAGTTTGCCCTACATATGTTAAATCGCAGTTATTGCCTGATTTCATAGATTTCTCGCGTATCGCGTAAACTGTTATTGGCTGCATAACGACTCGTTGCTTTTCAATATCTTGACTTTCCTTAAAATTTCTGGATATTTTGGTAATCTATATTTCTTTAGCATGCTGTTTACTACGTCCAGGGGGAAACCGATACAAATGACAACATATGTTATGTAAGCTGATTCTTTTGCATGTCTTGAATTGTTTAAAGTTAAAGGAACAAAGTCTGTTGATTGGAAAACGTAGACTTGCAAATTTTCGTTGTGGAATCTGGTGTATTAGTACTGGTTTCTTTCCTGCATATGTCGAACTGTAGGTAATTAACGCTTGTTGTTATTAAATAATGGAACTAATCTTCCTTTTTCTTGTTCGGATAATAAATTAATTGAGCAGCATATTGTTTTTCATTTATCAATTTTGATGAACTCTACAGTTTTTTTCACTGTCAGATCCTTATTCACTTGGAGATTCTTTTTGTAACTGTAGAATAATCTGATTCTAATCAGATCAACTTTTAATCACAGGATTTTGTTTGTGATTTCTTGTTTATTAATTCTTTTACTCTGTTCTTCAATAATAAAAGATGTTTGTTTGGTTTAATTTTGAATCAATCCCAAAGAATCTCCTTAAGTTACTTTGGTAGGTGCCACTCAGTAAAAAATTGCATAGCTAGTCAAATTCTGAGAAAAATCAAACCAATTGTCATAATTGTGATTTAATGTATGTAGGGCAAACTAAAATTCTACACAAAACGAGTCTTAAAGAGCAATATTCCCTACTTCAGATGCTACTATAAAGTGAAATCATCAATACATGATAAATGCAGGAACTAAGGTTATCTTTGAGAATAAAGGAACAGTAGTTAGATGCATATGGAACGAGTTACGTCAACAATAAGATAGAAACAATTAAGAGTTGGTATATGCTCTATTGGAAAGTTGCTACTACCTAGTTTAAGTCAGAAACATTATCAAACAAGTTATACTATAAGATTGCACGAGAGAAATCAGGAGACTACCAGTTTTGTTTCAAGATAAGTTCGCTGCTGATCAATTAGATTAGTGCGCTTGAAAATGCTAGTTTTGCTGATGAAATTCGTATCGTTCAATTACTGCTGAATATCCATGTGAAAACCAATAAAATTATTTGCAACTAAAAAAATGTTCTGGTAGTCCACCAGAATAATAGATTTTTTGGCAACGAAATGTTTTTTGTAAATAATTCGTTAAAAAACCACGCTTTGAAGAAACTGACACTTGTGACAATTTAAAGTGATCAACGAAGAACTATTAAAGGAGGAAAACGAATAAGAAGAAAAGCTACCTTTGGAATTCGTTCTCATTTTTTCATCTATTTAGTCGTTGCAATAAAAATTCTTTAGCCTCACCTAAACTGATTTATCTAAATCACATATTTTCATTTCAGTTTAGTTTTCTGAAACTTGGGGTATTTCAACATATACACACACACGATCAGAAAACAGATGGAGGTTTAAAATGCACCAGAAGACACTTTACAACTGTTTTGCATGTTTTAATTCCAAAAATGCTTACTAGGTTACGAAACTTTCGTAAATTTGTACCGCTTCAGCCCTGTTTAAAAAGGAAGAAATTTTGTCCACGTTTCTTGTGCATCAGCTTTGACGCATTTTCCGGAATGTTGTTCCTATTTTGTTTTGTTTTTTTTAAGTTGAAATGATCGCTGCCGAATGTCGAGCCGCTTTCTCTTTCTTCTCTCTATCATCTTGTATTTTTTCTTCGCTTTTTCTAGATCTTGCAGAATCTACAAAAAAAGCGGACGGAACGGAGGGGCCGCCTCAGTTCGGACCTGAGCAAAACGAGTCGCACCAAAAGCAATCTCATCTTTAAGGTAACCCGCTTGCTTGGGCGTTATTACGATGCGTTTATAAAAATCTACCACACCATATGCGCGGCGCCTCTCTGCTTCCGCAACACGCTCCCTGTCGTTCATTATTTATTATTATTATTAATTAATAATTAGGTGATGATACACTTTCTTTCATTATTTCATCTTCTTATTTTTTGGCTTATACATTAGTAACATAGCTTTATTAACGACACTTTGTATTACTGTGCGGCGGGTCGAGTTACGATCCCCTTAATTTAGTCGAAACGTCGACATGTTTTATTTAATTGGTTAATGTAATTTTTTCGATAGATTTTTTTGTTTTCGTTTTTCTGTACTTAATTTGTTTGTATGGCTTTTATATTGTGCTGTTGTAATAAAAAAATTTACCACGTCCGATGTCTTTCATTGTTTTTCAAACAGCTTACTTCGTTTGGGACGAAAACGGATTCCCCGAACGACACGAAAATTATAAAGAATCTTGTACGGGACGATTTGACTGAAACATCGGAAAATTTAGTATTTGCAAGGTCCAGATTTACATATTCTGTGTTATAACCTCAAATACAATTCTTAGTTCTTAGAAGTGAAGGGTTGAGTTTTAGCCAAATAAAGGTAGCTTAAAAGGTACCCCTAAGAACACTCAATATTTTAGTTAAAGTTTCATTAAAATCGTTTTAGCAATTTTCGAGGTTAGCCCGGACAAAGATCAGTCGACAGACTGGCAGAAACTTTGACAACTTTATTAATATAGATAATTTTATATCGATGTGTTTTTTTTATATAATCGAGCACTAGAGGCCCAAGGCTACGATCAAAATGTACCATGATCCTGCAACAACATTTGGTCGAAAAGGATTTAGCAAATTTCAATGTCACTATGCGTAGAAACAGGTCAAATTTTATAAAAAATTTAAAATTTTCAAAAACATTTAAAATTTTCAAAAACATTGGTTTCGAAAATTTTACTTTTTATTTAACTTGTAATATCGAGAAAAAGTCGATATATTTTTTTTTAATTTTTAACCTCTTTTTTCAACATTTTGGGCCAATTTTAAGAAAAAACTGGGAATTTCTAGAAAATGACAAACCTCGAGAAAAATCGAATATTTTAAAAATCATTATCTCCTAATTTTTACAAGTTTTCATTTAAATTTTTATATAATCTTAAAATTTCCTTATAAAAATCTCTCCAATAGCACAACAGGGTTGCCCTTTGCGAGCGAATTGAGCTTTAAAAAAAAAATTGTTTACACTTTCAAAGGCGTGTAATAGAATTAAATTAGCATGATGGTCACGCGAAATCATAAAACAAAAATCGCTCAACGCGCCTAAAGAAGTTTTCACTTTAAAACATCTTAAATTTTATGTAAAAAGAATTTTGGAAAATTTGGAGAAAAATGCTATTTTAAGGATAACTCGAACTTTCCAAAAAAAGATGAATTTCGAAAGAGAAGAAATCGATAAAATGGAAATCGATCAAAAGACAAAAAAAAACAAATTTTGCAACGCAAGTCAAAGCTTCGAAAATAAGGCGAAATTTGACAATTTGACGGAAAGTGGTATTTTCAATGAAACGAAATTTCATAAAAAACTGAATTTAAAAAATTGCGAAAGAAGCAAAGTATAAAAAAAACAAATTAAGAATAAAGAAAACTATAAACGTTGAGAAAGAGCTTTAAAATTAAAAAAAAAAAGTCGAAATTTTTCAAAGAAAGTCTAATTTTGAAAAAAAATTAGATTTTGGGGCAAATTTTTGAAAAAAAAAAATACAAATTTTGGGATAGTGGAAATTTTGATAGACGGATGATGAGGTCAAATTTCGAAACATACAGTCAAGCGCGAAATGCAAAATTTGAAAAAAAAATCGAAATTTCCAAGAGTGGGTATTTAAAGACAACAAAATTTCAGAAAAAAAATAATAAATTAAAAAGTTGTAAGATAGTAAATTAAAAAAAAAACCAATTTAATGAAAAGGAAAACTAGAAATGTTGAAAAAAACTCGAGATTTAAAAAAAAATTTAAATATTTGAAAGATCGAATTTTTAGAAAAAAAATTAACTTGGGATCGAACTATTGAAAAAAAAGAACTTACATTTTGGGAGAGCGGAAGTTTTCATAGAAATTTGAAGCCAAATTTCGAGGCGGACGTCGACGGTTCGGGCGAAACGCACAAATCAAAATTTCCAAAAAATGAGGTTTTAAAGAAAACGAAATTTTACAAAAAATTTAAAATATGAAAAGCTGCGAAATGCTACAATTAAAAAAAACAAATTTTGATGACAAAGAAACTTAGAAATGTTGAAAAAGAGCGCGAATTTAAAAAAAGTCGAAACATTTGAAAGAAAGTCAAATTTGAAAAAATTAAATTTTGAGTCGAATTTTTGAAAAAAAGATGAATTTCGAGAAAGTGGAAATTTCGAAAGAAAGACACGAACAAAAAGGGTCAAATTTTGACACATAAGTGTTTGAGAGAAAAGCAAAATTTGATGAATCGAAATTTTTCGAAAGTGGGATTTTAAAAATGACGAGAAAAAAGTCGAATTTTAAAAAAAATTACGAAATATCAAAATTTCAAAAAAAAAAGATCAATTTGGAATACAAGGCTTAAAAAAAAGCTCAAGATTTCAAAATCTCGAAATATTCGAAAGAAGGTCAAATTTTGAGAAAGAAAATAAAGTTGGTATCGATCTTTTGAAATTAAAAAAAATAAGATAAATTTTGGGAGAGTAGAAGTTTCCATAGAAATTTGAAGCCAAACTTCAAGACGGACGTCAAAGCTTCGAGCAAAACGCAAAATTTGAGGAACACATCAGAATTTCCAAAAAACGGGATTTTAAAGAAGACAAAATTTTAGAAAAAAGTTAAACTTTGAAAAGTTGCGAAATGGTACAATTAAAAAAAAACAAATCTTGATAACAAAGAAAACTAGAAATATTGGAACAAAGCCTGAAATTTAAAAAATGGAAATATTCGAGAGAAAGCCAAATTTTAAGAAAAAAAATAAATTTTGAGTCAAACTTTCGAAAAAAAGATGTATTTGGAGAAAATAGAAATATCGATACAAAGACACGAACAAAAAGAATCAAATTTTTGAGACATAAGTCTTCGAGAGAAACGCGAAATTTGATAAATCGAAAGTGAGATTTTAAAGAAGACGAAAAAAAAATCGAATTTTGAGAAAAAATTTCGAAAGAGCAAAATTTCAAAAGAAGAGATCAATTTTGAATACAAGGCTGAGAGAAAGCTTGAAATTAAATGAAAAGTCAAAATTTATCAAAAAAAGTTAAATATCGAAGGTATTCTAAAAATTATTAATTTTGGAGAAAAAGGTCCCAGTTTCGATAGATAAAAAGTCGAAATCGACAGAAGCGTAAAAGATTGAACTGAAATTCTGAGAAAAAATTTTGAAAATTTTGATAAAAAAGTTGGAGTTTCCCGGAGAAAGTCAAATTTTGACAAAAAAAAGTCGAATTCTGCAAATAAATACAAAATTTCCAAAATAAAACGGACTTTAAACTGAAATTTCGAGAAGAGAATTTTTGGAAAAGTCGAATTTTGAGAATCTTATTGAAATTTCGAAAAGACAAATTTTGAAAAACGAGGAATTTGAGAAAATCGGTTGAAAATGTAAATTGTGCGAAATCATAAAAATTCGAATTTTTTTGAAAATATTATTTCATTCTTGAAATTGTACTATTTATTTAAATTGTCCAATTTTTTTGAAAATTTTTAACTTTTCAAAATTTCGACTTTTTGAAAAACCTTATTTATTTAAAATTTCAATAATTTTTTCAAAATTATGACAATTTTAAATATTTTGACCCCTTTTTATAAACAATTTTAATTTTTCAAATCTCGAAAATTTTTTTTTTGAAATTTTTTACAATTTTTTAAAATTTCGGGGTTTTTCTCAAAATTTCGATTTTTGTTCAAAAATATGAACTATATTTTAAGTTGGACATTTTCCAAAATTTCGACTTATTTAAATTTAGGACTTTTTTCAATTTTCGGCTTTTTTTTAAATTTTCGACTTAAATTTTCGAATTTTTTAAATTTTCGACTTTGTTAAAATTTTAATTTCTTTGAAAACGGAGAACCTTGAAAATGTTGACTCTTTTTTCGTTAAAGATTTTGACATTCGTTTAAATGCGTCTGTTTTCCACAATTTCAATTTTTTATGAAACTGACATCGTTCGAGAAGTTCGTTTTTTTTTAAATTTAGAATTACTTTTTGAAAATTACGCAATTACTTTAAATTCTTAATTTTTTTTGAATATTTTGCTTTTTCAAAATTGCGACTTTTTTGACAATTTTGGCTTTTTGAAATTTTGACTTTTTGAAAATTTCGACTTTTTGAAAATTTTGGTTTTCTTTTCGAAATTTTTGGTTTTCTTTTCGAAATTCGATATTTTGTCCAAATCACGCGTTTTTACAAATTTTAATCTTTTTATGAAAATTAAAACTTTTTACAAAATTTCGACTTTTTTTGTATTCTTGTTGTTTTAAAACCTATTTTTTTAAATTTCACTTTTTTTTTAAATTTCGACATTTATTAAAATTTGTTTGTATTTTTCGAATTATCGATTTTTGTTTGGAAATTTTACTTTTTCATGAAAAATTTCGATTTGTTTGAAAATATTCGCATTACTTTGGATTTTTAATTTTTTTTGAATATTTTGTTTTTTAAAATTTCGACTTTTTTGACAATTTCGACCTTTTAAAAATTTCGACTTTTTGAAAATTTTGGTTTTTGTTCGAAATTCGATATTTTTTCCAAATCACGCGTTTTTACAAATTTTAATCTTTTTATAAAAGTCAACATTTTTCAAAATTTCAACTTTTTTTGGATTCTTGTTGTTTCAAAACCTATTTTTTTAATTTTACTTTTTTTTAAAAAATTTCGTTATTTATTAAAATTTATTTGTATTTTTCGAATTATCGATTTTTATTTGGAAATTTTGGAAATTTTACTTTTTCATGAAAAATTTCGAATTGGTTGAAAATTTTCGCTATTACTTTGAATTTAAAATTTTTTTTTGAATATTCTGCCTTTTCAAAATTTCGACTTTTTTTTGACAATTCCGACTTTTTGAAAATTTTGCCTTTTTAAAATTTTGGTTTTTTTGTCAAAATTCGATATTTTTTCCAAATCACGCGTTTTTACAAATTTTATTCTTTTTATAAAAATTCAACATTTTTCAAAATTTCGACTTCTTTTGAATTCTTATTGTTTGGAAACCTATTTTTTTTAAATTCACCTTTTTTAAAAATTTCGACATTTATTAAAATTCGTTTGTATTTTTCAAATTATCGATTTTGGAAATTTTGGAAATTTTACTTTTTCATGAAAAATTTCGAATTGTTTGAAAATTTCGCCATTTCTTTTCAATTCTGTATTTTTTTGAAATATTTGAACTTTTCTAAATTTCGTTTTTTTTATGAAAATATTTTGGTATTTTTTCCAAAACTTAATCTGTTTTTTAAATTTTTGGCTTTTCAAAATTTCATTTTTTTTTTCTTCCTTGGCTTCTTCAAAATTTTATTGAATTAAAATATTACATTTCAAAAATTTCGACTTCTCTTTGAAAATCTCGATTTTTCAAATCGCAGCGTTTTTTCAAATCTTAACGTTTTTTCAAAACATAGCATTTCGAAATATTGCTCTACTTTTCAAATTTTCGAATTATTTAAAAAGTTTCAGTTTGTTAATGCTACTTTTTTTTGAATTTTGAGAACGTGTCAAAATTTCGAAATTTAAAAAACGTGAAATTTTGAGAAAACAATTGAAACATTAAATTTCGCGAAATAAACCGGAACGTTCTGAAAAAAAAACGAAATTTGTAAAATCATAAAGGTGCAAATTTCGAGATAAAATTCGAAATTTTGAGAAAACAATTGAAACATTAAATTTCGCGAAATAAACCGGAACGTTCTGAAAAAAAAAAACGAAATTTGTAAAATCATAAAGGTGCAAATTTCGAGGTAAAATTCGAAATTTCAAGAAAATGCAAATTCTGAGAAACAAATCGAAGTTTCCAGAATTTTGCAAAGAATGTTTAAATTTTGGGAAGTTCATCTTCCCAAAACTGATTAAAAGTTGATTAAAAAAGAGCTGAAATTTCCCGAAGAAAGTAAAATTTTAACAAATGGGGCCGAATTTTGAAAATAAATTCGAAGTTTCCAAAATAAAACAATTATTAGGAATAAGCTCAAAGAGTTGAATTTTGAAAATAAATTGGAAATTTCCAAAATAAAACATACCTTAAGAATTAGCTGAAATTGGGAGGAAAGAAAAAATTAAAACGATCGAATTTCGAGAATCGTGTCAAAATTTCGAAAAGACAAATTTCGAAAAATGTGAAATTTGAACAACCATAGTTTTTAAAATTAACTAATCAAATAAACAAGCAACTAACTTATTAAGTAAACAACAAAATAAACTAATTATAAACCAAAATTTCTAGACAGTGAAAATGTTTATTAAAAAAAGCTTAAATTTTCCAGATTAAGCCAAACTTCGACAAGGGAAGCCGAGTTTTTTTTGAAACTTTCAAAACTAGCTTTAAAAATAAGGTGAAACTCCGAAATTTTAAAAGATCGAATTTCGAAAATCGTATCAAATTTCGAAAAGACAAATTTTGACAGTGTAAAATTTGGAAAAAAAAGTTGAAAGGTTAAATTTTTTTAAAAGTGGAATTCTGGGGAATCGTTTCAAAATTTCGAAAAAACATATTTTGAAAACATAAAATTTGGGGGAAAAACTGAAAGATTAACTTTGCGAAATAAAGTCGAACTACTACTAAAAAATCTGCAAAACCATAAAGTTTCTAATTTTGAGATAAAAGTGGAAATCACCAGAAAGTTTCGAATTCTGAGAAACAAATCGAAGTTTCCAGAATTTTGTAAAGAATGTTTAAATTTTGGGAAGATGAAAATTTTGATAAAAAAAACGCAGAAATTTCCCGGAGAAAGTCAAATTTTGACAAAAAAAGTCGAATTCTGAAAATAAATACAAAATTTACAAAACAAAACGGACTTTAAACTAAAATTTCGAGAAGAGAATTTTTTGAAAAACTCGAAATTTGAGAATTATGTTAAAATTTCGAAGACAAATTTTGAAAAACGAATTTGGTTAAATCAGTTGTTTCCCAAAGAAAGTAAAATTTTGACAAAGAGGGTCAAATTTTGAAAATAAATTTGAAATTTGCAAAATAAAACGAACTTAAAGAATTAGCTGAAATTGCGAGGAACTAAAATATTAAAAAGATGGAATTTCCATAATCGTGTCAAAATTTTGAGAAGGCAAATTTTGAAAAACATGAAATTTGAACTAAATAATTTTGAAACTTAAATAATCAAATAAACAAGCAACTAACTAATTTACTAAACAACAAAATAAACAAACTATAGACCAAAATAAACAAGTAACTAAACAACTAACGAGTTTGGTTAGTTGCTTGTTTACTTAGTTGTTTAGTTGACTCGAGCCCACGATAAAGCATAGGATTTTGTGTCAGAACCGGCTTTGTCTATCTACTTGCAGCCCATAATACAAGAAAGTTACCTCACTACTAGTAACCTTTGTGACTTTGGTTACATCGTACAAAATCTGGGTCTATTATTGTAACATTTTTAATGTATAATAAATGAAGTCATAACAGGACGGAAACTATGGCTTTTCCAGTGGAATTTAGAGTGTTAAAAATATAAAATTTTCCTGTCTAGTTTCAGTCAAATCGCCCCATCGATAAACGGTTGTTTACACCACACGCTGATGCACCTCAAATTGGTTATTCATCCTTAAGGTTGGCAGACTAATCACAAAGCATTGAATTTTTATTAACAGCAGCTCATAATTGGTTTTATCGTGAACTATCTCCATCGTGCGCCATCGACACAGATAAACTTCATCGTGATGGAAAACTGCTTTTTAGGACTGTGCAGTTGAAGTTTTTGGAAGCTTTGTTTGAAAGTCACGACTTAGTTGCATCGTTAATCATACCGCTAATTAATTATATCGAGCATCATTAGCACTGGAACCTCTTTATCCACCCTCTCTGTAGATCAGCATACCAATCGAGTTAACGAGCAAAAGGCGCTTTTTTTTATTACAAAACGTTCGTGCTTGCTTTGGGCCGCCTACTCGAAACCTCTCCACAATCCGAATCTTTAGCAATCCCACCACCACCGTAGAGAGCGAAGTTTTTTCACGTTTTTTTTGTTTTAAACGATATCGATACGTTTCAGTTTTTAAACATGGCAAGCGTGTTTATGCGGATATTCAACCTAATATGCATGATGCTGCTGATAGGACACTGGTCGGGGTGTCTGCAATTCCTGGTGCCTATGCTGCAAGGGTTTCCCTCCAACTCCTGGGTGGCTATCAATGAACTACAGGTAAGCTTACGACGACCACTGCTACTTACGATTTTTTTTCCAATTAGTCATGCTATTTTTTATATTCCGTTCGATCACCCTTATTTACTGGTGAATTATAGAGCTATGGACCTGGTCTGTAAGTTCGAAACTTGACTGTTCTCAGTTTCCTAATTAAGAACTCCCTCTTTAAGGATTGACGCACGTATGTTGTGCCGTACGCGAAGGGAAGCGCCGCGAGCCAAATCTTTCTTTGAATTTCGCCGCATTTCCCCTCCCGCAAATGTACGTTACCGCATTAAGAAGCATTGAATATAAAATGGTAACATTGCTTCGTGTCGCTTAACTTCCCGTACGGTCCAACATATGTGTGTCAACCTTAAAATGTCTTTTTTGAATAGTTCGTTCGACCACCCTTATTTACTCGTGAATAATGCAGCTCCTCACATGGCGTCCTATCCACGTCCCTGAAAGTACCTAAAGCGGGGAGAACCCTCTACAAGTCTACATCGCCACTAGATGTCATTGATTTAAATATTCTAAACCTAACCCTTGAATCGGAACTTTCCAACACTAGTTGCCCCACTAGGGGCACACCTCATTAAGGGGCTCAACGTATTCGGATATCTTAAAGAAATCTAATCCACTCATTGATTCACTCAGTCAACAATTTCAATTTGCAACTCTCCAGCTGCGAGATTATTTGAAAATGTTGCGGTTTTTATGAAAATTTCAATTTTTTTCTTAAATCCTGACTTTGTTGATAATTTCGACATTTTTTCAAAATTTCGATTCATTTCAAAGTTCGCAACTTTAATATTTCGACTTTTTCAAATTTCTGACTTCCTTGGTAATTTCAACAATTTTTCAAAATATCGGTTTATGTCAACATTTTTGAGTAATTTCGACTTTCGTCATTTTTAAAATTTCGGTTTTTTTTAAACGTCAATTTATTTTTCCTCAAAATTTCAACATTTTTTAAAACTTTTATATCTTTTTTTTTGAAGAAGTTGACTTTTTATTTTAAACTTTACCATTTCTTCAAATTTTCGAATTTTTTTGATAATCTCGAACTGTTTTCAAAATTTCGATATTTTGAAAATTTTAAAACTTAAATTTTTTGCCAAAATAATTACAGCTTCAAATATTTTGCCATTTTTTGTTTGGACAAGTTCGATTTTATTACAAAATTCCGATTTTATCACAAAATTTCGACCTTTTAAGCTTCAACTGTTTTTGAAAATTTTGACTTGATCGAAAATTTCGAATTTTCGAAAATTTCGACTTTTCGAAAATTTCGACTTTTTGAAAATTTCGAGTTATTGAAAATTTCAATTATTTTTTTGAAAATTCTGACTTCTTTGATAATTTCAGGTATTTTTCAAAATATCGGTTTATGTCAAAATTTTTGAGTAATTACGACCTTCGTCATTTTTAAAATTTCAATTTTTTTTAAATGTTGATTTATTTTTACCTCAGAGTTTCAACATTTTTTGAACTTTTATACCCTTTTTTTGAAGATGTTGACTCTTTTTTCAAATTTTATCATTTCTTCAAATTTTTGAATTTTTTTGATAATCTGGAACTGTTTTCAAAATTTCGATATTTTGAAAATCTTTATTTTTTTAAAATTTAAATTTTTTGCCAAAATTATTACAACTTCAAATATTTCGCCATTTTTTGTTTGGACAAGTTCAATTTTTTCAAATCTCGAAGTTTTCTTCTTCGAAAGTTTCGGACATTTTTTAAAATTTCGATTTTCTCCTCATAATTTCGATATTTTCCACAATTTTCCATTTTTTACTTTCAACTTTTTTGTTAAATTTAGTTCGTTTTTTAAAATTGCGAATCTTAAAAATGTTGCCTCTTCTATAAAAAATTCGATATTTTTTTAATTCGTCTGTTTTTCAAAACTTAAATTTTTTAGAAAATTTGGAATCATTTGAAAATTTCGTTTTTTAAAAAAATTAGAATTTATTTTTGAAAATTTCACAATTATTTTTTAAATATTTTGCTTTTTTTAATTTAATTAGGTTTATTTCAAAATCTCACCTTATTTCAAATTCTATTTTTTATTACAAAAATGTCAACATTCTCAAAATTTCGACTTGATTTTTCGGTTTTATCAGAAACTATTTTTTTTCAACTTCACATTTTTCAAAAATTTCGATATAATTTTAAAATTCGTTTATATTTTCCAAAATATCGTTCCTATGAAAATTTATATTTTCCGAAAATCTCATTTCCTAATAAAAAATTTCGGATTTTTGAAAATTTCGCCATTTTTTTTTAATTTTCCATATTTTTTTTAATGTTTGAGTTTTCTTTAATTCCGTTTTTTTTTTTGAAAATATCTTGGTATTTTTTCAAAACTTGGTCTATTTTTAAAATTTTTGACTATTTTTTAAATTTACATTTTTTTTTTAAATCTCGACTTTTCAAAGTTGCCATGTTCTTAATTAAAATAATACCTCGACGACGAAAATTATAATTCTACCAAATTGAGATTTTTTTTCTAATTCCGACGTTTTTTCAAAATTCGCCTTTTTTAAAATGTTGGGTTAATTTTTAAAATTTTGGCTTTTTTATAAGTTCTTTTTTTATAGTAACTTCTTTCAAAATCCTGACTTCTATTTTAAAATTGTAACTTTTTTTTAATTTTCGACTTTTTTTAATAAAATTTCGACCAAATCCGTTCATTTCCCAAACACGACTTTTTTTAAAATTTTGCATTTGTAAAAATTTTCCTTTTTAATAAAAAAATTCGGAATCTGTTCATATTTTAGATTATTTTTTGAAAATCCAACTTAGAAATTTTGAATTTTTTCCAAATTTTAACTATATTTGAAAATTCCTACTTTTTATTGAAATTTTTTGTTTTTGATGATGTTTTATAAATTGCCACTGTAATCATTTTTTGAAAATTTGTTTATTTTTAAAATTCAGACTTTTTCGAAAATTAGGAATGTTTTAAAATTTTAATTTTAAAAAAAAATGAATGTTTCGTAATTTTCGAAGTTTTTCGAAAATTTCGGTGTTTATCAAAGTGTTTATATTTTTTCAAAATTTGTCTATTTTCAAAATTTCAACTTTTTTGCAAATTTATTATTTTTGAAAATATTGTTTTAAAGAACGATTTTTTTAAATGCTTAGTTTTCATGAAAATTTTAAGAATTTTTAGAATTTGGATTTTTTCTGATTTTCGACATTTTAAAAATGTTTTTCAAACTTTTGATTTTTTTCGAAAATTTCGTTTTTCAAAAGAAAATATCGAATTTTTCTTGAAAATGTCGTCATCTATTTCAATTTTCAATTTTTTTTAATGTGACTCAAAATTTCGTCTTTTTTCGAAAATTTGGTTTTTTTTTGAAAATTTCACGTTTTAATAGAAAATTTCGAATTTTTGTTAAAATATTGGGCATCTAATTTAAATTTTCCATTTTTTTTTAATGTCGCTTGTTCAAATTTAGTAATTTTCTAAAAACTTGGAATTTTCTGAAAATTTCGACTTTTTCTAATTTAATTTATTTTTTTAAATATTGCTTTTTAAAGAAAGAACGATTTTTTTAATGTTTAGTTTTCATGAAAATTTTAAGGATTTTTAGAATTTTCATTTTTTCTTATTTTCGACATTTAAATAAAAATGTTTTTTAAACTTTACATTTTTTTCGAAAATTTCGTTTTTTAAAGGAAAATTTGGAATTTTTGTTGAAAATTTCGAAATGTTCTTGAAAATTTCGAAATGTTCTTGAAAATTTCGAATTTTTCTTGAAAATGTCTGCTGCGTCTATTTCAATTTTCAATTTTTTTTAATGTGACCCAAAATTTCGACTTTTTTCGAAAATTTGGAATTTTTTGAAAACTTCACTTTTTAATATTTATATTTAATTTCGAATTTTCGTTAAAATATTCGGCATCTAATTGAAATTTTCGATATTTTTTTAATGTCACTTGTTCAAATTTTTTAATTTTCTAAAAACTTGGAATTTTCTGAAAATTTCGACTTTTTCTAAAAAAAATTAACTTTTTTGACAATATTACCGTTTTATAAAAATTTTTCAAAATATCGACTTTTTTCGTAATTTTCGAGTTTTTCAAAATTTTTATCTTTTGAAAATATCGGCTTCTTTAAAATTTTAAAAATTTTCAAAATTTCAACTTTTTGAAAATTTATTATTGTTGAAAATATTGTTTTTTAAAGTTTAGTTTTCATGAAAATTTGAAGAATTTTTAGAATTTGGATTTTTTCTAATTTTCGACATTTTTCCAAACTTTTGATTTTTTTCGAAAATTTCGTTTTTTAAAAGAAAATTTGGAGTTTTTCTTGAAAATTTCGAAATGTTCTTGAAAATTTCGAAATCTTGAAAATTTCGAAAATTTCTAAAAACTTGGAATTTTCTGAAAATTTCGACTTTTTCTAATTTTCGAGTTTTTCAAAATTTTTATCTTTTGAAAATATGTTTCTTTAAAATTTTAATATTTTTTCAAATTGTTGACCTCTTTTGAAAATTTGTCATTATTTGGAAATTTTATTGTTTAATAAAAAACGAATTTTTTTAAACCTTAAATTTTACGAAAATTTTAAAAATTTTAACTGTTTACTGATTTTTGTCATTTTATATTTTAGTTATATTTTCAAGCTTTAGAATATGTTTTGATAATTTCGACATTTTTAAAAATTTCGCATTTTTTTAATGTCACTTTCAAAATTTCGACTTTAAAATTTGCGAATCGTTTCACCATTTCGGAATTTTGTCAAAATTTTGACCTTTTTGAAAAACTTGAATATTTTTAAAAAGATTGCTATTTTATGAAAAGTTTTCAAAATTTTCACCTTTTTTTTAATTATTGAGATTTTCTAAATTTAATTTTCTTCAAAATTTGAACTTTTTTTCAAAAGGTCAGCTTTTTTAAAAACTTGGTTTTGTTTGGAAATTTTGTTTCTAATAAAAAAAACTATTTTTTTAAACGTTAACTTTTTACAAAAATTTCAAGCATTTGAAAATAGTTTTTTTTCTGATTTTTGCCATTTTTTTAAAGAATTGTATATTTTTAAAACTTTCGACTGTTTTCGATAATTTGGAATTTTTTAACAATTTCGTATTTTTTTAAAATCACCTTTAAAATTTTGTCTATTTAAAATTATCAAATTTTTTCTTTTTTTGGAAAAACTAAATAATTAAATATATCTTCTTATTACTATTACAGTAAGTGGTGAACCGAAGAAAGTTTCTTTGATCTTTAAAGACATGTTCAGGTGGAAGGAAACAATTCTTCATTATTATTGTTATTATTATAAAAATGACAACGTTCCATATTGTATATGTAGTATATAGTATATATATAGTATATATAGTACATATAGTATATATAGTATATATAGTATATATAGTATATATAGTATATATAGTATATATAGTATATATAGTATATATAGTATATATAGTATATATAGTATATATAGTGTATATAGTATATATAGATAGTGTTATCGAGCTTCTAAATTTTATTTTCATTTTCCTAGGATGCTTATTGGTTAGAGCAATACTCTTGGGCCCTCTTCAAAGCGATGTCCCACATGTTGTGCATTGGGTACGGCCGGTTCCCTCCCCAATCGCTAACGGACATGTGGCTGACGATGTTATCAATGATATCAGGTGCTACCTGCTACGCCTTATTCCTAGGACACGCAACAAATTTGATTCAGAGCTTAGACTCATCGAGAAGACAGTACCGAGAAAAGGTTAGTACTTGACTACCTGGTACACAGACATCAACCTCGTTGAATTTTCAGGTAAAACAAGTGGAAGAATACATGGCGTATAGAAAATTACCTAGGGAGATGCGCCAGCGAATAACCGAATACTTCGAACATCGATATCAAGGCAAATTCTTCGATGAAGAGTGCATTTTAGGAGAACTATCCGAGAAACTGAGAGAAGATGTGATCAATTATAACTGTAGGTCTTTAGTTGCTTCAGTACCTTTCTTTGCTAACGCCGATTCGAATTTCGTCTCTGATGTTGTAACTAAATTGAAATATGAAGTCTTCCAACCAGGTAAGCGAACATGTATTGTACCAGAATTGAATAAGAACGCAACCACGCAAGCTCACCATATACTTGAGGAAATATTTTGAAATGAATTTTCGAATTTTGCGCATGTTTCAAAAAAACAATGTTACAGTTTCACAAAAAGAACGTCTGATCGCTTTCGGAAGACTAATCCAGAAGCAGGTCTGATTGGTTTTGGACGACTTGTTCTATCAATGACTAGGAAAGAGACTAGCAATCCGAAACGAGACTGGACTAGTCATCCAAAATGAGACTGGACTAGTCTTCCGAAACGAGACTGGACTAGTCTTCCGGAACCTATCAGATGTTTTCCGGATTTTACACGTTGTCGTAATTGTTCCTGGATGAATCTTCCAGATGATTAATTTGTTGCGAAATCAAATCTACCAGGATACTACAGTCGTGACAATTCCAAATTTGTTGAAATCGTAACTGTTTCTGCATGAATCCCCCAGACCAGATTAATTCGTTGCGGAACCAAATTTACCAGATTATTACAACCGTGACCGTTTCAGGTGATATTATCATAAAGGAGGGAACAATCGGTTCCAAGATGTATTTTATCCAAGAGGGCATCGTGGACATCGTGATGGCGAACGGAGAGGTGGCCACCAGCTTGAGCGACGGCTCCTACTTCGGCGAGATCTGCCTGCTGACGAACGCCCGAAGGGTGGCATCCGTTCGAGCGGAGACCTACTGCAATTTGTTTTCGTTGTCCGTCGATCATTTCAACGCCGTACTCGACCAGTATCCGCTGATGAGGCGAACCATGGAGTCCGTCGCCGCGGAGAGGTCAGTGCGTTGGTTGGTATAAACAAACCTAAGAGGTTTTTTTTATAAATATTTCACGTGGTGGTTTTTCCATTTCGCTCTGTGTGTCGTCTTTCGTCATCATCGACATCGCCGCTGACATTTCGACAGTTGTTTCAAGGTGTTTCATCCGCTTCTCATTCCGCCGCTTTTGAATGAATCATTCCGCTTTACACTTGACACTAACACATTAAAAATTTGTTTCGCCGCCTCTCTCGGATTTGGATATGTTTGCTTCGAGGTCCAAAGGATCTTAATACAAGATTTTTAACCAACTGTAGGTTTTTTAATACAAAGTCATATCTTTTTTTTTGCTAAAGGAAGAAAGAAGATTTTATTGGAAGAAATTGGATTAAATATTGTTTACTAGTTCGATTTTGCTTGATATGTTTTTGTACAATCTTCTGACTTTGGTGCTCAGTTGGGAGACCAAGGACATGGTAAAAATCATATTAAAGTCATCATTTTTTGATCAGCAAATGATGATTAAGATGGACCGATTTTACCTGAATACATAAGATTAGGACGGCGATATGCTACTTGTAGATGACATTTCTGATTAGATTCTAGAGTCTCTAACCAATTGATAAGGTACAGCTTGGGAAGATATATCGCATGAAGACAAAGTTTTAGTGGAAAAAGAAACTATTACTGATGAACTACCATTTTTCATTGAAATTTTGACAACCAAATCACGAAAAGTACGTATTTTTTGACCAAATCATTACTTAGATGGATCGATTGTGTTCCCTTATGACCACATGAAGAGAAAGTTACAGCTGAAAAAGAAACTATTACTGATGAACTACCATTTTTCATTGAAATGTTGACAACCAAATCACGAAAAGTACGTATTTTTTGACCAAATCATTACTTAGATGGATCGATTGTGTTCCCTTATGACCACATGAAGAGAAAGTTACAGTTGAAAAAGAAACTATTACTGATGAACTACCATTTTTCATTGAAATGTTGACAACCAAATCACGAAAAGTACGTATTTTTTGACCAAATCATTACTTAGATGGATCGATTGTGTTCCCTTATGACCACATGAAGAGAAAGTTACAGTCGAAAAAGAAACTATTACTGATGAACTACCATTTTTCATTGAAATGTTGACAACCAAATTACGAAAAGTACGTATTTTTTGACCAAATCATTACTTAGATGGATCGATTGTGTTCCGTTATGACCACATGAAGAGAAAGTTACAATGGAAAAAGAAACTATTACTGATGAACTTTCATTTTTCGTTGAAATTTTGACCACCAAATCACAAAATATATTTTCTGGCCAAATACAGCTTAGAATGATTTTCCACATGAAGGCAAGGTTATAGTGGAAAAAGAAGATATTATTGATGAACTTTCCTTTTTCATTGAAATTTTGACAACCAAATCACGAAAAGAAGGTATTTTTTGACCAAATCATTACTAAGATGGATCGATTGTGTCCAAATACGTAAGATTATAATGGCGATATGCTATTCAGTTCCAAGTGAAACTTCTGGTTAATTTCAAGGTTCTCTAGCATAACCATTCGATATGGTACGACTCAGGAAAATGTACAACATGAAGACAAAATTATCATGGAAAAAGTAACTATTACTGATGAACTTTCGTTTTTGGTTGAAATTTTGACCACCAAATGACAAAATATATTTTGTGACCAAATGCAGTTTAGAATGACGTTCCACATGAAGGCAAGGTTATAGCGGAAAAAGAAGGTATTACTGATGAACTTTCCTTTTTTATTGAAATTTTGACCACCAAATACGAAAAGTACGTATTTTTTGACCAAATCGTTATTAAGATGGATCGAGTATGCCCAAATACGTAAGATTATGTTGGCGACATGCTATTCAGTTTCAAGTGAAGCTTCTGGTTAATTTCAAGGTTCTCTGAGGTTCACTTGATATGGGACAACTTAAGAAAATGTACAACATGAAGACATAATTATAGTGGAAAAAGAAACTATTACTGATAAACTTTCGTTTTTCGTTGAAATTTTGACCACCAAATCACAAAATATATTTTGTGGCCAAATACAGCTTAGAATGATTTTCCATATGAAGACAAGGTTATAGTGGAAAAAGAAGGTATTATTGATGAACTTTCCTTTTTTCATTGAAATTTTGACAACCAAATCACGAAAAGGAGGTATTTTTTGACCAAATCATTACTAAGATGGATCGATTGTGTCCAAATACGTAAGATTATAATGGCGATATGCTATTCAGTTCCAAGTGAAGCTTCCTGATAATTTCAAGAGTCAGGATAACCATTCGATATAGTGCAGCTTAGAAAAATATACCACATGAAGACTGAATTATCGTGGAAAAAGGAACTATTACTGATGAACTTTCGTTTCTCGTTGAAATTTTGACCACCAAATCACAACATATATTTTATGACCAAATGCAGCTTAGAATAGTTCTCTATATGAAGGCAAAGTTATAGTGGAAAAAGACGGCATATCTGATGAACTTTCCTTGTTCATTAAAATTTTGGCCACCAAATGATTATTAACGTTGTATTGTGTCCGAATACGTAAAATTATGATGGTAATATACCGTTTGGTATCAAATGAAGCTTCTGGTTAGTGTCAAAGATCTCTTGTATGGTCTTGGAGGAAAACTATAAAGTCTTCTACCAAAACTATAAAGTCTTCTACCAAAACTATAAAGTCTTCTACCAAAACTATAAAGTCTTCGAGCAAAACTGTAAAGTCTTCAAGCAAAACATCAACGTCTTTGAGCAGAACCGACAGAAGTTATCTTCGGTTCTGGGACTCAAAGGTACTCGCAACAGAAGAATTGAAGGGTTCTTCAGAATAAGAATTCTCTAGTGCTTCACCACCAAGACTATGAGATTTCCACGATTGATAGTCAACAGTCCTCTGCTCAGTTGGCAGGTTTCGCTAAATTTTTATGTAAGAAAAGGTAAAGTTTTAGCAAAAGAGTTCTTCGCTGACTGACTCTTTGCACTAAAATAAAGAATTTCTTCGACCAAATCATCATTCACTGGAAAGATTGTCACTTGCAACGTAAAGAATTTCATTTTCTGTGGATGATTTGGCTTTCAACACTATTCTTCACTTTTTTTATGAGCAATCCACTCGCAAAGGGTCAACCTTTGTTAGCTAACCCTGTTATGCCTTCAAAGCCCCGCGAGTAGAATGTGGAAACAAAAATATATCTTGATGCGATCTCAGAGAATGTATGTATTTTAAAAAGGATTCAGCTTTGGCCAAGTCAAGAACAAGGGAATTATGCATCATTTAGCTGAAAAAGTGTGTGAAAAATATCCAAATCCCTAAAGTTCAACTTTTTGTCTTCAATGCAGTTTCGAATTTCCAGAAAAATTCAAAAACTCGTTGAAAAAAAGTTGGGAAAATGATCGTAATTTTGAATTAAAGGTTCACCTTTAAATTTCAAGGTCAAAAGTGTAGAATCAAGTTACAAGTCGAGCGAATTCAAAAATAGTAGGATTGGACCTTTTTTTCTCGTTGCCCAATTGCAAATTTCCAAATTAAAATCTAAAATTGTTGAAAAAAGTTGTTTACGTTATTTTAAGGTTTTAACGTCAGTATGAACTTCGAAAAAGATGAATTTCGTAAACAAAAAGGTTGGAAAACTCTCAATTTTCATTAAATTATATAAAAATAACAAACTAACTTTTCTCGAAAACTATGAATATACAAAATTCGAAAAAAGTTAAAATTTTTAATGGTCTTATTTTATGAAAAGACGCAATTTTTCAAAGAGTCAAATTTTGAGAAAGAAAAGTCCCAATTTCCTAATCATTGTCGTCAAAATTTAAAACTTAGTACAGACCTTGAATTTGCAAGAAATCTTTTTTTCAAAATCCACAAGATCGCAAAAATTCTAAATTTTCCAGAAAAGGTCAGATTTCATCCAATTTAGAAAAAAGCGAATATTAAAAGATCAACATTTTCAGAAAAACCCGAAAGTTAAAATTTAGAAAGGAAATTTTCTCGTAAGTTTTGTCCTTCTACAAACAACTTGAAATTTCCAGAATTTTGGATTAAAACAAATTGAAATTTGGAAAGGAAATTTTTTCCTAATTTTTGTCCTTTTACAAACAAGTTAAAACTTCCAGAATTTTGAATTAAAAAAGTTGAAATTTCCATAATTTTGGATTAAAAAAAGTTGAAATTTAGTAAGGAAATTTTCTCCTAATTTTTGTTCATTTACAAACAAGTTAAAACTTCTAAAATTTTGGATTAAAAAAGTTTGAAATTTAGAAAGAAATGTCTTTAATTTATGTGTATTAAAAGAAATTTTTCGTCTAATTTTTGTTCTTTTAGAAACAAATTGAAACTTCCAAAATTTTGGATTAAAAACAAATTGAAATTTAGAAAGGAAATTTTTGTCTAATTTTTGTTCTTTTAAAAACAAGTTGAAATTTCCAGATTTTTGGATTAAAATAAGTTGAAACTTTCACAATTTTGGATTAAAAAAAGTTGAAATTTAGAAAGGAAAAGTTCATTTACAAACAAGTTAAAACTTCTAAAATTTTGGATTAAAAAAGTTTGAAATTTAGAAAGGAAATTTCTTGTAATTTTTGTCCTTTTACAAACAAGTTGAAATTTCCAGAATTTTGGATTAAAACAAATTGAAATTTGGAAAGGAAAGTTTCTCCTAATTTTTGTTCTTTTACAAACAAGTTAAAACTTCCAGAATTGTGAATTAAAAAAGTTGAAATTTCAAGAATTTTGGATTAAAAAAAGTTGAAATTTAGTAAGGAAATTTTCTCCTAATTTTTGTTCATTTACAAACAAGTTAAAACTTCCAAAATTTTGGATTAAAAAAGTTTGAAATTTAGAAAGGAAATTTCTTGTAATTTTTGTCCTTTTACAAACAAGTTGAAATTTCCAGAATTTTGGATTAAAACAAATTGAAATTTGGAAAGGAAAGTTTCTCCTAATTTTTGTTCTTTTACAAACAAGTTAAAACTTCCAGAATTTTGAATTAAAAAAGTTGAAATTTCAAGAATTTTGGATTAAAAAAAGTTGAAATTTAGTAAGGAAATTTTCTCCTAATTTTTATTCATTTACAAACAAGTTAAAACTTTCAAAATTTTGGATTAAAAAAGTTTGAAATTTAGAAAGGAAATTTCTTGTAATTTTTGTCCTTTTACAAACAAGTTGAAATTTCCAGAATTTTGAATTAAAAAAGTTGAAATTTCCAGAATTTTGGATTAAAAAAAGTTGAAGTTTAGACAGGAAATTTTCTCGTAATTTTTGTCCTTTTACAAACAAGTTGAAACTTCCAGAATTTTGGATTAAAAAGCTTGAAATTTAGAAAGAAAATTTTTTCGTTATTTTTGCCCTTTCACAAAAAGTCAAAATTTCCAAAAAATATCAAGATTTTCATTTTTTTATCAAAAGATCGACCAAATTTCGAGGAAAAGACAAATTTTCGTAAACAAGCTGAAATTTACAGAAAGTCGAGTCGAAATTGTCAAAAAAAAGTCGAATTTCGAGAAATGGCGAAATTTCGGAAACATTTTCAAATAAAAAAATTGGGGAAGTCGTGTTTGATGAAAGAAGTCGAATTTTGAATAAATGCGAAATTTCAAAGAAAAAAAAAACAAATCAAGTCGAGTTAAAATTTTAAGAAAAAGTCGAATTTCGAGCAATTGTGAAATTTCGAAAAAATGTCTGAATAAAAATTCGAAATTTGGAGAATGTCTTGTTTAATAAAAAAAAATCGAATGTTACGAATAAATGCGAAATTTCAAAGAAAAAAAAACAAATTAAAGTCGAGTCATAAAACGTCGAATGTCGAGAAATGGGGAAATTTCAGAAAAATTTTATAAATAAAAATTCAAAATTTGAAGAAAGTCATGTTTAATAAAAGAAGTCGAATTTTATGAATAAATGCGAAATTTCAAAGAAAAAAAAACAAATTAAAGTCGAGTCGAAAATTTCATAAAACGTCGAATATCGAGAAATGGGAAAATTTAAGAAAAAATTTATAAATAAAAATTCGAAATTTAAAGAAAGTCATGTTTAATAAAAGAAGTCGAATTTTATGAATAAATGCGAAATTTCGAAAAAAAAAACAATTTAAAGCAGAGTCGAAATTTTGAAAAAAAGTCAAATTTCGAAAAATGGCGAAATTTAGGAAAAATTTTTAAATAATAATTCTAAATTTTGGAAAAAGTCGAGCTTGATAAAAGAAGTCGAAATTTATGAATAAACGCGAAATTTTAAAGAAAAAGAACAAATTTTTAAAAAAATACGAAATTTCGGGAAAAAAATGTCGAAATTCGAAAAATATATCAAGGAAAGGATGAATTGTGAAGAATTTCGAATAAAATCCCTCCAGTTAATAAATATGTAAATTTGCGGTTTGCTGCATGAGCCAGAGAGGCGGAGGTTCTCGAAATTTGAATCTTTCCTTTGGGTTTAAATGCAGAATTCCTGATAAATTCTAATATTGCAAATTTTACACAAGAGAACTTTTCAGCTGAAGGAGTAACTGTTCAGTAGCAGTGCTGAGTACTTAAGCAGAATGTCAAAATGTTTTCAGGGGATGGTTTTTCGAGGAAACAGGTTTCGATATTTTTGGAAAAATGTTCGTTTTGCACCAAAATAACACATGTTTTAACAGCAACTACACTGGCGTCCATTGGCTGCTGAATGTACAATATTGACCTCATCCCCCCACCCCCCCCCCCAGTCACTACCGCATGCGGTGTTGGAGACAAAGAGCCGACCCGTGGCCAGTTCGTCCAAAATTAAAATTCCCCCGTTCTGTTTCAGGTTGAACAAAATCGGCAAAAGTCCAAATTTGCTTGCGCATAGAGAAGAAGACTTGGGGAGCGAAAGTAAGACGATAAACGCGGTCGTGAACGCGCTGGCCGCCGAAGCGGACAACGTGGACGCGTCCAATGTAAATATGTCAAACGAATCAGTGCCTCGATTACACTCCAGCGATCAAAACTTAAATGCTTTAGGACAGAATTTTCGTAAATCGGCTACGTTGCCTAGGCCTAAGTCGGAGAATAATTTTAGAACGCAAAATTCGCTGCTATTAGGCGAGAAAGAGTACAATAGCCAAGCTTTTCACAAATCCGACACCTTGTACAAGGAGTCCGCCTTTCAATGACGTCACTCGACGCACTAGTGCTATTAGTGCCCCCCCTATAATGTCGCGTACTAGGTAACGTGGAGATGTCGCGGCGAAAACGCTGAGTAAACGCGGCGGAAACGCGACAATGTAAACGAATGAGAATTTGCACACTGAATCAGTACTAGTGCGTGTTTTGGTTGCCTCGTATTTTTTCTAAGCAATAAGTGCAACGGACACTAATTTTTAGAGAAATGATACGCAATATTATTAGAAAAAAATTGATTTAGCTTTAACAGATTAGGTGCTCAAAACAGAAAAAGGATTTAATGAGAAACTGTGACTACCCTTCTAGGGTCGATAGTGTAAGTTTTATTTTGTTTCTTTTTATAAATGAAAAAATAAAATTCAGTTACGAATCTTGTCTCATTTTTCCTTAGACACCCTAAACAACCCCAATTTATTGTTTAAACTCTATCCTTGGCCACAACTGCCAACACTGCAAGTAGCAGTGTTGGCAGATGGCCGGCGAGCTTTTCTACTAGATGGCGCCCTAATTTTACTACTATTACTAGTACCTACTACTAGAATAACATCAATTCTACTAACAGTTGATGCCAGTCTTCTCTAAATTTTCGATGACCACAATATTTTTATATAAAACCATCAATTCTATCCAAATTTTTCTACTAAACTTCTCTAGTGAACTCGGCATTCAACTGGCCCTGGCATCTGAAGATAATCTTGACGACAAAAAAAAAAACTACTAAATCCCCTCAAGATCTGGTAGAAATTCCACTTAATCTAGTATAAATTCTACTAAACAATTTGTTTTTACTAAATCCTCAACCAGTCGTCATCAATTCAACTAAACTAGTAGAAATTCTACTAATCTGGCAACACTGATAAATAGAACCTAGAAATATCTCGTTTCAAATGGCAGCACTGTAATTAAAGTGGGAATTTCCAATTAAAATTCGAAATTTCGAAAAAATGTTTTGAAATTTGTACTTTTTTTCAAAAATCCTGTTGAGATTTGGAACTCGAAAATTCTTCTAAATTTGGGATTTTCAGTTTAAACTTGATACTGCTATTCAAAATAAAAGCTCTAAAATCGAAATTTAATTTAATCTAAAATTCGTTCAACACAATAAATTGACAATTTAGAAGGTCAGAACCCTTAAAAAATCAGCCAAAATTCAGTCAGAATTTTCGAAAAAAGTCAAAATTTGGAACAACATCGACCGTAGGGAAAAGTTCAAATTATGTAAAATATCAGAACCTTGAAAACGAATTGAACTTTTGATGATAAAATGTCAAAATTTCGAAATTCTAAGAGTCGGAAATATTCAAAAAAATCGAACTTTTGGAGAAACTAATTTTTCAAAAATGGAAATTTTTGTCGAATTTTTTAAATAAGAATATAATTTACAACATAAAAGATGAATTTTCCAAAAAAAAGTCGAAATTTTCCAACAAAATTCGAAACGTCAAACTTTTGAACGTTTAAACTTGGGCTTTTCAGTTTAAACTTGATACTGCTTTTTAAAATAAAAGCTCTAAAATCGGAAATTAATTTAATCTGGAATTCGTTGAACACAAAAAATTTACAATTTAGAAGGTCGGACTCCTTAAAAAATCAGCCAAAAACAGCCAAATTTGTCGAAAAAGTTTTAAAAACATTAAAAAGGTCAGAATTTTCGAAAAAAGTCAAAATTTTAAACAACATCGACCTTTGGAAAAAGTTCAATTTCTGTAAAATATCAAAACCTCGAAAATAAATTGTAATTTTGATGATAAAAGGTCGAAATTTTGAAATTCTGAGAGTCGGAAATATTCAAAAAATCCAACTTTCGAAAAAATCAAATTTTCAAAAAAGTCGTAATTATCGTCGAATTTTTCAAATTAGAATCCAATTTGCACCATAAAAGTCGAAGCTTTTAAAAAAAGTCGAAATTTTCAAACAAAAGGCGAAATTTTCAAACAAAATTCGAAACATTGAGTAGTCAATCTTTTGGACAAAGGTCAAAACTGGAAAATAGGCATTTTGAAAAACGATAGAAGAAATATTAATAAAATTACAAAAAGAGTCAAATTTTAAGAGAAGCAAGCTCAGAACTTTTAAAAAAAAATCGAAATTTTCAAACCAACCGAATTTAAAAAAAACAAAATTTGAAAAAAAAAGCAAAATTTTGAACAAAAAGGTCCGAATTTTCAAAAAAAGTCAGTTTTGGAAAATGTCAACATTTGGAACAAGTTCAAAATCTGTAAAATATCAAAACCTCGAAAATAAATTATAATTTTGATGATAAAAGGTCGAAATTATTAAATACTGAGAGTCGGAAATATTCAAAAAATCCAACTTTCGAAAAAATCAAATTTTCAAAAAAGTTGAAATTATCGTCGAATTTTTCAAATTAGAATCCAATTTGCACCATAAAAGTCGAAGCTTTTAAAAAAAGTCGAAATTTTCAAACAAAAGGCGAAACATTGAGTAGTCAATCTTTTGAACAAAGGTCGAAACTGGAAAATAGGCATTTTGAAAAACGATAGAAGAAATATTAATAAAATTACCTTACCTTACAGTAATTTTTGCAAATTTACTGCACACAAGTCAAAACTTTGAGAAAAAGACAAAATTCTTGAAAAAAAGTCAGAATTTTTAGATAAAATATATATATATATATTTGCATCTCGCTATCTATCGGTCATCTTACATATAACCCGGAATTAACTCATCTACCAGAAGGAGTGCATATATATTAAATTTTAATGCGTATACTGGATTATTATGGTACTCTTAATACGAATCACACAAAAAATTGAGCAAAAATTTTTTGAAATTTCATCAAAGCTGATATCTCTATATCCTCTGACGAAAACGGCATCTTTCGCTCATCTGGAGTATATTTATCAGTTAAAGTACCAGCTTTCGATCATCCTGTATATTTTGGCGGGATCTATGTTGCAGTGGATCAGTCATCCGGCTTTGTTGCCAATTTTAAGTTGAAGCTATTGCCAGGTGCACGCGTGTTGAAGTGGGGGACGGGGAAGCCGTGATTCATTTATCCCATACAATCTCGCGGACCGCATTACTTTCGCGTTGCGGTCTATTTCTTAGATATCGGCATGTTTTGAAAACGCTAATTGTTCCGTATTTGCGTGCGTATAAACTCTCCGCGCACTCGCATCGCACTATTTTTGCGTCGCGTCTATTTTTTAGGCATCGATATGTTTTGAAATCGTTTATTGTCCCTTATTTGCATGCATGAAAACTCTCCGGGTACTCGGTTACTAACGTATTTATTTACCTTAATTTGGAGGGATGGAATTAATTATTTATTGGTTTTTCAATATTAGTTGAATACTGTACATGCAAAATTTGATCTGAATTTTGAAAACATCCAAACGTTTAATTTCTAAGGATATTGAATCTGATTAGGATGAACTTCTATTCCCGTCTTTAAGTAAAACGATAGTTATAACGGTCAGTGATTCTGAAATTAGTAATCCTAATATAAAATAATTATAAAAGTTAATGTAATGTGGAAGAAAAATTTGGATTTCTCGCAAAATGTTTTTAGAGTGATTAATAAATTGTGTACTTTTTCCTAAATTTTTGTTTTTTATTTTAGTCCAGTACATGCAATTGATATTTCAAATGAAAATAATAAATAAACATGTTTTACAATTTGTAAAAGAAATAAAATCTCCCAGCGTTGGCAGATTAATTTGTAGACAGTAGTTAATAACATTATGTTTATGCTTTTTTAGGTTTTTTAGCACATTGTTATGTTCCATATACAATGTACAATACCTTAATACACTAGAATAAAGCAGGAGAAATTTGTTGTAAAAAAGTTATTTCCTTTGTTTTTCATTTATAACAAAAAAGGGCAGTGAAAAAATTATGATCATTAGAAAATTGATAGTCTTAACCTTTATATGTAAATAACTATTTAATATTTCGCTGTTCTGTAAATTTACCCTTCATGGTTTTTTCATATGAATTTTCGATGTTACAAGGGACTTAAATGAAATTTTACCAAGTCAATATTATGAACAGCAATTTCTTCCATTCAGTTTTTAAATATAATTTACTAATAAAAAAAGTTAGATTTTTAAGTTTGCAATTGCAATTTGGAATCTATTTGGAAAAAGATTAGATAATCAAATTTGATCTTTTTTGAAAATGTAACTTTCGAGGATAAGTTTGAAATTAAATAAAAAGCAAGTTTCGAGATGATTGAAATTGCGAAAAAAAGCAAAATCAAAGCTTCTATAAATGTAAAAGTTTTATATAAAAGCAATATATCTTAAAATTCAAAGATTAAAGAAAAAGGTATAAATTTGAAATCAGAATTAAGGAAACGTTTGAATTTCAAGTTCATCTTTGAAATTATGTTTTAAGGTGTACATGGGAAAAGGAGACACAACATTTTAAATTTAAAATCAAAACATTATAAAAGCAGTAAAAATAATTAAAATTTCTGAATGAAATCAAAATAAAAAAAAACAATAAATATTTCTCTCGAGTTTTTCAAGAAGTAATAATCTTTCGAGGAAAATTTTTAAGCCAATTATTTGTTATTACTTTTGGAATTATTTTACATGAATCTTGAGATTTCTAAGCGTAGAAAATATCTTGATTTAAGATGTAGATCGAATTAGGTAAAATTATAGAATCGAAGATTTTTCCAACTGAATTTAGTTCGTAGCAAATACGCTTTTTTATGGTTTGTCATTATAATTTTAAATTATTATAACCTACTAAATTACTACACAATATTAAATTGCATATCTTGAAAACTTTTACTTCTACATTATATTATTACCAATTTATGATGTCAGCTTCTTAAATTACATTCAATTCTAATCAAAATGCAGAGGAAATTATAATATTTTGAAAAAACCGCATTTCAGAGATTTTTTGCAAATAAAAATTGTCAACTTACTAAAGAATACAGCAAGAAGCCCTCTAGAATCTCAAATATGAAACATCCATATTTAAATTAGTGGAAAAAGCAGTAAATGATGCAGTGAGTAGATTTTTTTTTTTCAATATTTAACTGTATTCTAATAGATGACAGTCGTAGAATAATGTTAGTTATATTTTTGTGTTGGACATTTAAATGCAGCCAAAAATTCAAACATATTCGCCGCCCTCTAGATGCTAAAATATAAAATATTGAATTAACGAAAAAAGCAGTAAAAGATGCCTTAAATAGATTTATTTTTTAATATTTAGCTATATTCTAAAAGATGACACCACCAGGTTTTAAACATATTTAAATGTAGTCAAAAATGCAAATGTATTCACTAAATTTAAATTTGGCGCCATTAGCAGGAGAGACAAATTTCGCGCATTAACCATTTTTCCGATATGTTGCAATGCGAAAATGATTCTTATTGGCGCTATTCGTAAGGGTCAATCCGCAGCTGTAATTGGAGTCAACATAAATACCATAAAAGTACAAAACTGTGTACATTGAAGACATTTAAAAGAGAGATTTAGAAGTGTTTAGAAAATTTGTTTACCTAGGAGATTTAAAAGAGTTTTATTTTAAAAAAAGCTACTGAATTACCCATTTTAAACTGTGTAACTTGAACCCTGTAAAACCGATTTTGTTTAGTTTTATTAATATTCACCAAGCAGCCTTTGATAATAGAAATAATAAACACAGCGACTACTTATAAATAAATTCATTAGTTCATAAAAATATTCGGTAGTATTGTACACGGCTTATTTCCATGTTTCTGTGGAGGCGGTACATTTTAATGAATCAATAATTATAATTTATTTATTATTTAAATTTCCCTCCAATTAGTTGTTAGTTATGTCAGCGTCATTGCATATGGAAAGCCCCAAATATCGCGACGCATTCCAAAAGATTATTGGTTGCAATCCATCACATGATCTGTTGGATTTCTATTGGGTGAATAAATATCATGGATGATCTTGGTCTCTGGATGATCTAACTACTGTAACTTCTAACTTGCATTATACGGAGGATTACCTATCCTGCCTAAAATAGTTGTTAAAAATAGTCCATATATAACTTCAGCTTTTGCAATTGTTTATGTGCAGATTTGAAACTTTTTCTACAAGATATTCTGCATTAAATGGGCCCTCGCCCATATTTTTATTTGCTATTGCAAGTATCACCTTCCTAGATCACTAGACTTTATTACATTAGCAGAAAGTTTTGCAAAGTTAATGTAAGACGCAAATTTCATGGTTTAAAATACGCGCGCTTGTCATCTTATGTCTCTAACCAATAGAAATTCGCAAACAACCTGACAAATTCTGACCAATAACTTTTTGAAATGCATGGGGGCATTTGACGCTTCATTTAAATATTTTTTCCTGTACATTCATTACCAACAATTTGTGAACAATACTTCGTATTATTTACTGTCTCTTATTTAATTCAACATTAGCCGAATTTCCAATTTTCTGTTAATTAATATTGATTGTGATTGTTCAATATTGATAATATTGATCAATCAAATTGATAACCAAGGACCAGTCCGTTTCACCAAGATTCTTATGATGAAAAGCTTTACTAAAATATTTAACAAGTTTACCAAAGCAAGGTTATAGGAATTTCATTGAAAAATTTAATAATAATAATATAACACGGAAAGTGGAATAATTTATTACTCTTATTGGATTTAATACTAATAAGCCTCTTATTAGTAGAGGAAATTTACATTTGATTTGAACGTATGGTGTTCTTTTCAACAAGTCTCAGTAAGTGTAGGATTGCTCAAAACCAGGATAGAACACAAATTCGGTTTTGATTTCTGTCAAAAATTTTGGTCGGTCTCTTTTTATATTACACGGAATGGTAATCCATAAATGCGAAAAATTTCGGATAGCAATTCTATATCATACATTGGCCCAAGTTCTCCCTACAAAGTTTATTCGGAAATATACCGCGCTCATTTAAAAGAATTAAAATTTTTAGTAAGTTAACCCTAGTAATATAATCAACATCACGGATGATCTATTCAGCGTAATATGTAACTTGCAATATACTCAGGATTTCTCGGTTAGCAACAGCGTAGTTTTTAATAAGCTTGCCTCTACTAATAGCATGGATGATCTATTTACTGTAGCTTCTAACTTGCAATATATCGAAGATTACCTATCCTGCCTAAAATATTCGATAAAGATGACCGATATACAACTTCAATGTTGCCGGATACATGGATGATCTATCCAGCGCAGCACCTTCAACTGCAGTATACACAGGATGACCTATTCTGCTTAATTTGGCGGGAGAATATACGCCGATATACGCCGCGCGGCGCCAGCGCAGAAACATGCAGTGACAGACGCTCAAACTAAGATATACGAAAATATACATAAAATCCGCAGGATAGGTCCTCTCTCTCAAACTTTGTCAGAATGTGTTTCGAGACATTCTGATTCGATTTACACTAAAAACCTTTAGGTCCTCCATATACGGAGGACCTACTGACCTGGAGGACTTATTAAATGTAAATGGGCTTTGAGAGGGAGACCGAACCTGCGCAGGATACAAATATATATATATATATATATATATATATATATATATATATATATATATTGTTAGATTCGTGTTCCTCCTCCATAATTCAAACACCAATAACGGTAGCGACACACAAATTATAACGATAATAAAAGGTAACACACACTTCAAAATATTAATTGAACGAATGTTAAAACAGGTAACGATTTATCGATTAATTGAACAGGAATATCGAATTAACAATCCACTTCCGTCAGGCCCGAGTGACGCTGGGAGAGTGTCCCCGCAGCCGGGACAAGCTGAGATTGGAATTCTTTCCTGGTGATTGGCGCCACGAAATATAAACAATGCGGGCCAACACTGGTTGCTTACAATATATATATTACTACAGTTACGTGTTTCATAGTTATGTACTTCGTTAATATTTCTTATATTGTACATTAAGTATTCTGGCAACAATCCTTTAATAATTTTATAAATAAATACCATGGTTTGATAAAACAAATATTGTTGTACAGACAGTGAGCCCAGACAATCAAGCATCAGATCGATTGGGGTATAAAAGTTACATTTCAATATTGCTCTATGACATTTGTTTTGCAGTATCTGCAGTTGTTTTAAATGGTATTTATTAGCAAAGAACAAGATACTTGGGCAATAATGAAAATAGGGTCGAATTAAAGTATTAAAAACTTTAAGGCGATTAGCAAGATTTAAATTTTTACATATTCTGATAAAGTATTTAACTTTACCATTTATTTGTAACACAGTATTGTTAAGGTGTTTTTTAAAGTTTAAGTCATTGTCATGGTTACTCCTAGATACTTTATCTGGTTGACAAACTCCAGAGATTCTCCATTTAACTTTACTTTATCCGCCATCGCGTTAAAGCTCCCCATTAACATCACTTTCGACTTCTTTACGTTTATTATCAGACCATTAACTCTTAACCACTCACTAACGTTCACCAAAATTGCATTCATGCGAGTTACCCCTTTTCGAAAGTCTGATTCTTCAACTGATATGAGCGTATCGTCCGCAAATAGGTTAAGGAAGCAGTCGTCGCCTGTGCACTGATCGATGTCATTAATGTACAAAATAAACAACAGTGGGCCTAATATCGGCCCCTGCGGTACACCTAAATTGTTAGCTGCACTTCTCGAAACATAATTGTTAATACGAGTAACCTGATATCTGGATGTTAGATAACTGCTAAACCATTGGAGTGCGGGATCGCCAAAACCAATAAGTCGCAGTTTTTCAAGAAGGAGTTTTCTGTTAATAGTTTCAAAAGCACGGCGTAAATCCAAGAATACGGTTAAAACTAGATGGCGAGGGTTGTCTAACCATTTCTTCCATCTGGAGACGGTAAGCTGCAGTGCGCTTTCACAAGAGTGCCCCTGTCGAAATCCTGACTGATTTGGAATGAGAACATTACTATTTTTAATAAATTGGAGCATCTGATTATACACAATTCTTTCCAACGCCTTTTCTAAGTACGGTAGGGAATTAATTGGTCTATAATTAGATGGATCATCAGAACTGGTAACTTTTGGTATTGGCGTAATGACAGATTCTTTCCATTTCTTCGGAAAAGCGTTTGAGGTAATAGACTTATTGATAATTTCAGTAATTTTGAGCAAAAGAAAATTACCGCCCATTGAAATAATTTTATTATTGATTGCATCAGTCGACGTTCCTTTTTTAATACTTTTGAGAACTTTTTTGACTTCTTCGGGTGTAACTGGCTCAATTGAAAATGGTTCACCATAAGTGCTACTGAAAACATTATACGGATATTTGTCTTTATAATGTCTCCCATCAGATTTCACTAATGCAATAATACTTTGACTCACAAAGACATTGTATTTTTCGGCTACTGTTGTCTCGTCTTGGTATATAATGCCATCAAATTTCATTTTTGTTGGATGTGACATTTGCGTGGCACCGATAGCTTCTTTAACATTTCTCCACATATGTTTGGGATCGGTGCTGTTCTCAATTTTTCTTGAATAATAATTCTTCTTTTTACGCTGGATAGTGCTTGTAACTTTGTTTCGACTTTTTCTGTATTGTTCCCAGTCAGAGCCAGGGTTTGTTACACAAGCTATTCGATAGAGATCATCTCTAAAATTTGTGAGGTCTCTTATTTCACCATCGTACCACTTTTTGTTATTCTGAGATCTTTTCATTAATTTAATAGGGGCTATTTCATCTAGGACAGCTATAACGTTATTATATAAGCAGTCCACCAGTTGATCAATGCATACTTGATGATTATTCATCCAATTTTTTCTAAGCAATTTATCTTGAAATACAGCATTATCGATACTTTTGAGATTTCTTACATATTCATTTTTATCATATGATATAATAGTGTTATAAGGTTTCATTTTACGATGTATTTGTATGATACTATGATCAGAAAACTTAGGAGAATCAAACACTAATGCAGAAATGGCATGCAGGTTTGTAAATACCATATCAATCTTAGTTTTTGATGTGGCAGTGACTCTTGTACATGCTTTCACAATTTGACAAAGTCTATAATTGTCCATAAGAGATATCAACTGTTTCGTATTATAATCATCACGCGATACATCAAAAATAAAGTCACCCATCAAGATCAATTTTAGATGACTATAATTGTCCATTAGTTGGCTCAATATATTGCAAAAATCTGATCTGTTTGAAGAGGGAGATCTGTATAAGCATATGATAGCAAAGGTTGTATTGTCAATTATCAATGTTACACCCAGGATCCAGATTTGGTTATTAATATTTGTGTTAATGATGGTTGTAAAATTAATAGATTTAAAGATATAGAATATTACTCCACCGGTAAAACGACTGTGTGAGTCACATCTAATTAAAGAGTAGTTACTTACATGCAACTCACTATTATCACAAGATCAAACGAACTTACTTGTGAAGTTCGATCTTGATTATATGAGGTCTCGTCGAAGTAAATAGGGTCCCTCCCAATTCCCAAATCCGTATTTAGTTGCAAAAAATGTATAATCTCTGAAATAAGACTGAAGTATATGGGGAGCCGAGGTGCATACGCAGCGGGGACTGTGAGGGCATAACGAGATTTATGATTTGTTTATTTCTTTAAAATATGTGATCGTATCGCCTAGAACGAAGGTACTACAATTTATCCTATTTACTTCGACGAGACCTCATATAATCAAGATCGAACTTCACAGGTAAGTTCGTTTGATCTTGTGATTATATTCGGTCTCGTCTCGTAAATAGGATAAATTGTAGATATTTAGAGTATGTTGCAAAAAATAAACCGTAGCAAATCATTTAATTGGAAAGAGTATATTAATTAAGTGAAATAAATAAACTGCTCATATTACATCTGAATAATTGGGTTCTATCCAGATATTATGTCAGTCGTGGCCACAAAAATATTAGGGTTTAAGTTGAAGAAAAAGGTAGTCCTAAGAGGGGTTACCTACGATTTCTCGAGTGATTTGGAGTCTGAATTGAAAACCCAGTCTGATCTTCCAATATAAAGTTTTATTAATATGTATAGCAAAGGATCTCGAAGTATTGGACTGTGGCTGTTGCCAACAGAGTTGTTAACTTTGAGATAATGCCAAGGTTTTTTTTTGTATCTTCAAATCTGTCGAGAAATGTTAAGACTACCGAAGTATTTGAAAGACTAAGGTATTTGAGTGTACCGGGTCTAAGCATATCAACCTCTTCAAAAAATGTTGGAATCTGAAGTTCTGGCATAGATTTGGACCAGCCTTCTGGGCTAATAATGAACCAAAAAGAGTTAAGAGAGCTAAATACAGATTTAAAAGCATTCCTTGAGAACGTTGTTTTGTAGAAATGTTTTCTTGATAAAAGACTGTTCTCGGGGAAAGCTGGGCTGTTAATGGTTGAGGAGTGCTGCCCCAGGAAAGTAAATCTACGACCACTGTGTCCTGAGCTTAGCCACTTATAATTCCTTTGAAGAGGCAGAGAATGATTAAAGAAAGGGAAAAGCGAAAAGGTGTAAAATAGACTAACTGATGATCAACGTGTCTATAGAACTGGCTTCTGGGTCACTGATCCTGAAAAAGTAAACCTTACTTTTCGTCTTTATGCGGCTAGCAAATAAATTAATGACCAAGGAGCCCAATTTTCGAGCCAAGAGTCGAAATGCTGTATTTTGCAGTGACCGTCCTGTATCCACTTATAACCCGTTTTAAGTTTTATCTGCCTCGAAATTTTCTGTTGACTTCATGTAACATGGAATAATGACGATGCTTTGAAACTCGCACCCTTGCCAAATTGATTGAGTGAAAATGTTTAATTGTGTACACTATCCATGTCATTCACCATTCACGCATCATATTGCGGTAGTCTTATAAATCCTACAGAGAACTGAACAGTGTTTTAATTGTTTGGTATACCATTTCTGTCCCAAAAATTGAGCTAGAAGTTCTAAATAATTGATGGGATGGGTCTTGCCTTTCTCGGACCAAAAACCGAGAGAACATCCGGCGAAATATTTCCATAACGAATGCGTCTTTCTGTAGAGAGTGTTATCATATTTCAAGTTTTCTAGCTGCTAATAAATGCTAGAAATCGAGCCGATTGCAGGAAGCATTGTAATTTTCCTGGCTTCTGTTGAGCGCTAAAAAATTTATGTGTTCGAAAAGTTTGATGTACCAGAAAACCATAGTTTAAAGCTGGGCAAACAGACACCAAGTTTTCCCTTAATGTGGAGAAATATTCTGCGTTGTCATAATTGTTTTGTTTGTTTTAGGCTGAGATGGAAAATCCACTTTTTTCAAATTGAATTGAGATACTAAAGAGTTAAAAAACACACCTAAATAGACTCATTTATTAACTGGGAGCAAACAGCTGTTGCTATAGCTATAATTGAAAGTAAACTGAGATACTTAAGTCTGAAGAATTGCGATAATTGATAATGAGACCCCACTGTTACAATTAGTTTATTGTTTGAAATATATCGGAGACACTACCTTTATAAGAAACTACCCATGGAGATAATCATTCAAAAGGACTAAGGGCATCAGCCTTTCTTATTTTTTTAATGCATCTATTATTGCGGCAAAATTTATGCCACAACAAACACAAGTATATTCGTTCATTTTGCCACTGAATGAAAATCTGAATCAATGAGGCCAGGAAGTGGGTGTTTCCCAATTCAAGTTGTGTCAAAATAATTTAACTAAATTGAGCTAGTGGCGACCCCACAATGTTCCATTTCATAATGGCTTTTCCAACTTAGTATGAAACGAAAGAATATAAGATTTGAATAAGAATTATACGTTCGAGGCTTCAGAAAATAGCCTCAGATATTAAAATGTCATCGATAGATGTAGAAAGAAATGCGTTTCATTTCTTTCAGTCATCAATGGGGTTAGTCCACAAGGAGTCAAAGAGTCAAAGGCGAATCAGGCTTTAACGCCTCTTAGCCACAATAAAGTAAGACTATTAGTGATCAGAATTTTCCAACGTTTATAAAAATGTCTTTAACGTCCCGCTATTTTCCATACTTCTCTCCACTCTTGACTTCTACTGGCGTTGTATATATAACGCATTCTCTTGAAGTTTGAACAGCTTTTAAAACTCTATTTTGCCGGGGGTTCGACTAATGTTCAGGCATACAAAATGCTTCGTCGAAGAACTTTCAGTAGGTCCATAAGGATGCGAATACTATCGCTCTACTATCGCTCCCCTCCCCGCCCCTCTTTGACGAACAACGCTTAAAGTGCTTTATCGATAGCAGAAAAGTAGGCACCAAGTGGAATCCGCTTATTGCATATGGGCTCGTCCCTCTGGGAGACGAAGAAAGGAATGGCTTGTTCCAAACCAGGATATAGGTTTGGAGCTTCAATATTGCCACTGTTGTCTAGGTCTAATTATTTTCATATTATACCCATTCTTTCCTTGCAAACTAATTGAGCTTTAACAAGATGGAGCCATCTAACGGAAATTTGTGGATGTATAAGGGGCGTGAAATATAAAACACATTAACTGAATTTTCCAAATGTATAAAAGGGGCAGACTTCCACATCTCGAATATCAGGCGAGGTTCCCCCTTCTCCAGACATGTGCCTAAATATTCTGACGTAAGTCAAAAGATCAACGGAGGAAGATTTTACATCGGCTATTAGCTATTAGATGAATCAAACAACTGCACGCTTTTCAGCGTAGGTACCGTGAGTCAGTGGAGGCATTTGCAGTAGGCAACTGTATGTAGACATAGGGTTATCCAAAAAACTACTCTTTGTGAATATCAATGTTCAACAAGCGCTGTAGTCAAAGGCAGATTGCCATTGCAGATTTCGCGGTGGAGATCGCATATAAAATGTAACCCTTAGATACTGTAATCAGCAAAAAACAGTAAACGTTTTGCAGCGTACGTTTTACAGTGTATGTTTTGCAGTCAGTATTGTGATGCAGTGGTGGCAGTTGCAACAGAACATGTAAAAATGCGGCCATTCCAAACTGTGCTTTGTCAATGTCAAGTATCAGCAAGCATGTGTATTCTAGGCAAGAAAACATTTCGTAAGGTAACCAATACTGTAATCAAAAAACAGTAATGTTAGCAGTGCAAAGGGTGCGATTCAATGGTAACGATTGAATCAGGACAGGAAGAGATGATATCATTAAAGAACTGCAACTTTTGAAGCTTAAACAAGCCCATGTAGTCAAGGCCAGAATACCATTCAATATTTCGTAAATCAACCATTACTTGAATCAAAAAACAGTAAGGCATACAGCGCAAGTGCTCCAACCTAATGGTGGTAATTGCAGCAGAACATAAGGAGATGCGGTCCTCTAAAAGCTACAGCTGGTGACTATCATGGTTCAATAAGCACATGTGGTCAAGGCCAGTATACCATTGAAAAGTTCGTAAATCAACCATTACTGTAATCAAAAAACAGTAAGGTAATGGTGGTAATTGCAGCAGGACATCTAGAGATGAGGTCCTCTAAAAACTGCAGCTGCTGACTATCGTAGTTCAATAAGCACATGTGGTCAGGCCAGTATACCATTGAAAAGTTCGTAAATCAACCATTACTGTAATCAAAAAACAGTAAGGTAAGCAGCGCAAGTGCGGCAACTCAATGGTGCTAAATGCAGCAGTACATCTAGAAATACTATGGTCACATATAATCAAGGCCGGTATACCAGAAAAAAAATTGTAAGTCAACCAGTACTGTAAACAAAAAACAGTAGGGTATGCAGCGCAAGTGCTGCGTTTCAATAGTGGCCATTGCAACGGTACATGTAGAGATCCGGTCATCCAAAAATTGCAGTGTGTGAATGTTAAGATTCAACAGGCACGTGTGGTCAAGGCTTATGTACCATTGACATATTTGTGAGACAACCTTTACTCTAATCAAAAAAGAGTAAGGTAAGCAGCGCAATGTAAACAACCGTTTATTACAAAAATATCAAACTAACATTTGAAAAGACAAAGTAAAATCTATACATTTAACCATCAATGTTAACGTTAGCTAGCCGCGCCCATACGTCTCCCATGAATCACCCCGAATGAATGCCTCAACCCAGCCGCCGCATTTCGGTGCATTGCCAGAATTTTTACCCTCAGCTTCCTATCGTATTCGACCCCTGAGATCGTTGACCTTGGGCAGGTACTCCGAAACTCTTGTTGCTATGGTTGATAACAGCAAGTACTGCGATTCAGTAGTAGGACATATAGTCGGACATGCGGTCCTCCAACGACTGCGGTTTGTGAACATTAAGGTTCGGCTAGCACAAGTAGGCCAACACTTTATATCAATGAACATTTCGTGCTAGAAATCGCAAAGAATTCAACAGTCAACTGTAATCAAAAAACAGTACGTTTTGCACCTTAAAGGCTGCCATCCCATGGTAGTGGTAAGAACAACATGTGGTCATTCAAAACAAAGGTCGACAAAGATTGTAGTCGAGCACCGACTATTGCGGGCATAAATGAGATATGTTAGAACTTAGGGTAAAAACATAGTGGAGCCGTTCATCTCGCCGTTCATCCCGACGTTCATCTCGCCGGGCAGCTTGCTGCGCATCGAACCTAGATGCTGGAGAACATAGTGAAGAAGCAGTGCCTGATATTCGTAATACCAAAACTCGCCCGGCTTTGCGCATTCACTTCGTGACGTCAGCAACAGAGTGGAATTCAAAATTGTCCACTGCTTAGGATAGGGAAGTTGGTTTGAATTGCAAATAAATTCTAAAATAAAGTATAATGGAATTTTTTATTTTATATATTGCACATGTAAAAATGTAATGAAAGAAGGCAAACAGATAATGTTCATGAAAAATACACCTTTAGTCTATTCAATAACTTATATTTGATAATGTAATAAACGAGTTAACACGTTCCTTAAGTTTGTTTACATAAATATATTATGTATAATACATTATATTATGTAATTAGCTATCTAGTCTTTGTGGCAAGTAGGTTTTAAAATCTGTGATTTTACTGAAATCGCAGATATTGTGATTATAGAGAAAATAATAAATCAAGAGAAATATGGAAGTTTGGATAAACAAATGTATAGGTCGGAGATTCTCAAATTTGTTTTTTCTAAGAAACAGTTTGTAACTTTTGCAATTGTTTATTTTGTAGGTGCATCTAATTATATTATTTAAGAAAATATTTGTTTATAATTAGAAAATTTTGACTTTCTCTGAAATTCTCTTACAATTGTTTATTTCGTAGGACCTCTAGTTAAAAGAATATTTTTTTTATAATGTCAAAATTTCGATATTTCTTTTAAATTTTCGATTTATGGGTACAAAAAAAATTTAGTTATCCTCAAAATTTATAAAAAAATTAAATTGAAAAAACAATCAGCATATCTTTTTGACATTTCCCTCAGATCTTCGGTTTATACACAAAATTGAATTTTTTTTTTCAATTTTCGAAAAAACAAAATGATTATTTTATCATTGTATTATTAACTTTCAAGAAAGATGGTAAATTTTCAGGTTTGTTTCTTGGAAATTTTGAATTCACTTTCAAATTTTTGATTGAAATGATGTATCGAAATTGATGGTGCTTACATTAAAAATGTGACGTATTTGTTTTAATTATTTTTGTTTTATTTGCTATTTACTTCACTTATGGATTTATTATAAATTTTTATAATAATAATTTTTGTCTCGATGTATTCACCATAAAATTGAAATAATTCAAAGACCAGCAAACCGATTATGTGCATATGTGTAATCAGAATAATTGGAGGAATTTAAAACTGTCAATATATACAGGGTTTTCTATTTAAACAAATCTAACTTTTTGTGTAACCTGTACACTTACAAGGCTCCTGCTAATCCATTAGCACCAGTAAAATCTACATGAAAATCCTTTTTATTTTTTAAATCTGACAAAAATAAAGACAAAATTGGGGGTGGGGGTGGAGGTATTCATTAGGATAACTAACCCTGTACTTCTAACTGAATTTACTGCTATTACTATTATAATTACTTTTGTCTCAGTCACGTGTTTAAGAGCTTCTTGACTAGTTGGGCTCGTTCCTTTTTTTTATCACTACATTTCGTCTACTTGATGTAGCGGTTGTTGTTGATGACAAATGGGGTAAATTTTGATTAGGAACAGCATCATCTTTTAATCCACGATAACGTTTTGGAGTGTAATTTAATAAATTGTGTTGTAGGTTTACTTTATAATCACTTTCGGTAAAATGTTTGGAGCATATCACAGCGTTTTTAACATTAAATTTGTCTTTTCTTCCCGTTTTAACCACCCACTTATTCACAAGTTCAAGATCCTTGGGAAAACGGAAAAATTTGACACCTGGACAAAGATTTTTCTTTGCCTGGTTGTCCGAATCACACCCGTAGACAGCACAACGCATTTTTACGCTGTTTTTAGCAACTTTTTTACGTATTTTATGTAGGAACGGTATATAAACTACAAGTTTACTGAACTGTTTTTCGTGCGAAAAATGGTAGCTTAGGAGCCCCTTGCTTTATTGGCAAAAAAACTCGAAATCAGGTATAACAAAAATATTTTAAAGAGCGAAAGCAGATCATAAAATGTTTTGCAGGCCGCTAAGCTGTTTCGGTCGTTGAAAATATTACTTCATACCCGATTTTCGGTTATTTTTGCCTTAAAGAAAAATAAAAAGACAACCTTAAACTTTTGATGTTCAAGATTTAAAAATTTTACAGAGGAGAAAGTTTGAACAATTGTAATTATCCTATCCAGACGCAACAAACGCATAGCTTAATAAATTGGTGTAATGTATTTATTTTTTATTTTATAACAATGAATATGCATATCTATTTTAGAGTTGCTGCAATTCTGTTCCATGTTTACTCATGTTCACAATAGTATCAATTTTAAGGGTCGCTGGGATAACTGAATATCATGTTTTATAGGTATCATTTAAAAGTATTAGTGATAGTTTTACGTAGTTCCAGTTTGAATTTACTCTGTTGCCTACGTCATAGCGCGCCAAGTGGACTCCGCCCCCGATGCGTAATATTGTATCTTTTAGTTGTTCTATCGTGGTGAAGAAGTTCACTTGAAACTGATCTCTGTAGTTGTTAGTCGGTTTTATTGTAACTGAGTGGTAGTCAGCATGTTCACAGATATGAATATGAATAAAATGTAGAAATATATAATTTAGTTAATGCTTTTCTACCGCTTACTTTTATGGCATCTTCTCGTAACTCCAGGAGAGGGTAATACTGGTCAACGATAGAAAAAGTTAAAGTTACAAAAATTTAATAGTTCTGTGAAGCTCATAAAAAAAGAAAGAAATTTGGTTCAGGGCGCCGACAACCCAAGGGCTGGCCCTGAAACCGTGGTATCAAATATTTTGTCCTAGAATATTACTGGTAATTACTGAAGGGTTTGTACATCGTTTACAGAAATTAAGAACGATTATTTGCCTCAAACAGGTATAAACCACAAATAATTTTTAAATACAATTATCTCAAATAACTTGAAGTATATAAACATTGAGTGAAAATTATTATATATGAAATTTTGTAAGATATTTATAACAAATAACAATAGAACTTGTTGTTGTATATGAGGATAGTAAATATCGGGCCTGTAGCAGCCCCCCTTGGGCATATTACTCATAAATTTTAAATTACGTAAATAATGAATTTATAAGTTACTTTAGGACCCTGCTGTATATCAAATTTTAGTTTGTTGACTAAACAACAATTTTAATTTAAAATGTAATAATCTTTTTTTGTAGAATGTTAATTTGGTTGCTTTTTTACAAATTCAAAGGCAGCTTTTTATAACTGCTGGTCTACAAGACAACTGCTTAAAGCATTATACACTCGTGGTCGAAGTGTCTTGAGCGAACCAATCACAGAATGAGTTTCAGGCAACTGCATCCCCGAAAACAAACTATTTTGTTCGTCTAGTAGTGGCGAGATGAGCGGCGAGATGCGTGGCTTTGTGAACTGCCTGAGTATGTTTGTACTCATATAATTCAACAGAATTAAATTAACATCGCTGAGCGGCGAGATGAACGTCGAGATGCACGGCGAGATGAACGGCTCCACTATGTTTTTACCCTTATAGAGTTTAAAAGAAGTTTAACAGATGTCTTGCCCGAGCGATCCAACGAGAGCTGCCTTCTACCGTCCCCTGAATAAACGCTGACAGCTTTATTGCTGTGGGTTTGCTTTCCTTGCTGTGTATGAAAGGAATATTATATCACCTAACCAGATCTCTTTATCAGAGACTTGAAAGAATTTGTACAAAAGTCGAAAAATAAAGGCATGGATGTGTTGTTTTAAATCAATTTGGTGTAATTTACCCGAAATAAATCAGTAAAAATCTAAAATATAGAAGTCAAAAGTGAACAATTACGGGTACCCAAACAGTATGCTGTGCATAGAAGTAATACATATATGATGTTATGCAATGGTGGTAGGTGTAGCATGACATCAAACCGGCTAAAGGAGGGAAAATACCTTCAAAATTATTTTCCATCGCGGAGCTGTGTAACTGAAAACGTCTTGTGGGCTTCCATCTTGCCCACTATTGCAATTATCGAAGCAATTTGATAACACTTTAATTGAAAGGGGGTGGTGACCGACTCCGAGGGCTTTTGACAATTTTACGGGCATAACACGCACTCGCGAACTACTTTCTTTCTTAGAAAGTTAACATGTCGAGTCCTAAACGCATCGCACAAAAACAAAGACTGAAGTATATGGGGAGCCGAGGTGCATACGCAGCGGGGACTGTGAGGGCATAACGAGATTTATGATTTGTTTATTTCTTTAAAATATGTGATCGTATCGCCTAGAACGAAGGTACTACAATTTATCCTATTTACGAGACGAGACCGAATATAATAAATATTATCAGCTACATGAGTCTCAGTAAGAGCAAGGAAGGCAACATTGTTGTCCATAATAAATGTTGAGACTTCATCAATTTTCGGCAAAAGACTTTGTATATTGACTATGTAAACGGTGTTGTCTAATTGCTATGATTCGTAGTTTATTTTTTTTCTGTACAGTTTGTACATTTGACCTGTTCTCTTGTACACGTATTTGGTAAAAATCGAGTTTCGAAAAAATAAATTCTAAAAATAAACAATCAAAATTTTGAGAAAAAAACGACTTGGGAGGTAAAAATCGAAAGTTTCGAAAAACTGAGTTTTGAAAAAAATATAAAAATTTTTAGAAAAAGATTGACATTTTGAGAAAAATAACGAAATTTTGAGAAAAAACGATTTTCATGGTAAAAATCGAGTTTCGAAAAAATAAATTTTGAAAATAAAAAATCAAAATATTGAGAAAAACTGACATTTTGGGAAAAATATCGAAATTTCGAGAAAAAGGCGACTTTCAAGGTAAAAATCGAAAGTTACGAAAAACTGAATTTTGAAAAAACTTAAAAATTTGAGAAAAAGATTGACATTTGGAGAAAAATAACGACATTTTGGAAAAAAGACGATTTTCATGGTAAAAATCGAAGTTTCGAAAAAATAAATAAATTTTGAAAATAAAAAATCAAAATTTGGGAAATAATGACATTTTGAGAAAAATATCGAAATTTCGAGAAAAAGACAACTTTCGAGGTAAAAATCGAAAGTTTCGAAAAACTGAATTTTGAAAGAAATTTAAAAATTTGAGAAAAAAGACTGACATTTTGAGAAAAATAACGAAATTTTGAGAAGAAACGATTTTGAAGGTAAAAATCGAAAAAATTAATTTTGAAAATAAAAAATCAAAATTTTGAAAAAAGTAACATTTTAAGAAAAATATCCAAATTTCGAGAAAAAAACGACTTACGAGGTAAAAATCGAAAGTTTCGAAAAACTGAATTTTTTAAAAATTTGAGAAAAATAACGAAATTTTGAGAAAAAACAGTTTTCAAGGTAAAAATCGAAAGTTTCGAAAAAATAAATTTTGAAAATAAAAAATCAACATTTTTGTGAAAAAGTGACTATTTAAGAAAAATAACGAAATTTTGAGAAAAAACGATTTCCAAGGTAAAAATCGAAAGTTTCGAAAAAATAAATTTTGAGAATAAAATATCAAAATTTAGAGAAAAAGTGGCCGTCTGAGAAAAATATCTAAATTTTGAGAAAAAGACTTACGAGATAAAAATCGAAAGTTTCGAAAAACTGAATTTTGAAAAAAAAATTAAAAATTTGAGAAAAAGATTAATATTTTGAGAAAAATAACGAAATTTTGAGAAAAAACGATTTTCAAGGTAAAAATCAAAAGTTTCGAAAAAATAAATTTTGAAAATAAAAAATCAAAATTTTGAAAAAGTAACATTTTAAGAAAAATATCTAAATTTCGAGAAAAAAACGACTTACGAGGTAAAAATCGAAAGTTTCGAAAAACTGAATTTTTTAAAAATTTGAGAAAAATGAAATTTTGAGAAAAAACGATTTTCAAGGTAAAAATCGAAAGTTTCGAAAAAATAAATTTTGAAAATAAAAAATCAAAATTTTGAAAAAAGTGACATTTTTAGAAAAATATACAATTTTGTGGAATAGGAAGGAAATTTTGAGAAATATCAAAATTATAAGAAAACAACTGCAATTTTTAGAAATATTCTTCTCGAAATTGTCACTTTTTTATTTATTATATATTATTAAAAAAATGTATTTCGAAAAAAAGAACGATTTTTTGAGAAATGTTGTCGAAATTTCGAGAAAAAGTCGAAATTTCGAAAAGGTAACTTGTATACAGGGTGAGTCACTAAGCCGGAATCGGTCTTTGGTAGGCGTATCGTTCAAAATATCGAAAAATGTTTCGAATAAAAGTTGTTCGAAATTAAGTTCTCCACAACCTAAAATTATTGCCAAATATGGCGGCCTTCTGGTTGCACCGGAAATGAACACAACTTTCTTATTTTAAATAGAATACCCTATGTATTTTTACATTTTTGGATTCCTTGTTAAAAATGAATATGAATTTGTTAAGACGACATAGGCCCTTAGTTGAACCTTTTTGGCGTAATTTAATTTTTTTGGTTAAATTTGACGATTTCGGAGCTTGACGCCATTAACGATGTTTTCCAAACGCAATGACTCAGAGGTGTGTGGCATACGGTTTTGGATTCAGGAAGAAATGGAGTATTTGTTTACGTCTTTGCTGTTAGCAAGATTTCTTAAATTTCTTCACATCCGTCGACTCAATTCTTCAGTTGTTCAAACATGCATAACTTAATTTTTTCAAATGGAACCACCTATCTTGGGTTATCTTATCGGATGCGAAATTAAATTACCTTTTTTTTTAGTACCAGGTATTGCCACCTCCGTCCAACAATTTTTGAGAAATTTAGAATTTTGTAAAAATTTTAATTAATTTCGTATTATCGCGTTAGCCCTGGATGTCGCGATTTTGTTTCGTCTCGTTTGTCGTTCCCGCTTAGTGACTCATCCTGTATAAATTTGATATTCAGAAAGACTAATTTTGAGAGATTCAGAAAAAGGTTAAAATTTTAAAAAAATCAAATTTAAGCTAAAAACATAACGTTTTGGAAAAACGGATAAAATGTAGAAATTTTGAAATTCCCAAATGTTGAATTTTGTGAAAAAGGCAGGAAACTTTGAGAAATATCAAAATTATAAGAAAACAACAGCAATTTTTAGAAATATACTGGAAATTGTCACTTTTTTATTTCAGTTTTGGTATAACATTTAAATTTCATTAAATAGACTGATTTTACAAGAAATTTTGTTCTGGAAATTTCCAAAATATAAATTTGTCAACATTTTTAATTAGTTATTTCTTAACATTTTGATTTAATTTAGAAAAAATAAACGAATTTGAGAAGGTCGAAATTTCGAAAAACGCCAATTTCGAGGAAAGTCAACATATTTAGAAACATAAAACACTTTGAGACATAAGTTCGAAAATAAGGCGAAATTTGAAATAAAGTTGAAATTTCCGGAGTCAAATTTAAAAAAGGTGAAATTTTAAGAAAAAGTCAAATATTAACAAAAATAACGGAATTTAGGAAAAGAAGACTATTTATTTAAAAGAAAATTCTAAGAAGTAGAATTTTTGGGATAAAGTCGGAATTTTGAAAAAGGTCATTTCAAGGAAAAGCGAATTTTGGAGTAAAAAAACTGATTTTAAGAGGAAAAACTGAAAAAAATGCGAATTTCGAGGAAAAAGTTGAAATTACAGAAATATTAGATATCGAATTTGGAGACAGAAAAATAAAATTTCGAGACAGAAATTTAAAATTTCGAAAAATAGGTAAACAAAAAAACCAGTCAAAATCTGAGGAAAATCAATTTCTAAAAGGTCGAGTTTCAAAAAAGGCTCCAAGTTAAGAAAAATAGCAGCATTTCGAAAAAAAAGCGAAATTTGGAGGAAACGCTAGAATTTCGAATAAAAATTCCGGGAATATTTCGAGAAAAAATTCGACAATTTTTCAGGGAAAGTCAACTTAACAAAATAAAGTAGAATTGTGCCAACAGTTTAAATTAAAACACAAAAACATGAATAACGAAAACGAGAAAAAGACGAATTTAGAGGAAAAAGTTGAAATATACAGAAATAGTAAATATCGAAATTTGAGACCAAAAAATTAAAATTTTGAGAAAAAGGCGAACAAACAAACCAGTCAAACTTTTGGGAAAATCAATTTCTAAAAGAACCAGTTTCAAAAAAGGCCCCAAGTTAAGAAAAATAACAGCATTTCGAAAAAAAAAGCGAAATTTGAAGGAAACGCTAGAAATTTCGAATAAAAATTCCGAGAACATTTCGAGAAAATATCCGAAATTTTTCAGGGACAGTCACATTAAAAAAATAAAGTAGAATTGCGCCAACAGTTTAAATTAAAAAACAAAAACACGAATTACGAAAACGGAAAAAGACGAATTTAGAGGAAAAAGTTGAAATTCACAAAAATAGTAAATATCGAATTTTGAGACCAAAAAATTAAAATTTCGAGAAAGAGGCGAACAAACAAACCAATCAAAATCTTGGGAAAATCAATTTCTAAAAAGCCCAGTTTCAAAAAACGCCCCAAGTTAAGGAAAATAACAGCATTTCGAAAAAAAAAGCGAAATTTGGAGGAAAGGCTAGAAATTTCGAATAAAAATTCCGAGAACATTTCGAAAAAAATTCGACTATTTTTCAGGGAAAATCAAATTAAAAAATAAAGTAGAATTGTTTGTACCAACAGTTAAAAAACAAAAAGCTGAATTACGAAAACGAGAAAAAGACGAATTTGGAGGAAAAAGTTGAAATATACAGAATAGTAAATATCGAATTTTGAGACCAAAAAATTAAAATTTTGAGAAAAAGGCGAACAAACAAACCAGTCAAACTTTTCGGGAAAATCAATTTCTAAAAGAACCAGTTTCAAAAAAGGCCCCAAGTTAAGAAAAATAACAGCATTTCGAAAAAAAAGCGAAATTTGAAGGAAACGCTAGAAATTTCGAATAAAAATTGAGAGCATATTTCGAGAAAAAATTCGATAACTTTTCAGGGAAAGTCAACCTAAAACAATAAAGTAGAATTGTGCCAACCGTTCAAGTTAAAAAACAAAAATCTGAATTACGAAAACGAGAAAAAGACGAATTTAGAGGAAAAAGTTGAAATATACAGAATAGTAAATATCGAATTTTGAGACCAAAAAATTAAAATTTTGAGAAAGAGGCGAACAAACAAACCAGTCAAAATCTTGGGAAAATCAATTTCTAAAAGCCCAGTTTCAAAAAAAGCCCCAAGTTAAGGAAAATAGCATTTCGAAAAAAAAAAGGTAAATTTGGAGGAAATGCTAGAAATTTCGAATTCTGAGAACATTTCGAAAAAAAATTCGAAATTTTTCAGGGAAAGTCAACTTAAAACAATAAGATATTCTCTGTAATTTAAACAATAAAGTAGAATTGTGCCAACAGTTTAAATTTAAACACAAAAACACGAATTACGAAAACGAGAAAAAGACGAATTTAGAGGAAAACGAAATTCCCAAAAAATTTCGCACAGAAAGTTAAATTTTGAGAAAAATAATCGAAAAACTAGATTTATCACTTTATTAACAATTAAAGTAAAAACAGAAATTAAAAATTCCACGATATTTCTAAAAATATTTGCTATGACCCGACCAGGTTCCGCTTTACAACATCATCGGCGGTTATACCAACAATTTGCGAGAAATGTCAATTATTTGAAAAACTAGATTTCAGAAACCGAATTCAAAAGTATTCACAGAAAGTCAAATAATAAAACGAAAGCAGAATTGTGCTCACTGTTTAAATTAAAGATAAAAATAAAACGAACTTCGAAAACGAGAAAAAACGAATTTCGAAAACGAGAAAAAACCTATTTCGAAAACGAGAAAAAACGAATTTCGAAAACGACAAAAAACGAATTTCGAAAACGACAAAAAACGAATTTCGAAAACGAGAAAAGACGAATTTCTAGGACAAACTAAATTCCCAGAAAAAATGAAAATTTCGAACAAAAAGTCAAATTTTGAGAACGTAATCGTATTTTGAGGAAAAACCTTAAGAGTTCCAAAAACAAAGGAAACGGATTAAGTCGAAATTTCGAAGAAAGACCGATTGAGAATCGAAAATTTGAGAAAAAGACGATTTGTGATTGGTTTATTTAACAAATAACTCAAATGTGGATCATCCAATCAAAAAGCGAATTCGAGGGCCAAATTCTTAGGGTGCGTTTACACTCGACACTTTATCATGAGCATTTCTCTCCGAGACGAGCGTCAACTGTTCTGGGAGGTGCTATCTAAGACTCAGTTGTGGAAATGTCTGTCAAAGAGAAATTTACGGAATCTAGTGTTTAGTGTACTGTTACTACTCTAGATGTCGCCTGTAACTACTCTAGATGTCGCCTGTAACTATTCTAGATATCGCCTGTAACTACTCTAGATGTTGCCTGTAACTACTCTGGATGCCGCCAGTAACAACTGTTTTAAAACTGAACCTAAATGCGGGGTGAATTAAAAATGCAAAATAAGAACACTACAAAATTTATTTAAAATGCTGTAAACGTATACAAAATCAGTATCATAGCCATATATATATAAAAAAGTCTGTACACCAGAATATGTCGCCTACAATATACCATAATGATATGAGTATTTGAACGGAACTTTCCAATAAAACCGACAAAATAGTAGCAAACAAAAACTTAATAAATAAAAAAAAAGCTATCACATGAATTTAAAAACTTGAATTGGAATGTAACTACTTCGAAAAACCTATCTCACTAATAATATCATGTGGATGTCAAGCAGAATACGTGAATACATCGAAACGTTTTTCATAAAAATCGTGACAGTCTAAACAAATACTGATAAAAAATTTCAGATCCTACAGGAAAATTGTGTAAAACAGTCTTAATTTACAGTCTTGTTGAACGAAACTGGGGAATTTGGCACTCGGAAAATTAAGAGGAAACACTGGAATTATAGAGGGCGCGCGCGCGCTTAAACTTCCACCGGGACGGCGGCGCTTTCCACCCTTTTTAGTTTAACCTCATCGGATTCCATCGGTTCTTCGGGGGTTTCCCGCGCTTCTCCGTTTTCCACGCCGTTGGCCAATTCGCTTTTGTTCTCTTTCTCTTTAGGTTCGTCGCCGTTGAGGGCTCCCTCGCTCTTTGGCGTCGTTTCGTCTGCATCAACTTCCATTTTGGAAGCGTCTTCAATTTTGGCAATTTCAGCTTTGGCTGCCTCCGTTTTGGCGGCCTCAGTTTTGGCAGCCTCGGTTTTGGCGGCCTCCGTTTTGGCAGCCTCAGCTTTAGCAGCCTCGGTTTTGGCAGCCTCGGTTTTGGCCGATTTGGCGACACCAGCTTTGGTACTATCTCGAGTTGTTTTGGTTTGGGCGAGTTCACTATTTTGGTTCGCTGGTTTTGTTTCCTCTTTATCATTCTCCATTGGTTCTGCGCCATCTGTAGCCTTCGTTTTAGAACCACTCAGTTTTGTTTCCTCTCGGTCTTTATCGTCTTCCATTGGTTCCGCGCCATCCGCGAGCTTTGTCTTAGAACTTCGCAGTTTTTTAGTATTGGCCAGGATTTCTGTTTGGTAAGTTTTCTTCCTCTTTGGAGCTTGCGATTTAATATTCGAAGTTCCTACTTTTTCATTCGAAGTTCCTACTTTTTCATTCGAAGTTCCTACATTATCATTCGAAATTCCTACATTTTCTTTTGAAGTTTCTACATCTTGCTTTGATGCGCCTATGTTTGGTTTAGAAGATTCTACGTTTTGTTCTAAAGTTTTCAAGTTTTGCTCTGAAGTTCCTAAGGTTTGCCCCGAAGTTCCTAAGGTTTGCTCCGAAGTTCCCAAGTTTTTCTCTGAAGTTTCTACGTTCTGTTTTGATGTGTCTATGTTTGGTTTAGAGGATTCTAGATTTGGCTCTGACGTTTCCACGTTTTTCTTTGAAGTGTCCACGTTTTGCTTTGAAGTTTCTACCTTTTGCTTTGATGTGTCTACGCTTGGTTTAGAGGATTCTAGATTTGGTTCTGACGTTTCTACGTTTTTCTTTGAAGTTTCTACGTTTTCCTTTGAAGTTTTTACGTTTTGTTTTGATGTGTCTACGCTTGGTTTAGAGGATTCTAGATTTGGTTCTGACGTTTCTCCATTTTTATTTGACGTTTCTACGTTTTGCTTTGAAGTTTTTACGTTTTGTTTTGATGTATCTACGTTTGGTTTAGAGGATTCTAGATGTGGTTCTGACGTTTCTACGTTTTTCTTTGACGTTTCTACGTTTTGCTTTGAAGTTTTTACGTTTTGTTTTGATGTGTCTACGCTTGATTTAGAGGATTCTAAATTTGGTTGTGACGTTTCCAGGTTTTTCTTTGAAGTTTCTACGTTTTCCTTTGAAGTTTTTACGTTTTGTTTTGATGTGTCTAGCCTTGGTTTAGAGGATTCTAGATTTGGTTCTGACGTTTCCACGTTTTTCTTTGAAGTTTCTTCGTTTTGCTTTGAAGTGTTAACGTTTTGCTTTGAAGTTTCCACGTTCTGCTTTGAAGTTTCCACGTTCTGCTTCGAAGTTTCCACCTTTTGTTCAAAAGATTCTATCTTTTGCTTCGAGGATTCGACGTCTTGCGTTGAAGTTCCTACGTTTTGCGTTGAGGTTCCTACGTTTTGCGTTGACGTTCCTATGTTTTGTTTTAGAATTTCCACATTTTCCTTCGAAGATCCCAAATTCTGCGTTGAAGATCCCAATTTTTCGGTCGAAGATCCCAATTTTTCGGTCGAAGATCCCAATTTTTCGGTCGAAGATCCCAATTTTTCCGTTGAAGATCCCAAATGTTGCGTTAGAGATTCCAAATTCTCCTTAGAAGCTTTGACGTTTTTCTTAGACTTCTCATCGCTTTTTTTTGAAATGTCTTCCTTATCTATAGGAACCTCTTTCCTATCATTTGTTAGTTCTTTGTTATCTGTTGAACTACCTTTGTTTCCGTTTGAAATCGTTTTACTATCCATTGAACAGTGTTCGTTTTCTGTTGGAATTGCTTCACTATCCATTGAACTATCTTCGTTTTCTTTTGAAATCGTTTTGCTATCCCGTGAACCTATCTTCAATTTCCTTTGGAAGTGCTTTACTAACTGAAGTACCTCCACATTTATTTGGAATCGCTCGACTATCCACATTTTCGTTTTCTTTAGCTTCACCAACCACTGGAACCTCTTTACTTTGTTCCAGATTGTTTGAACCATTTGTTGAAATTTGGTCACTATCCATTGAACCCTGCCTATCATCTTTTGTAATCTGTTTGGCATCCATTGAACTATTTTCTTTTGGAACTGCTTCACTATTGGCTGGAACCTTACTACTTTCTTTTGCGCCATCTGTTGAAATTTGATCACTATCCATTGGAACTTCATTTTCTTTTAGACTACCTGTTGAAATTTGATCACTATCCATTGAAACTTTCATGTCTTTCGCCTCACTATTGATTGGAACTTCATTTTCTTTTGCACTATCTGTTAAAATTTGTTCACTATCCATTGAAACCTCCATATTGTCTTGTTTGGTATCCACTGAACTATCTTCACCTCCTTTTGAAATTGCTTCACTATCCATTGGAACTTCGTTACTCGCTTTTGTATTATCGGAAGAAATTTGTTCAGTATCCATTGAATTCTCTGTATTATCTTTCGAAATCGATTTGTTATCCATAGAGGAATTTTCGTTTCCTTTTAAAGGTTCGTCACTATTCACCAAAGCTTTACCTCCTTTTGAAACGTCTTTCTCTTCCGCTGGAACTTCTTTTTCCAGAGAAACTTCTTTTTCTGGCGAAACTTTTTCTGGGGAAACTTTTTCTGAAGAAACCTCGTTCTCTGGAGGAACTTCTACCATTTTCCCCTTTTCCAACGGAACATCTTCACTATCCATTGAAATATCTCCGGATTTCTTTGAAGTCGTCGCACCATCGTCAGTATCCATCGGTACATCTTCCGTCAAGTTTTCTTTGTTTTCTTTTGGGCTTCCCCCTGTTGAATTCGCCCCATTTTTCGAGGAAACTCCCACGTTTGCTTCCGAAGTATTCGAACTCGCTGCAGAATTGTCACCACTCGCTCCTGAATTGTCACCACTCGCTTTAGGCTGGTCCAACTTTGCTTCCGAAGGTTTAGTCTCTGCTTCTGACATTTTTACACTTTCGCCTCGTTTTGAAGCTCCCACGTTCGCTGCTGCGCTCTCTTTTGAAGCTCCCACATTCGCGCTCTCTTTTAAAGCTCCCTCATTCGCGCTCTCTTTTAAAGCTCCCTCATTCGCGCTCTCTTTTAAAGCTCCCTCATTCGCGCTCTCTTTTAAAGCTCCCCCATTCGAGCTCTCTTTTAAAGCTCCCACATTCGCGCTCCCTTTTGGAACTTCGATTGCTTTCGACATTCTTCCTTGTTTATCATCAACTTCGGAAGCTTCTGTACTTCCATTGGGCGTTTTCGGGGGTTCCCCAGGGCTCTCCAAATTTCCGTTTGGTGCTTCTGAAGATTTTTCACTTGTTACATCCGCGCTTTCTTCCGAATTCGTAGAAGCTTGTATTGTTCCTCTTGCAGATTCCAGAGCATCGTGTGAAGATTCCTTTGGCGATTCTAAGGCGGAAGATTCTTTTGGTGGTTCCAAGGTGGAAGATTCTTTTGATGGTTCCAACGTGGAAGATTCTTTTGATGGTTCCAAGGTGCAAGATTCTTTTGGTGGTTCCAAGGTGGAAGATTCTTTAGGTGGTTCCAAGGTGGAAGATTCTTTTGATGATTCTAAGGTGGAAGAGTCCTCAGGCACTTCGGAAGGTTCTTTGGTCCCTTTTGACGATCCTACGCCCAGTTCGGAAGATTCGGATCCTTTTGAAGACTCTTCGACTCCCTTAGAAGATTCCACGACTCTTGAAGATTCCCCAACAGTTGAAGATTTTACTACTGTTGAAGATTTCACTACTGTTGAAGATTCCACCACCGTTGAAGATTCCATCACTCTTGACGATTCCACCACCGCTGATGATTCCACAACCACTGAAGATTCCATCAGTGTTGAAGATTCCACAACTTTTGACGATTTCACCCCTATTAAAGATTCCACAACTCTTGAAGATTCCTCGACTAGGGAAGATCCCCAGTCTCCGTTTGATGAGTTCACGGTTCCGTTTGAAGCCTCTGCGGCCCCGTTCGAAGCTGCCACCACTCCATTTGAATCTTTCACTTCCTTTTTTAGTGAACCTTTCTCTTCTGAAGGTTTATCTGTTGTCATTTTCGTGTTATTTCCATCATCCTCCTCCATTGCTTCCGCTTTATTGGTTGTTGCGCTGTCTTCAGTCTTTGTGGTTTTTTCAGCTGTTTCTGGTCCATTCGGCGTTTCGATTTTTGTCGCTTTTAAGTCTTCTTTCTCCTCAGTCTCTGTGTTGCTTTCAGTCGCTTTAGTTTCTTGCTTTAGAGTATCGTTTTCAGCAGTCTTTTCAGTTGATTTTTCGCCCTTTGTCGGCGCATTTGTAGCTTCTTTGGCCGCTTTCACTGCAACAAAACAAAATTTAGAAAAATTTTGATCTTAATCATGTTCGAAATAACGAGAAAAATTTTCTAAAAGACGTGAACTTTTTGTTGAAATTTCACCTTTAAACCTGACATGTTCATTTTTAACGCAAAATTTTAAGAACAGTTTACAAATTTCGATCTGTTTATCTGGAATTTGTACTTAACATTTCAAAATTTCAAACTAGAAGACTAAGATGATAGCTTGGCTATCGAAACGCGTTACAGCAACCTCTATTGGGTTTTTTAATCTTTTTTTGGTTTCAGGGGACAAGATTTGTATTTCAATTTTAAAAGACCGAGTTTAAGCTCGAAGTTTTGGTAGTAGGGCGGCTGTGGGCTGGTTACTTATCAACCCACCCTCGTATAACTTTCCAAAAAACGCCTAAACAAATTTCATACATACCATCGGTAATATTTTCCGCTTCATCGACTTCCATCGCCTCTTCAACGCCCCCATCTTTCATTTCTTCACCTTTGGACGTTTCGACGTCGGTTTTTGCTATTTTACTTGGAGGTTCCTAATAGAGAAAGACAGCAGTAAAAACACAAACAATTTATTTTACAAGTAATGTACATATCGACAGCTACAACAAACAAAACTACGTCACGGAAGAATGTGCGCGGGCTACTTTTTCAAGGTTTTCCTAGAACGCACCTCGATTTCCTCCGTGTTTTTTCGCTTGCCGAGCTTTTCGAAGGAAATCTCATCGAAGCTTCTGATAACGTGAAATTCCTTGGGGGCGTCTTCGGGTTTAGTTTCTTCTCTGGAGACCACGACCACCACGAGGCCCGTCTTCTTTGCCGCTTTTGCCTCTGAAATAAAACGCACAAACTCGAAAACTATAAACCACAGATACGCCGTTTTAATATTCCTATGACTATTTGTTAGCATAAAGTATTTCAAAATTTTCGCCCTACATACTTTGGAAATGCATATTTGTACACATTTTTCATTATAACTCATAAACGACGCGAAATAAAATTACCAAACAATTGGTTTTAGAATGTACAAAGAAAGCTCTCTTATATGATACCCCACTTAACTGTGCCCCCCTCCGCCCCCCTCACTCGAAAACTAAGTCCCAGGTAAACCGTTTTCGTTTTTCTGTAATATTCACATGAGTATCTGTTAACATAAATTATTTCAGATTTTTCGCTTTATCTATTTGGGAGATGGAGCTCTATTTGGATATTTTAGTACATTTTTTTATTATAGCTCGAGAACTGAGCGAGATAAAATTTTAAAAAAATATGTCTTAGAATGTACAAAGAAAGCGCTTTCATATGACACCCCACTTGACCATGCCCCCCTCGCCCCTTCTTCGACAATTGTAAGCCCTAGGTAAACCGTTCTAGTTTTCCTGTAATATTCACATGCCTATCTGTTAGCATAATTATTTCAGATTTTTCGCCTCTTATACCTTGAAAATAGAACTGGATTCATAGCATATTTTTTTAACGTAACTCAAGAACTATGCGGATTAAAATTACAAAAAAAAAGTTTTAAAATGTACAAAGAAAGCAAGCGCTTTCATATGATACCCCACTTGAACATACCCCCCTCTGCCCCCTCACTAGAAATCTAAGCCCCAGGTAAATCGTTTTCGTTTTCCTGTAACATTCACATGACTAACTGTTAGTATAAATTATTTAAGATTTTTCGCCCTGAAAACCTTGGAGATAAGAGCTGGATTTGTATATTTTGGCCCCTTTTTTATCATAACTCGAGAACTACGCGGAATAAAATTGCAAACAACTAACTTTTAGAATGTGAAAAAAAGTGCTTTCATATGATACTTCACTTGACCATGACCCCTTGACCCCCTTACTCGAGAACTATAAGCCCCATGTAAATCGTTAATTTTACTGCAACATTCACACGACAAAGCGTTGGCATAAATCATTTCAGGTATTCCGCCCTGCATTCCTTGGAGATAGAACTGGATTTGCATATTTTAGCACATTTTTTCCCTCATAACTCGAAAACTACGTGGAATAAAATTATAAAAAAATTGGTTTTAAAATCTGCAAACAAAGCGCTTTCATATGATACCCCACTTGACCATGCCCCCCACCGCCCCCTTACTCAAAAACTCAGCCCCAAGTAAACCATTTTAGTTTTACTGTAATATTCACATGACTATCTGTTAACATAAATTATTTTAGATTTTTCGCCCAACGTACCCCAGAAATAGAGCTGAATTTGTATATTTTATCACATTTTTTTATTATAGCTCAAGAACTGAGTGAGATAAAATTTTAAAAAAATATGTCTTAGAATGTACAAAGAAAGCGGTTTCATACGACACCCCACTTGACCATGCCCCCCTCGGCCCCTTCTTCAAAAATTATAAGCCGCAGGTAAACCGTTCTAGTTTTCCTGCAATATTCACATGCCTATCTGTTAGCATAATTATTTCAGATTTTTCGCCTCGTATACCTTGAAAATAGAACTGGATTTGTATATGATAGCATATTTTTTAACGTAACTCAAGAACTACGCGGATTAAAATTACAAAAAAAAAAAGTTTTAAAATGTGCAAAAAAGCGCTTTCATATGATACCCCACTTGAACATGCCCCCCCCCTGTCCCCTCTCTAGAAATCTAAGCCCCAGGTAAACCGTTTTCGTTTTCCTGTAACATTCACATGACTATCTGTTAGTATAAATTATTTAAGATTTTTCGTCCTGCATACCTTGGAGATAAGAGCTGGATTTGTATAATTTGGCACATTTTTTATCATAACTCGAGAACTACGCGGAATAAAATTGCAAACAAATAACTTTTAGAATGTGAAAAAAAGTGCTTTCATATGATACTTCACTTGACCATGACCCCTTGACCCCCTTACTCGAGAACTATAAGCCCCATGTAAATCGTTAATTTTACTGCAACATCCACACGACAAAGCGTTGGCATAAATCATTTCAGGTATTCCGCCCTGCATTCCTTGGAGATAGAACTGGATTTCCATATTTTAGCACATTTTTTTCCCTCATAACTCGAAAACTACGTGGAATAAAATTATAAAAAAGTAGGTTTTAAAATCTGCAAACAAAGCGCTTTCATATGATACCCCACTTGACCATGCCCCCCTCCGCCCCCTTACTCAAAAACTCAGCCCAAGTAAACCATTTTAGTTTTACTGTAATATTCACATGACTATCTGTTAACATAAATTATTTTAAATTTTTCGCCCAACGTACCCCAGAAACAGAGCTGAATTTGTATATTTTATCACATTTTTTTATTATACCTCAAGAACAAAGCGAGATAAAATTTAAAAAAAAAACGTCTTAGAATGTACAAAGAAAGCGCTTTCATACGACACCCTACTTGACCATCCTCCCCTCGACCTCTTCTTCGAAAATTATAAGCCGCAGGTAAACCGTTCTAGTTTTCCTGTAATATTCGCATGCCTATCTGTTAGCATAATTATTTCAGATTTTTCGCCTTGTACACCTTGAAAATAGAACTGGATTTGTATATGATAGCATATTTTTTAACGTAAGTCAAGAACTACGCGGATTATAATTACAAAAAAAAAAATTTTTTAAAATGTGCAAAGAAAGCGCTTTCATATGATACCCCACTTAAACATGCCCCCCCCCTGCCCCTCTCTAGAAATCTAAGCCCCAGGTAAACCGTTTCGTTTTCCTGTAACTTCACATGACTATCTGTAGTATAAATTATTTAAGATTTTTCTCCTCATAACTCGAATAAAGCGGAGAATTGAAATTTTTTATAAAAAAATAGGAAATAAAATTGCAAACAAATAAGTTTTAGAATCTGAAAAAAAGTGCTTTCATATGATACCCAACTTGACCATGCCCGCCCCGGCCCTCTTGCTAGAAAACTATAAGCCCCATGTAAATCGTTAGTTTTCTTGCAACGTTGGCATAAATCATTTTAGGTATTCCGCCCTGCATTCCATGGAGATAGAATTGGATTTGCATATTTTAGCAATTTTTTTTCCTCGTAACTCGAAAACTACGCGGAATCAAATTATAAAAAAATAGATTTTACAATCTGCAAACAAAGCGCTTTCATATGATACCCCACTTGACCATGCCCCCCTCCGCCCCCTTATTCAAAAACTCAGCCCCAAGTAAACCATTTTAGTTTTACTGTAATATTCACATGATTATCTGTTAAGATAAATTATTTTAGATTTTTCGCCCAACGTACCTCAGAAATAGAGCTGAATTTATATATTTTAGCACATTTTTTTATTATAACTCGAGAACTAAGTGTAATAAAATTACAAAACAATAAATTTTAGAATGTGCAAAGAAAGTGCTTTCATATGATACCCTACTTAAGCATGCCCCCCTCCGCCCCCCTTACTCGAAAACTCAGCCCCAAGTAAACCATTTTAGTTTTAATGTAATATTCACGTGACTTTGTGTTAACATAAATTATTTTAGATTTTTTTTTACCCCAGAAATAGAGCTATATTTGTATATTTTATCACATTTTTTTATTACAACTCGAGAACTACGTGCAACAAAATTACAAAACAATGGGTTTTAGAATGTGCAAAAAAAGTGCTTTCATATGATACCCTACTTGACCATGCCCCCTTTCGCCCCCTCACTCGAAATCTACAAGCCCCATGTAAAGTTTTGGTTTTCCTGTAACATTCACATGACCAACTGTTGGCATGAATTATTTCAGATTTTTCCTCCTACTTTCTCCAGAGATAGAGGTATGAAATTGCATATTTGGGCACATTTTTCAACATAACTCAAAAACTATGCGGACTAAAATTACCAAAAAATAAGTTTTAAAACGTACAAAGAAAGCGCTTTCATACGATACCCCACTTAACTGTTCCCCCCCTGCCCCCTCCCACGATAATTTTAAATCCCAAATACAGTCTTAATTTTCCTGTAATATTCCACATGACTATCTGTTAGCATGAATTATTTCAGATTTTTTGCCTCACATACTTTGGACACAGAGCGATTGAATGGCATATTTTTGCACATTTTCAATCAAAATTTAAATTTAAAATAGGCAAAGTAAACACTTTCATGGTACCCCATTTGGCTATCCTGATGAATCGACTGCCAACATACTTCGAAAAAGAAATCAAATTACCTTCAACGTCATCAGTCAGAAAAACGGAATTTTCCGGCTCAATTTCCAGTTTTTCGCAAATTTTCTTATAGCTATCGGCTTCGGTTTTCTTTCCGATTTCCTGATCGAAATAAGATGCGATGTACTTGGTTAAATCTCCTTCCGAAGTGTGCGCGAAAAAGGATTTCTGGGCGTCCACGCTGCCGGTGGAGTAAATGTGAATTTTCTTCGATTTCGACCAGCTTTCCAAGGCTTTAGACACATCGGGGAATACCCTGAAAAATTCAATAACATTACGGCCATTCTTCATGGTAGATCCTTATTCGCAAATATTATGTTTATTAATTTTATTTAACATTTTTGCGACCTAGTTTGAGAATATAAATTTTTTGTAATGAAAGTTACTAATAATTTAAATATTTCCAAACTGGGTCGCAAAAATGTTAAATAAAATTAATAAACGAAAATAGGGCCGACGGAAAGGACGGTTTCGCTTACTTGGCCTTGAGCTCGCCGTTTTCGTAGCCTTTGGTTGTGACGAAACCTTGGAGAGTTTTCAATCCTTCATTGGTGCTGTTTTCGTCGGTTAGTTGCTTGATTTGATCGGTTGTTTTGTCGGCGCCCTCGGTTGGGAGCTTGGCAAGGGCGGCTTTGACTGTTTCATTTTCTGCGTTTTCTTTGAGGTACTTTTCAATGTTTTCCTTGACGTAGGCGAATATGGTGTCCTAGAACCGACCACGTCTTCAATTTCTCCGTCGATAAACGGGATTTTAAATTGGACAAAAAGTATACGCTGACTAAAAAGTCGAAATTTTCAGAAAGATTCGAATTGAAAAATCTCGATTTTTCAATTTAAAGTTAAAATATTGAGGGTTGCCATTTCGAGAAATAAGTCGAATTTAGAAAGAAATCGCCATTTTCCTGAGAAAATTTTAAAAATAAATAAAATAAAGCTTATTTTGACAACATAGAAACAATGTCAAAAAAAATTTTGAAATTTTCAAAAAAGTGTAAACCCAATTTTCAAAAAAAATCTATCCAACATTTGAAGCAAAATGGAAAAATTCTGTAAAGTAGGATTTTTAAAAATAAGGTCGAAATTTGGAGAAAAAAGTCGAAAAATCGAGAAAAAAGTTATTTAATTATCCTACAAACTGAGCTCTATAAGCTAAAGTAAAATTTTTGAAATAATTTAAAACGAATTAATAATGATAATAATGGAAGAAAGTTGAATTTAGAAAAAGTCGAAATCCCCAGGAGAAAGTGAAAAAAGTCGATTTAAAGATGAAAATTGGAATTTTTAAAAGTCAAATTTTATAAAAAAAAGTCGTAACTTCCAGGGAAAATCGCCTTTTAAGAAATAAATCAAAATTTCGAAAAAATCTTGACAGTATAGGCGAAAAAAAGTGAACATTTCTAAAAATTGAATTTTGCGAAAAATTGTGGAAAGTTCGAAAAAAAAGTCGAAATTCATACATGACTATCTGTTAGCATAAATTATTTCAGATTTTTCTACATACTTTCGGAATAGAGATGGATATTTTAGCGCTTTTTACCGTAATTCAAAAACTATGAAGATAAAAATTACCAAAAAATATATTTTAAAACATGCAAAGAAAACGCTTTCATATGATATCCCACTTGACCATGTCCCCCACGCCCCCCTAATCGAAAACTATAAGTCCCATGTAACCCGTTTTAATTTTCCTGTAATATTTACATGATTATCTGCTACCGTAAATTATTTCAGATTTTTCGCCCTGCATACTTTAGAAATAGAGGGATCAAATTGCATTTGTGTACATTTTTCATTATAACTCAAAAACTATGCAAACTAAAATTACAAAAAAATAGGTTTCAAAATGTGCAAAGAAAGCGCTTTCATATGACACCCCACTTGACCATGTCCCCCCTCGCCCCCTTCCTCGAAAACTATAAGCCCCAGATAAACTGTTACAGTTTTCCTGTACTACTTACATGACTAACTGTTAGTATAAATTATTTCAGATTTTTCTCTCCACACATCTTGGAGATAGCGCTGGATTTGCACATTTCAGCACATTTTTTGATCGTAACTCAAAAACCATGCGAACTAAAATTTCAAAACAATAGATTCCGAAATATGCAAAAAAAGCGCTTTCATATGATACCCCACTTGACCATGTCCCCCCTCGCCCCCTTACCCGAAAACTATAGGCGCTGGGTAAACCGTTAGTTTTCCTGTAATATTCACATGACTAACTGTTGGCATAAATTATTTTAGATTCCCCCCCCCCCCGTATATGTTGGAGATAGAGCTGGATTTGCATATTTCAGCACATTTTTTCCTCGCAACTCAAAAACTATATGAACTAAAATTATAGAAAAATAGGTTTTGGAACGTACGAAGAAATTGCTTTCATAGGATACCCCACTTGACTATGTTGCCCCCCTGCCCCCTTAGTCAAAATCTATAAACCCCAGCTACAGCGTTTTAATTTTCCTGTAATATTCACTTGACTACCTGTTAGCATAAATTAATTCAGATTTTTCGTCCTCCATACTCTAGAAATAGAGAAGTGGAATTGCACTATTTTATAACATTTTTTACCATAACTCAAAAACTACGTGGACTAAAATTACAAAAAAAATAGGTTTCTGAACGTACAAAGAGAGTGCTTTCATACGAATACCCCACTTGATCGTGTGGTCCCCCCTGCCCCCCTACTCGAAAACTAGAAACCCCAGGAGGGACCATTTTAATTTTCCTCCAATATTGACATGATTATCTGTTAGCATGAATTATATTTCAGATTTTTCGCCCAACATACCTTGGAGATAGAGCTCGATTTATATATTTTAAGGACATTTTTCGTCATAACGCAAGAACTACGAGGAATAAAATTACATAAAAATAAGTTTTAGAATGTGGAAAGAAAGCCCTTTCATACCATACCCCACTTGATATGGGCCCCCCTGACCCCCTACTCGAAAACTAGAAACCCCCGGTGCACCGTTTTAATTTTTCTCCAACATTGACATGATTATCTGTTAGCATGAATTTATTTCAGATTTTTCGCCCAACATACCTTGGAGATAGAGCTCGATTTATATATTTTAAGGCATTTTTGACATAACCCAAGAACTACGAGGAATAAAATTACAAAAAATTAAGTTTTAGAATGTGGAAAGAAAGCGCTTTCATACCACACCCCACTTGATATGTGGCCCCCTGTCCCTCTACTAGAAAACTAGAAACCCCAGATGCACCGTTTTAATTTTCTTCCAATATTTACATGATTATCTGTTAACATGAATTATTTCAGATTTTTCGCCCAACATACCTTGGAGGTAGAGCTCGATTTATATATTTTAAGGCATTTTTCGTCATAACCCAAGAACTACGAGGAATAAAATTACAAAATATTAAGTTTTGGAATGTGGAAAGAAAGCGCTTTCATACCATACCCCACTTGATTATGTGCCCCCCTGCTAAAAAGTAGAAACCCCAGGTGCACAGTTTTAATTTTCCTCCAATATTTACATGATTATCTGTTAGCGTGGATTATTTCAGATTTTTCGCCCAACATAACTTGGAGATAGAGCTCGATTTATATATTTTAAGAGCATTTTTCGTCATAACCCAAGAACTACGAGGAATAAATATACAAAAAAATAAGTTTTGGAATGTGGAAAGAAAGCGCTTTCATACCATATCCCACTTGATTATATGGCCCCCCTGCCCCCCTACTCGAAAAAGTAGAAACCCCAGGTGCACAGTTTTAATTTTCCTCCAATATTTACATGATTATCTGTTAGCGTGGATTATTTCAGATTTTTCGCCCATCATAACTTGGAGATAGAGCTCGATTTATATATTTTATTTCCTCATAATCCAAGAACTACGAGGAACAAAATTACAAAAAAATAAGTTTTAGAATGTGGAAAGAAAATGCTTTCATACCATACCCCACTTGATATGTGGCCCCCTGTCCCCCTACTAAAAAACTACAAACCCCAGATGCACCGTTTTAATTTTCCTCCAATATTTACATAATTATCTGTTAGCATGAATTATTTCAGATTTTTCGCCCAACACACCTTGGAGATAGAGTTGGATTTGTATAATTAGAGCACATTTTTTATCATAACCCAAGAACTACGAGGATTAAAATAACAAAAAAAAAAGTTTTGGAATGTGGAAAGAAAGCGCTTTCATACCATACCCCACTTGATTATATGACCCCCCTGCCCCCTACTCAAAAAGTAGAAACCCCAGGTGTACCGTTTCAATTTTCCTCCAATATTTACATGATTATCTGTTAGCATGAATTATTTCAGATTTTTCGCCCAACATACTTTGGAGATAGAGCTGGATTTCTATAATTATAGCACATTTTTTACCATAACCCAAGAACTACGAGGAATAAAATTACAAAAAAATAAGTTTTAGAATGTGGAAAGAAAGCGCTTTCATACCATACCCCACTTGATATGTGGCCCCCTGCCCCCCTACTCGAAAACTAGAAACCCCAGGTGCACCGTTTTAATTTTCCTCCAATATTTACATGATTATCTGTTAGCATGAATTATTTCAGATTTTTCGCCCAACATACCTTGGAGATAGATGCTGGATTTGTATAATTATAGCAAATTTTTCATCATAACCCAAGAACTACGAGGAATAAAATTACAAAAAAGTAAGTTTTGGAATGTAGAAAGAAAGAGCTTTCATACCATACCCCACTTGATAATGTGGCCCCCCTGCCCCCCTATTCGAAAAGTAGAAACTCCAGGTGCACAGTTTTAATTTTTCTCCAATAATTACATGATTATCTGTTAGCATGAATTATTTCAGATTTTTCGCCCAACATATCTTGGAGATAGAGCTGCATTTGTAAAATTTTAGCACATCATAACCCAAGAACTACGGGGAATAAAATTACAAAAAAATAGACATAAGAACGTGGACAGAAAGCGCTTTCATATCATACCCCACTTGACTTGAGAAAGTAAAATTCTAAAGAAAAAAAACTAATTTTTAAGAAAATCAAAATTTTAATTATGAAAAATAATCGTAAATTTATGAAAAAAGCCGTAATTTGCAGAAAAAAATTGATTTTTAAGAAAAAGAAAGGGAAAGGATTTCCAGAATAAAAAAAACTTGAACAAGACCGAAAAACTAGAAAAATATTTTTTTTTTTTTGAAATGATTGTTTTTTTTTTAATATTGACAATCTAGAAATTTCAAGAAAACAGTTGAAAGCTTCAAAACATCCCTAATTAATAATATAAATATTTTTCTTGAATTTTTTTTATCCAGAGATCGATTAAATATCTCGAAAGGGGTCCATTTAGTGAAACCAATTGAAATTTATAGAAAGTCAGATTCTAAAATCACTTTTTTTTAAGTTTAATCCACTATAAATAAAATGTTGCATTTTCAGAAAAAGCTGAATTTTGAAAAAAGTTATGATTCATTTTGAAAATACAAAACTGAAACTCTGAGAAAAAGATCGATATCTCTGGGAAAAATTCGAAATTCCTAAGAGTCGAAATTTCCCGAAAAAAAATCCAAAATTTTCGGAGAAAACAAGAATTTGAGAAAATCCAAATGAGGACAAACAGCCGAATGTTGAAATAAAATAAATTCAAGAAAAAAATCATTCCGCAGGACTTGACTGCGGGAGTTGAAGAGATAAGGACCCCCCTCTGCCACATCATAGCTACGCCTATGAGGATCACATCTATTTGTGACAGATCCATCAATTATTATAATTCGGTGATCAGGTGTCATAGAATTTCGAAATTGCAGCCAACTTCGTTGCGATATATTCGCGCGGTAATAATTTCACAGCTGTTTGATATTAAACGTTAGAGGTCATAACAAGAGAAATATTCGGCAAAATAATTTCAAAAGTTATAAATAAATCGCAAACATTTAAATATAATTGAACGCAACGGAAATTTTTCGTACAAAAATAACTTACCTGATGTCGTAGTTTGTACTTTCGCTCGCGTGCATTTCTTAAAATTCACTCAGCTAGAAATTCGTTTTTCGCATTTTATATACAATTTGAACACAACATTAATCAATTTTGAGTAACTAGCAGGAAAAAAAACTGCAAAATTCAACAACTGCATTGATAAACGACATAACTAATGGCACGAAACACAAATAACAGAAAAGTCGGTAACTGAGAAAACTCCATGGCGTCAAAAAAAAAAAAAAGAAAATCGAAATTCCAATGACAGTTGCCCACAAAATTTGTACTTACGTTTTCAAAAAATATTTAACAAAAACTAGTTTTTTAAATTAAATACATACAAAAAATAATGAATATAGGAAATAACAAAGTATCACGTTAACAATATGAATAAAATTGTACGTTAGAAAGATGAAACAATCGAGTTCGTTAGAAACATCAATTATTGGCGAAACATTGAAAACAAACAATACGTTTAAAAAGCGGTAATTTGAACCTGGCGAAAACAATACCATCTCCCGCCACTTCCTGATTGACTCGCAAATTATTTCATTAAAACAGTCGAACTTTCCGCTAAATGAATATTTATTGAGGCTATTTTGAGTACAAAACGCCGATTTAATTCCATTATATGGAAAAATCGCCTTCGTTTAACTGAAATAGCAGATGTGCGAATAAAATGCCAGACGATGCAAAACATTTGTCACGACTGTACAAAGCTCCGCAAAATGTGAATGCACTACGTATGGAACAAGGGCTGAATTTTTACCTGACCCAAGGACAACCGGACGGTTTTAACCAAAAACACGCTCGACGAATCGAACTTTCCGAAATTTTAACAAAATCTCACGTAACATTACCGAAAATTACTCAAAAAGAGTAAACACTTTTTTTCACGATAGCAGAATAACGCACAAAAAAACGACCATACAAGCAAACGACAATCCACATCAATTTAATAATCGGTGACCCCAATCACAACGCGAACTAATCAGGTCACTCGATTCAAATAAAACGTTTTACTTACCTTAATAAAATTAACCGGAGTTACGGTGCCGGCAATATCTAACAGTACCGTTGTGCATTTTTCCAAATTAGGAAGATGCACCCCGGATTCGGCGTCGGAACTCATCACGTTCAATTGCGTTGACTAGACACGTTGATTATTAGTTGGGAGCGGCGACAATTTGTGCAAATACCTCGCAATTTCGCCAAATTCAATTCGTTACACGGCCAACTTGTACGAGGTTGAGGATGATGTGAAAATAATGGTCGAAGGCGCGAATACGCAAGCGCCCGCGCCGAACTCGACCGAGGCGCGACGGCCGCGGATTAATACCAATATGACAACGCGAGATTCACGCGGGGGAATTAAAACTGGGTGACGAATTAGGGCCCAGCGGTTACGTAGTTAGGGATACCTTGGAAATGCGAAGTTTAGGTAATATAATTAAAGATGTGGAGTAAAAATTGGTTCGTACGGCGGTACCTCAGTGATGAATAACTTGGACAATTGCGTCGGGTTCAATCGCGGGTATTGGCACCACTTTTAATCGGTTGCAGTTGTTTGGGTCTTACCGCGAACTTTTAAATGTTTTGACCTCATTAATTATTTTGCCATTTGGATTTGACAGGTTGCTAGATTTAGTGAAATAAATTTAAAGAGTTATCCTGTGTATACACTTTTGAAAGGTCTCGATTAAGAAACATGGATTTTGTAATGTTTTAGATTGAGATATAATTTAAAAACACATTTTTATGTATTTTTTACGCTCTAGAATATAACTTTAAAACTACGTTTCATGGCAGTAACATTCAGCTGTTACATTATGTCGCTAAGGCATTCACCGAGCAAATACGGGGAGTTTTCTTAATAACAAATGAGCTCAAGGTACAGTTCATTGTTGGAGGTGCACCACTTATTGCTTCAATACATAGACCTTACATATTCATCTGCAAAAAATATGGGAAATATAAAAGGATCTCGGATATTTATTTTTGTTTGATTTTTGATCTATTTGAAATTCAGAATTTTGACCATGGAAATTTTGATTTTTTCCTGTTTCCGTTTGAATTTAAACTCCATAGGGCAGATTTCATGGGAAAACTATTGCAATACCATCAAATACGTAACTTTTTAACGTAATATTAATTTGCTTGTTGACCTCCAAGAGCACATTTGTGAATATTAGAGAATTTTTCCTGGTCAAACAATTGAAATACTGATGGACTATTTAAATGCCCAATGTTTTAGCCCAAAATTAATTTTATTAGCAACCTCCATGAGAACATTTGCGAATTTTCGAAGTTTCTTGGTAAAACAATACGAGATGCACCACCAATTACTTAACTTTTTAACATAACTTTATTTTGTCACGATTGTTCAAGAAGAGAATGTTTCGCGTCAAAACAATTGAAAATACTGATGAACTACCAAGCGTTCAACGTTTTCGCTCAAAATTATTTTGAACAGGATCCACCAAGAGAACATTTGCGAATTTTAGAGAAGGATTTCATGGGAAAAACACTCCAATACTGATGAACAACCATATACCCAACTTTTTAACGTAATTTTAATTAGCTTGTTGACCACCAAGAGCACATTTATAAATTTTAGAGAATTTTTCGTGGCCAAACAATTAAAATACCGATGAACTGCCAAATATCTAACGTTTTGCCTCAAAATTATTTTGACTAAGAACCTCCATGAGAACATCGGCGAATTTTCTGATTTCATGGGGAAAAATTGCCAGATGCACCCAACTTTTTAACATAATATTATTTTGTACGAGACTCGGCAAGAAGAGAATGTTTTGGGCCAAAAAAACTGAAATATTGATGAACTACCAAATGTCCAAGTTTTAACTCAAAATTATTTTGATCAGGATCCACCAAGGGAACATTTGCGAATTTTAGAGAAGGTTTCATGGGAAAAACACTCCAATACTGATGAACAACCATATACCCAACTTTTTAAAGTAATTTTAATTAGCTTGTTGACCACCAAGAGCACATTTATGAATTTTAGAGAATTTTTCGTGGCCAAACAATTAAAATACCGATGAACTACCAAATATCTAACGTTTTGCCTCAAAATTATTTTGACTAAGAACCTCCATGAGAACATCGGCGAATTTTCTGATTTCATGGGAGAAAAATTGCCAGATGCACCACCAAATACCCAACTTTTTAACATAATATTATTTTGCACGAGACTCGGCAAGAAGAGAATGTTTTGGGGCAAAAAAACTGAAATATTGATGAACTACCAAATGTCCAAGTTTTAACTCAAAATTATTTTGATCAGGATCCACCAAGGGAACATTTGAGAATTTTAGAGAAGATTTCATGGGAAAAACACTCCAATACTGATGAACAACCATATACCCAACTTTTTAACGTAATTTTAATTAGCTTGTTGACCACCAAGAGCACATTTATGAATTTTAGAGAATTTTTCGTGGCCAAACAATTAAAATACCGATGAACTACCAAATATCTAACGTTTTGCCTCAAAATTATTTTGACTAAGAACCTCCATGAGAACATCGGCGAATTTTCTGATTTCATGGGGAAAAATTGCCAGATGCACCACCAAATACCCAACTTTTTAACATAATATTATTTTGCACGAGACTCGGCAAGAAGAGAATGTTTTGGGGCAAAAAAACTGAAATATTGATGAACTACCAAATGTCCAAGTTTTAACTCAAAATTATTTTGATCAGGATCCACCAAGGGAACATTTGAGAATTTTAGAGAAGATTTCATGGGAAAAACACTCCAATACTGATGAACAACCATATACCCAACTTTTTAACGTAATTTTAATTAGCTTGTTGATCACCAAGAGCACATTTATGAATTTTAGAGAATTTTTCGTGGCCATACAATTAAAATACCGATGAACTACCAAATATCTAACGTTTTGCCTCAAAATTATTTTGATTAGGAACCTCCATGAGAACATCGGGGAATTTTCAAGATTTCGTGGGAAAAAATTGCCGGATCACAGCATCAAATACCCAACTTTTAAACATAACATTATTTTTCTTGTTACTTTGCAAGAAAAGAAGGTGTCGTGGCAAAACAATTGAAATAGTGATGAACTACCAAATGTCCAACGTTTTAGCCAAAATTATTTTGATTAGGATCCTCCAAGACAACATTTGCGAATTTTAGAGAAGATTTCATGGGAAAAACACTCCAATACTGATGAACAACCATATACCCAACTTTTTAACGTAATTTTAATTTGCTTGTTGACCACCAAGAGCACATTTGTGAATTTTAGAAAATTTTTCGTGACCAAACAATTGGAATAGTGATGAACTACCAAATATCTGAACGTCTTAGCTTAAAATTATTTTGATTAGGAACCTCCATTAGAACATCGGCGAATTTTAAGATTTTGTGGGAAAAAATTGCCAGATACACCATCTAATACCCAACTTTTTGACATAACATTATTTTGCTTGTTACTTTGCAAGAAAAGAATGCTTCGTGGCAAAACAATGGAAATAGTGGTGAACTATCAAATGTCCAAAGTTTTAGCCGAAAATCATTTTGATTAAGATCCTCCAGGAGAACATTTGCGAGATTTAGAGAAGATTTCATGGGAAAAAAACTCCAATACTGATGAAACACCAAATACCCAACTTTTTAACCTAATATTAGTTTGTTTGTGGACCACCAAGAGCACATTTGTGAATTTAAGAGAATTTTTAGTGAGCAACTAATAGAAATACTGATGAACTACCAAATATCTAACGACTTAGCCCAAAATTATTTTGATTAGGAACCTCCACGAGAACACCGGCAAATTTTCAAGATTTTGTGGGAAAAAATTGCCAGATACACCATCAAATACCCAACTTTTTAACATAACATTATTTTGCTTGTTACTTTGGAAGAAGAGAATGTTTCGTGGCAAAACAATTGAAATAGTGATAAACTACTAATTGTCCAACGTTTTAGCCCAAACTTATTTTGATAGGATTCTCCAAGAGAACATTTGCGAGTTTTAGACGAGATCTCATGGGAAAAAAACTCCAATACTGATGAACCACCAAACGCCCAACTTTTTCACCTAATATTAATTTGCTTGTTGTCCACCAAGAGCACATTAGTGAATTTTAGAAAATTTTTCGTGTCCAAACAATTGAAATACCGATGAACTACCAAATGTCCAACGTTTTAGCCCAAAATTATTTTGATCAGGATCCACCAAGAGAACGTTTGTGAATTTTAGAGAAGATTTCATGGGAAAAACACTCCAACACTGATGAACTACCAAAAACCCAACTTTTTAACGTAATATTCATTTGCTTGTTGACCACCAAGAGCACATTTGTGAATTTTAGAGAATTTTTCGTGACCAAACAATTGAAGTACTGATGAACTGCCAAATATCTAACGTTTTAGATCAAAATTATTTTGATCAACATCCTCCATGAGAACATCTGCGAATTTTCGAGATTTCATCGGAAAAAAATTGCCAAATGCACCTCCAAATCCCCATCTTTTTAACACATAACATTATTTTGCTTGTGATTGTCCAAGAAGAGCAAAACAACTGAACTACTGATAAATTATCAAATGTCCAACGTTATAGCTCAAAATTTTTTGATCAGGACGCCCATAAGAACACTTGCAAATTTAAGAGAAGATTTCATAGGAAAAAAACTCCAAAACTGATGAACTATCAATTGCTCAACTTTTGACATAATATTAATTTGTTTGTTGACCACCAAGAGCATATTTGTGGATTTTACAAAAATTTTCATGACCAAACAATTGAAATAAAGATGAAGTATTAAATGCTTAACGTTTTAGCTAAATATTATTTTGATCAGGATCCTTTTATGATTACATTTACGAATTTTCGAAGATTTTATGGAAAAACAATTGCCAGATGCGCCACCAAATACCCAACTTTTTAACATAACATTATTTTGCTTGTGGCTCTGCAAAAAAGAAATGTTTAGTGGCAAAACAATTAAATTACTGATGAAGTATCAAATGACCTATCTTTTAGTTCAAAATTATTTTCATCAGGATCCTCCAAAAAATATTTGCGAATTTTAGAGAAGATTTTTTGGGAAAAAAACTCTAATACTGATGAACCACCAAATATCCAACTTTTTAACAGAATCTTAATCAGCGTTATGACCACCAAGACCATATTTGTGAATTTTAAAGAGTTTTTCATGACCAAACAATTGAAATAAAGAGTAACAATGTTTTGGCCCAGTATTATTTTGATCAGGATCCTCCATAAGAATATTTACGAATTTTAGAGATTTCGTGGGAAAACAATTTCCCAGATGCACCACCAAATGCCCAACTTTTTAACATAACATTATTTTGCTTCTGATTCTCCAAGAAGAGAATGTTTCTTGGCAAAACAAATAAAATACTGATGAACTACCAAATGCCCCAACGTTTTACCTCAAAATTATTTTGATTAGGATCCTTCATGAGGACATTTGAGAATTTTTGAGATTTCGCCTATTATTCTCCAAGAAGAGAATATTTCTTGGCAAAAAACTTGAAATAATGATGCACTGCCAAGTATCCAACTTGTTAGCTCTAAATTATTTTGAATAAGAACCTCCAAGAGGACATTTGCAAATTTTTGGGAAGATATTATGTGAAAAAAATTCAATTTATAGAAAAACAATTGCCAGATCCACCAGTAAATACCCAATTCTTTAGATAACATTATTTTGCTTATGCTCCTCCAAGAGGAGAATGTTTAATGGCAAAACAACTAAAATACTATGAACTATCAAATGTCCAATATTTTAGCTTAAAATTATTTTGATCAGGATCCTCCAAAGGAAGACGAACATGTTAATATTTAAACAGGAAATTTCGGCAAATAAATGAATAAGAGTTGAAGTTTTCATGAAAAAAGTAGAAATTGAACATTTAAACTTAAAACTTCGAGAAAAAATGTCAAATTTAAAGTCAATATTGCGATAATTGGAAATTTATTAAAATAATTTCTTGTGTAAATCTGAATTTTGAGAAAAAAAGTCGAAAATTTTCAATTAAGAATCGAAATTTCTAAGAATTGTTCAATTTTCAATTAGAAGTTTCAAAGAAAAGCCAAAATTTGGAAAAGACCAGAATTTAAAACAAATTCTAAATTAAAATTCAAGTTCAGTATCTCTCTGAAGATGATAGCTTGACTGTCGAAACGCCTTAGAGCAACCTTTGTTGTGTTTTTTAATCTTTCTTGGTTTCAAGGGACAAGTTTTGTATTTCAAAATTCAAAACTTCAAGAAAAGCCAAAATTTGGAAAGACCAGAATTTAAAACAAATTCTAAATTAAAATTCAAGTTCAGTATCTCTCTGAAGATGATAGCTTGGCTGTCGAAACGCGTTAGAGCAACCGTTGTTGTGTTTTTTAATGTTTCTTGATTTCAGGGGACAAGTTTTGTATTTCAAAATTCAAAACTTCAAGAAAAAGTCTAAATTACGAAACATTGCATGGTAATTTTAAAGAACGATGGAAAAAATGTTTGGTTTAAACCTAAAATTTGGAAAATAATTCTAATAACACAATTTCGACAACTTAGTTAATATTTCGTGATTGAAAATTAGAAAAAAAATCAAAACTACTACCTTTCCAGTTCACAATTAAAAAGTTCCAAAGGAAGGAAATATTGAAATTGTATTTTCAGATAATTGAGGTCAAATTTAAAATTTTAAAAGATTTCGAAATAAGATTTCTGGCTGAATCTCTACAATTCAAAAAACAAAATGGTTAATCCGAAAATTTTGTGAAAAGAGCCAAAATTTTGGGAACAACTTTGAAATATATTAAATCATTTTTTAAAAACTATCCATCAAAATTCTAGCCATGGGGAAGTTTTGACTAACGACGGAACGAAATTTTCAGAAAGTTGAATCAACAATTTTTTTCCGTGGTCCAGTGGTATCAGCACTGATTTGGAGAAAAAATTCAAAATGTTTCAAATGAACATTCCCTTACATTTCAATTCGTAATTTCTAAGTTAAGTATACATTTCGAGTTCAAAATTCTCCTCAATAACCAAAATATGTCCACTTGAGACAGGTTTGTATTTTATAAACAGTGGATCTCTCTGAAGATGATAACTTGGCTATCGAAACGTATTAAAGCAATCTCTGTTGTGTTTTTTAATCTTTCTTGGTTTCAGGGGACAAGACTTTTGAAGATAACCAAGGACCAGTCCGTTCCGCCAAAACAGTGGATGGCAAATGAAATTACTGCTGGATTTTTATTCACTTTATTCACTTTTGACATTAAATTTGTTTACTATTGTACGGTTGCATCTAAGACTTCACTACTAATTTCGAAGTAAATTACGGCAAACTTGATCAATGCATCTGAGTCCAGGGGCACAATCCAGAGTTGCTGGAACTTCGCGTATTATATCTATAGGGCATGGCCCTCCTTCACCTGCAAAAATATAAGAGACATAAAGGTAATTTCTCTGCGAACAATTTTGAGCCTTTTGGTGGCGCCCTAAGCCTAAGATGAATCGGTTTTATCTGAATACATACAATTCGGACGGTGATATGCTGTTTAGGTTTTCGCTATGATTTTTTAGGAAGAAAATGTTTCGCGGCAAATCAATTGAAATACTGATGAACCACCAAACGTCCAACGTTTTAGCTCAAAACTATTTTGATCAGGATCTTCCAGGAAAACATTTGCGAATTTTAGAGAAGATTTCTTGGGAAAAAAATTGCAATACTGATGAACCACCAAATACCCAACTTTTTAACCTAATGGTAATTAGGTTATTGACCTCCAAGAGCACCTTTGTGAATTTTAGAGAAGATTTCATGGGAAAAAAACTGCAATACTGATGAACCACCAAATACCCAACTTTTTAACGTAATATTAATTTGCTTGTTGACCACCAAGAGCACTTTTACGAATTTTGGAGAATTTTTCGTAAACAAACAATTGAAATACTGATGAACTACCAAACGTCCAAAGTTTTAACTCAAAACTGTTTTGATCAGTATTCTCCAAGTAAACATTTGCGAATTTTAGAGAAGATTCCATGGAACAAAAACTCCAATATTGATGAAACATCAAAAACCCAACTTTTTAAGGTAATATTAATTCGCTTTTTGACCACCAAGAGCACATTTGTGAATTTTAGAGAATTTTTCGCTGACCAAACAATTGAAATACTGATAAACTACACAAATATCTAAAGTTTTAGCTCAAAATTATTTTAATTCAGGAATCTCCATTGAGAACATCGGCGAATTTTCAAGATTTTATGGAAAAAAATTGCTAGATGCACCATCAAATACCCTTCTTTTTAACATAACATTATTTTGCTTGTGCCTCTGAAAGAAGAAAATGTTTTGCGGCAAAACTAATTGAAATACTGATGAATTACCAGACTGTCCAAGATTTAGCTCAAAATTATTTTGATCAGGATCCACCAAGAGAACATTTGCGAATTTTAGAGGAAGATTTTATGGGAAAAAAACTCCAATACTGATGAACTACGAAATTCATAACGTTTTAACGTAATATTAATTTGTTTGTTGACCATCAAGAGCACATTTGTGAATTTAAGAGAACTTTTCATGACCAAACAACTGAAATACTGATGAACTACCAAATATCTAACGTTTTAGCTCAAAATTATTTTGATCAGGGTCCTCCATGAGGACATCTCTAAATTTTGGAGATTTCATTGGAAATCAATTGCCAAATGCACCACCAAATACCCAATTTTTTAACATAACATTATTTTGCTATGATCCTCTAAGAAGAGATTATTTCATGGAAAAAAATTCAAATACTGATGAACTACCAAATGATCAACCTATTAGCTCAAAATTATTTTTGATCAGGACCTCCCATAAAAACATTTGCGAATTTTAGAGAAGATTTCATGGGAAAAAAACTCCAATACTGATGAACCAACAAATACCCAACTTTTTAACATTATAATAATTTGCTTATTAACCTCCAAGAGCACATTTGTGAATTTTAGAGAAGATTTCTTGGGAAAAAAATTGCAATACTGATGAACCACCACAAACCCAACTTTTTAACGCAATATTAATGTGATTGTTGACCTCCAAAAGCACATTTGTAAATTTTAGAGAATTTTTCGTGACCAAAGAATTGAAACACTGATGAACTACTAAATGACCAACATTTAGACTCAACATTATTTTGACCAGGATTCTCCATGAGAACATTTTCGAATTTTAGAGATATAATGAGAAAAACATTGCTATTGAACCACCAAATACTCAACTTTTTAACATAACATTATTTTGCTATGATTCTCCAAGAAGAGAATGTTCCGTGGGGAAAAAAATTCCAATACTGATGAACTACCAAATTTTCAATATTTTAGCTCAAAATTATTTCGATCAGGATCCTCCAAGAGAACATTTTCGAACTTTAGAGCAGATTTATTGGGAAAAAAATGGCAAGTACTGATGAACCACCAAATACCCAACTTTTTAACATAATATTAATATTTTCATTGACCTCCAAGAGCACATTTGTGAATTTTAGAAAAGATTTCATGGGAAAAGAACTGCAATACTGATGAACCACCAAATGCCCAACTTTTTAACATAATATTAATGTGATTGTTGACCTCCAAAAGCATATTTGTGAATGTTAGAGAATTATTCGTGACTAAAAAATTGAAATACTGATGAACTGACGTTTGGGCTCAACATTACTTTGATCAAGAATCTCCATGACATTTGTGACTTTCGAAGATCTAATGAGAAAACAACGGCCATTGGACCATCAAATTCTCAATTTTTTAACATAACATTACTTTGCTATGATTTTCTAAGAAGAGAATGTTTCGTGGGCAAATAATTGAAATACTGATGAACTACCAAACGTCCAACGTTTTAACTCAAAACTGTTTTGATCAGTATCCTCCAAGTAAACATTTGCGAATTTTAGAGAAGATTCCATGGGAAAAAAACTCCAATATTGATGAACCATCAAAAACCCAACTTTTTAACGAAATATTAATTTGCTTTTTGACCACCAAGAGCACATTTGTGAATTTTAGAGAATTTTTCGTGACCAAACAATTGAAATACTGATAAACTACACAAATATCTAAAGTTTCAGCTCAAAACAATTGAAATACTGATAAATTACCAAATGTCCAATTTTTAGCTCAAAATTATTTTGATCAGGGTCCACCAAGAGAACATTTGCGAATTTTAGAGAAGATTTTATGGGAAAAAAACTATAATACTGATGAACCACAAAATACGCAACTTTTTAACCCAATATTAGTTTGCTTGTTGACCACCAAGAGCACATTTGTGAATTTTAGAGAATTTTTCGTGACCAAACAATTAAAATACTGATGAACTGCCAAATATCTAACGTTTTAGCTCAAAATTATTTTGATAAGCAACCACCATGAGAACATTTCCAAATACCCATCTTTTTAAAATAACATTATTTTGCTTGTGACTCTGAAGGAAGAAAATGTTTCGCAGCAAAACAATTGAAATACTGATGAATTACCAAATGTATAAGTTTAAGTTCAAAATTATTTTGATCAGGATCCACCAAGAGAACATTTGCGAATTTTAGAGAAGATTCCATTGGAAAAAAACTCCAATATTGATGAACCATCGAAAACCCAACTTTTTAACGTAATATTAATTTGCTTTTTGACCACCAAGAGCACATTTGTAAATTTTAGAGAATTTTATGTGACCAAACAACTGAAATACTAATAAACTACCAAATATCTAACATTTTAGCTCAAAATTATTTTGATTAGGAACCTTCATGAGAACATCGGCGAATTTGCAAGATTTCATGAAAAAAAATGCCAGATACACCACCAAATACCCATCTTTTTAACATAACATTATTTTGCTTGTGATTCTGAAAGAAGAAAATGTTTCGCGGCAAAACAATTGAAATACTGATGAATTACCAAACGTCAAAGTTTTAGCTCAAAATTATTTTGATCAGGATCCACCAAGAGAACATTTGCGAATTTTAGAAAAGATTTTATGGGAAAAAAACTTCAATACTGATGAACCACGAAATTCATAACGTTCTAACGTAATATTAATTTGCTTGTTGACCACCAAGAGCACATTTGTAAATTTTAGAGAACTTTTTCATTACCAAACAGCTGAAATACTGATGAACTACCAAATATCTAACGTTTTAGCTCAAAATTATTTCGATCAGGGTCCTCCATGAGAACATCTGTAAATTTTGGAGATTGTATGGGAAAAAAATTGCCAAATGCAGCATCAAATACCCAACTTTTTAACATAACATTATTTTGCTATGATCCTCTAAAAAGAGAATGTTTCATGGGAAAAAATTCAAATACTGCTGAACTACCAAATGATCGACCTATTAGACCAAAATTATTTTGATCAGGACCCTCCATAAGAACATTTGCAAATTTTAGAAAAGATTTCATGGGAAAAAAACTCTAATACTGATGAATTAATAAACACCCAACTTTTTAACATTATATTCAATAGGTTGTTGACCACCAAGACCACATTTTAGAGAAGATTTAGTGGAAAAAACTACAATACTGACGAATTACCGAATACGTAACTTTTTAATATAAAATTTATTTGCTTCTTGACCTCCAAGAGCACATTTGTGAATTTTAGAGAAGATTTCATGGGAAAAAAACTGCAATACTGATGAGCCACCAAACAGGTAACTTTTTGAGATCAAATTAATTTACTTGTTGACCTCCAAAAGCACATTTGTGTATTTTAGAGAATTTTTTGTGACAAAAGAATTGAAATACTAATGAACTTCCAAGTGACCAACGTTTGAATTCAACATTATTTTCATCAGGATTGTTCATTTGCGAAATTTAAAGAAAAATGAGAAGGCAATTGCCTTGGTACCATCAAATACTCAACTTTTTACATTACATTATTTTGCTATGATCCTCCAAGAAGAGAATGTTTCGTGGGAAAAAATTCAAATACTGATGAACCACCAAATGTCCAATGGTTTAGCTCTAAATTATTTTGATCAGGATCCACCAAGAGAACATTTGCGAATTTTAAAGAAGATTTTATGGGAAAAAAACTCCAATACTGATGAACCACGAAATACCTAACGTTTTAACGCAATATTAATTTGCTGGTTGACCACCAAGAGCACATTTGTGAATTTTAGAGAATTTTTCGTGACCAAACAACTGAAATACTGATGAGCTGCCAAATATCTAACGTTTTAGCTCAAAATCATTTTGATTAGGGTCCTCAATGAGAGCATCTGTAAATTTTGCAGATTTCATGGGAAAACAATTGCCAAATCCACCACCAAATATCCAACTTTTTAACATAACATTATTTTGCTATGATCCTTTAAGAAGAGAATATTTTGTGGAAAAAATTCAAATACTGATGAACTACCAAAAAATCAACCTATTAGCTCAAAATTATTTTGATCAGGACCCTCCATAAGAACATTTGCAAATTTTAGAAAAGATTTCATGGGAAAAAAACTCTAATACTGATGAACTAACAAACACCCAACTTTTTAACATTATATTCAATAGGTTGTTGACCACCAAGACCACATTTGTGAATTTTAGAGAAGATTTAGTGGGAAAAAACTACAATACTGATGAATCACCGAATACGTAACTTTTTAATATAAAATTTATTTGCTTCTTGACCTCCAAGAGCACATTTGTGAATTTTAGAGAAGATTTCATGGAAAAAAAACTGCAATACTGATGAGCCATCAAACAGGTAACTTTTTGACATCAAATTAATTTACTTGTTGATCTCCAAAAGCACATTTGTGAATTTTAGGAATTTTTCGTGACCAAAGAATTGAAATACTGATAAACTTCTAAATGGCCAATGTTTAGATTCAACATTATTTTCAACATTGCATGCAAATTTTAGAAAAGATTTCATGGGAAAAAAACTCTAATACTGATGAACTAACAAACACCCAACTTTTTAACATTATATTCAATAGGTTGTTGACCACCAAGACCACATTTGCGAATTTTAGAGATTAATGAGAATACTATTGCCATGGTACCACCAAATACTTAACTTTTTAAGATAATCTCATTTTGCTATGATCCTCCAAGAAGAGAATGTTTCGCGGGAAAAAAATTCAAATACTGATAAACTACCAAATTACCAGCCTATTAGCTTCAAAATTATTTGGATCAGGACCCTCCATACGAACATTTGGGGATTTTAGAGTAGATTTTATTGGAAAAAAGACTCCAATACTGATGAGCCAACAAATACTCAACTTTTTAAAATTATATTAATTTGCTTTTTGCCCACCAAGAGCACATTTTTGAATTTTTCAGAACGTTTCGTGTCCAAACAGTTGAAATACAGATAAACTACTAAATGCTCAACGTTTTAGCTCAATATTATTTTGATCAGAAACCTCCAAGCAAATTTCAGTGTGACGTCGAATCTTCGATTTTTTTCCAAACATGTATCTAGAATTTATAATCAAGTTTTTGAGTTTAAAGCTACAGTTGCGAGAATAAGGTCGAAGTTTTTAAACTCTAAAAATAAATTTAATCTTATTTTAGAGTTGAAGAGTGTAATCTTTAGGTTCTATCAATGCGATATGGATGTGTTTCTGTGGGGAAGGTTTTTAATTTAATTCAATTAAATTTCAGTGTGGCACTTACCGCTAATTTTTACGCATATATCGCAGCAACCACAAAGGCCGGGTCTTATTTCTGTTATACCACCAGGAACATTTGTACAATTGAGCGGTTCGCACTTAACCTCTTTACAAAAATCTGGTTTGCAGTAAATCATGGCGTTTGAGGGTTTCAGCTGCTGAAGCAAGACGAAAGTGAGGAATAGAATTATCGCTGGAAACTTCATGGCTGGACAAGTTGTGATCTAACTCGAAATATTAACTTACAAACTCATTGGCGTTGTTTATAAGGATAATCAGGGTATTTATTGTTAACTTTTACGCACAATTTAGCAAGAGATTTTATTGCTTGAGCGATAAGCGTTTTTAATTAATTTTCTGTAAAATGCAGTTTTATTTATCAGCTGGTCCACATTATTAATCAACAATTCATAAAAAATAAACCATAAACTACTAAATGTGGTGGATCTGGTAATTGTTTTTTCCATAAAATCTCTAAAATTTGCAAATTTTGCCATGGAGAACTATAATAATTTTGAGCTAAAACATTGGACATTTCGTTGTTCATCCATATTTCAATTGTGTGGTCCCGAAAAATTCCCCAAAATTCACAAATGTGCTCTTGGCGGTCCAAGGGTAAAATAATTTTATGTTAAAAAGTTAAGTATTTGACAGTTCATTAGTATTGCCGCTTTTTTCCCATGAAATCTTTTCTTAAAAGTACAAATGTGCTCTTGGAGGTCTAAAGGCAAAACGGTTTTATGTTAAAAAGTTGGGTATTTAGTGGTTCATCAGTATTGCGGTTTTTTCCCATGAAATCTTCTATAAAATTCACAAATGTGCTCTTGGTGGTCAACAAGCAAATTAATTTTACGTTAAAAAGTTAGGTTTTAGGTGGTTCATCCGTATTGAAGTTTTTTTCCACTGAAATCTTCTCTAAAATCCCCAAATTTTCGTATGGAGATTTAGTAGTTTATCAGTATTTGAATTTTTTTCCCACCAAACATTTTCTTCTTGGAGAATCATAGCAAAATAATGTTATGTGAAAAAGGTGAGTATTTGGTGGTACCATGGCAGTCGCTTTATTATTAAATCTCTAAAATGAAGAATCCTGATCAAAATAATGTTGAGCCCAAACGTTGGCCATTTAGTACTTTATCGTTATTTCAATTCGTTGGTGACGAAAAATTCCTAAATTCACAAATGTGCTCTTGGAGGTCAATAAAAAAATTAATTTTAAGTTATCAGTATTGCAGTTCTTTTCCCGTCAAATCTTCTCTAAAAATCACAAATGTGCTCTTGGTGATCAACAAGCAAATTAATATAGTGTTAAAAAGTTGGGTATTTGTTGGTTCATCGGTTTGAAAGTTTTTTCCTATGAAATCTTCTCTAAAACTAGCAAATGTTCTGATGGGGGGTCCTGATCAAAATAATTTTGGCTTAGTAGATTGATCACTTGGAAGTTCATCAGTATTTAAACTTTTTTCCCTCGAAACATTATGTTCTTAGCGGATCATAGCAAAATAATGTTATGTTAAAAAGTTGGGTATTTGGTGATGCATCTGGCAATTGTTTTCCCTTGAAATCTCCAAAATTTACAGATGTTCTCATGGAGGACCTTGATCAAAATGATTTTGAGCTAAAACGTTAGATGTTTGGTACTTCATCAGTATTTCAATTGTCTGGTAACAAAAAATTCTCTAAAATTCACAAATGTGCTCTTGGTGGTCAACAAGCAAATTAATATTACGTTAAAAAGTTGTGTTTTTGGCGGTTCGTCACTACTGCAATAGTTTTCTTATAAAATTTTCCCTACGGAGTTTAAATTCAAAAGGAAAAAGAGAAAAATCAAAAGTTGCCTCTTTGGCGATGCAGTTTTTTCCCGTGAAATCTTCTCTTAAGTTCACAAATATGCTCTTGGAGGTCAATATGCAAATTAATATTATGTTAAAAAGTTGAATATTTGGTAGGTTCATCAGTATTGCAGTATTTTTCCCAAAAATCATCTCTAAAATTCACAAAGGTGCTCTTGGTGGCCAACAAGCCCATTAATATCATGTTAAAAAGTTGAGTATTTGTTGGTTCATCAGTATTGGAGTTTTTTTCCCATATAATCTTCTCTAAAGTTTGCAAATGTTCTTATGGGGGGGGGGTCCTGATCAAAATAATTTTGGCCTAATAGATTGATCACTTGGTAGTTCATCAGTATTTGAATTTTTTTCCACGAAACATTCTCTTCTTAGAGGATCATAGCAAAATAATGTTATGTTAAAAAGTTGGGTAATATGGTGGTGCATCTGGCAAGTTGTTTTCCTTTGAAATCTTCCAAAACTTACAGATGTTCTCATGGAGGACCTTGATCAAAATGATTTTGAGCTAAAACGTTAGATATTTCGTAGTTCATCAGTATTTCAATTGTTTGGTAACGAAAAGTTCTCTAAAATTCACAAATGTGCTCTTGGTGCTCAACAAGCAAATTAATATTACGTTAAAAAGTTGGGTTTTTGGTGGTTCATCAGTATTGCAATAGTTTTCCCTATAAAATTTTTCCCTACGGAGTTTAAATTCTAAACGGGAAAAGGAAAAATCAAAAGTTGCCTCTTTGGTGATGCAGTTTTTTCCCATGAAATCTTCTCAAAATTCACAAATATGCTCTTGGAGGTCAATATGCAAATTAATATTATGTTAAAAAGTTGAATATTTGGTAGTTCATCAGTATTGCAGTATTTTTCCAAAAAATCTTCTCTAAAATTCACAAATGTGCTCTTGGTGGCCAACAAGCCCATTAATATAATAGTTAAAAAGTTGAGTATTTGTTGGTTCATCAGTATTGGAGTTTTTTTCCTATGAAATCTTCTCTAAAATTCGCAAATGTTCTTATGGGGGGTCCTGATCAAAATAATTTTGGCCTAATAGATTGATCACTTGGTAGTTCATCAGTATTTGAATTTTTTCCCACGAAACATTCTCTTCTTAGAGGATCATAGCAAAATAATGTTATGTTAAAAAGTTGGGTATTTGGTGGTGCATCTGGCAATTGTTTTCCTTGAAATCTCCAAAATTTACAGATGTTTTCATGGAGGACCTTGATCAAAATGATTTTAAGCTAAAACGTTAGATATTTCGTAGTTCATTAGTATTTCAATTGTTTGGTAACGAAAAGATGCTCTTAAATTCACAAATGTGCTCTTGGTGGTCAACAAGCAAATTAATATTACGTTAAAAAGTTGGGTTTTTGGTGGTTCATCACTATTGCAATAGTTTTCCCATAAAATTGTCCCTACGGAGTTTAAATTCAAACGGGAAAAGGAAAAATCAAAAGTTACCTCTTTGGTGATGCAGTTTTTTTCCCTTGAAATCTTCTCTAAAATTCACAAATATGCTCTTGGAGGTCAATATGCAAATTAATATTATGTTAAAAAGTTGAATATTTGGTAGTTCATCAGTATTGCAGTATTTTTTCCCAAAAAATCTTCTCTAAGATTCACAAATGTACTCTTGGTGGCCAACAAGCCCATTAATATCATGTTAAAAAGTTGAGGATTTGTTGGTTCATCAGTATTGGAGTTTTTTTCCCTATGAAATCTTCTCTAAAATTTGCAAATGTTCTTATGGGGGCCCTGATCAAAATAATTTTGGCCTAATAGATTGATCACTTGGTAGTTTATCAGTATTTGATTTTTTTTCCACGAAACATTCTCCTCTTAGAGGATCATAGCAAAATAATGTTATGGTAAAAAGTTGGGTATTTGGTGGTGCATCTGGCAATTGTTTTTCCTTGAAATCTCCAAAATTTACAGATGTTCTCATGGAGGACCTTGATCAAAATGAATTTTGAGCTAAAACGTTAGATATTTCGTAGTTTATGATTTTGAGCTAAAACGTTAGATATTTCGTAGTTCATTAGTATTTCAATTGTTTGGTAACGAAAGATGCTCTTAAATTCACAAATGTGCTCTTGGTGGTCAACAAGCAAATTAATATTACGTTAAAAAGTTGGGTTTTTGGTGGTTCATCACTATTGCAATAGTTTTCCCATAAAATTTTCTCCTACGGAGTTTAAATTCAAACGGAAAAGGAAAAATCAAAAGTTGCTTCTTTGGTGATGCAGTTTTTTGCCACTGAAATCTTCTCTAAAGTTCACAAATATGCTCTTGGAGGTCAATATGCAAATTAATATTATGTTAAAAAGTTGAATATTTGGTAGTTCATCAGTATTGCAGTATTTTTCCCAAAAAATCTTCTCTAAAATTCACAAAGGTACTCTTGGTGGCCAACAAGCTCATTAATATCAAGTTAAAAAGTTGAGTATTTGTTGGTGCATCAGTATTGGAGTTTTTTTCCTATGAAATCTTGTCTAAAATTCACAAATGTTCTTATGGAGGGTCCTGATCAAAATAATTTTGGTCTAATAGATTGATCACTTGGTAGTTCATCAGTATTTGAATTTTTTTCCCACGAAACATTTTCTTCTTAGAGGATCATAGCAAAATAATGTTATGTTAAAAAGATTAGATATTTGGTGGTGCCAAGACAATTGCCTTCTTATTTTTCTCTAAAATTTTTCAAATGAAGAATCCTGATGAAAATAATGTTTAGTCCAAACGTTGGTAATTTGGAAGTTCATTGGTATTTCAATTTTTTTCTCTTGAAGAAAAGTTGAGTACTTGGTGGTTCCACTGCAGTTGTCTTCTGATTAAATCTCTAAAATTCGCAAATCTTCTCATGGAGAACACCAATCAAAATTATGCTGAGTCTAAACGTTGGCCATTTAGTAGTTCATCAGTGTTGGTCACGAAAAATTCTCTAAAATTTACAAAAGTGCTCTTGGAGGTCAGCAATCACATTAATATTATGTTAAAAAGTTGAGTATTTGGTGGTTCATCAGTATTGCAACTCTTTTCCCATAAAATCTTCTCTAAAATTCATAAATGTGCTCTTGGAGGTCAAAAAACAAATTAATATTATGTTAAAAAGTTGGGTACTTGGTGGTTCATCACTATTGCACTTTTTTTCCCATGAAATCTCCTCTAAAATTCGCAAACGTTCTCTTGGAGGATCCTGATCAAAATAATTTTGAGCTAAAACTTTGAACGTTTGGTAATTCATGGATATTCCAATTGTCTGGTCACGAAAAATTCACTAACTTTCACATGGAGCTGAACAAGCAACTCTTTTAATAAATGCTCTATTATTATTATTATTATTATTATTATCATTTTTATCCAAATTAATGTTATAAATGAAAAAGTACTGATCGACAGCATCATCTATCACTATCTTTCAGCTGGTACTTAATCAAAACAAGAGACAAATTAAAACATTAAAACGAAACTCTATCTTTAATTTATGACAATAAAGTTATACATTCTTGATCTAATTCCGCGAACGAAGTCGTGGCTAATCGTGAGATATAAAAAGCGAATGTATTTACACAATGTCATGAAACGAAGTGTGATAAAACACCTGAAACAATTGGCAAAAGGACAAAAATGCGAAAGCAACTAGTAGATTGTCGGTGTAATTCAAGTGGCACGCGAAATTACATCATTATGTCAAGTTAACACAATCGTCCCGAGGCTGCAGTGGTGTCACGTGACCAGCGGCGCCCACGCATGTGTCTTTCATCTTTCGAGCGGCCCTTGTAGACCCCCCCAACCACAAAAAGGACATCCATCAGGACAACGACTACCTTTAATCGCCAAAGAATGTCACCTGGTAGAATTGCATATGAGGAGGCGGCGTTAAAATAATATTTTGGGCAAAAATTGACGCACGCTGTTATATCGACGCCGCAGATCGATACGCGATATCTAAACCAATGCCGTCTCGGCGCTGGCGAACCTACAACAGCTCTTTAGTGCGACAGGATGTGATCCGAAAGGACTATAACCTAAAATTACCGTAGATTTGTAGTTATCGGCTTTTTGGGGCACAAAAGTCACGAAAAATGTTTTTTCGTGTTGAAATTCACCGTTCACGAACGCGATAAATAGCGTCGATGCGTTTTTAGTGTAGTGTCTTTTAGGAAATAATCTTCCGCAACATGATTCCGTCTAAGTACTGTGATTCTCCTTCCAGTAAGAATCTGCTTTTGGTGTTATAATTTTTTTCAATAAAGCATATTATTTTTGATATTTTAATAGCGCACTCGAGTCATTTATTACAGTCTTATTATTTATTTGGGTTATGAAAGTAAACACTTTTAGTTTTAGTTGACCCAATATACAATTTTTTTTAGACAAAGAACGGTTGTCACAGTCGCGAGCTTATGAGATTAATTCTGCATTATCTACAATTTTATTTTAACTTAATAACTTAACAATATTATTTTTAACTTAAATTTGGATTTTTCTCAGAAAGTCAAACTTCTTTTTGTAAAAATTTTTACTTCGATTTCAAATGCTGTCGAAATATGACAGCTGATTTAAAATTTGAGCCTTTTTTTAGACACTTGTTTATTCTTCATGGTAGACCCTTATTGACCGGAAATATTATGTTTTTTTTTAATTTATTTAACATTTCTTCGGCCCGGTTTGGAAATATTTAAATTTTTCTGGTTTGTTGACAATTTTCTAAACAGTTTTTAGAAAATTGTCAACAAACCAGAAAAATTTAAATATTTCCAAACTGGGCCGAAGAAATGTTAAATAAATTAAAAAAAACAAAACATTTGTTGTTAAAATTTGATTCAGAATTTTGTTTTTTTTGAAGACTTGACGTTACAGGTATTTTTCAGGTTAAAGATGTTTTTAATCTGGACAACTAGACCATTTTCATAATTCCGATTCTTCCTCGAAATTTCGTCAATTTTTTAAAATTATTTTTGTTTTTAAATTTTTTTATGTTTTAAAAATGAAATATTTAATAGTTCTTAAAATTTAGACTTCAAATTCAATAGGTAAAACCCGAAACTGTATTTCTGAACATTACGTGAAAAAAAAATCAAATTAAAAAGAGGGTGAATTGCACAATGAAAAAATCCATCACAGTTTGCTACAGAACGAATAATCCCCCAGTGATTGATCGTCTACAAAGAAATGCTAAACGAGCTAAATTGTTAATGAATTCGGTGCCATTAAGGCAACGAATTTTTTTTTTCAAACAGACTTTTAGGCTGTCGGATTAATTATTTTTTGTTGACTTTATTTTACGTGCCAGAATGTAATTAAATTGATGAAAGCAACAAAGATGCATCCGAATTCGACTGACGTTTGACCCCTTGATTTCATCAGAAAAGTGGGAGTTTTTTCTCGTTATGAGCGTAAAGAGAATTAAAGTTTTTTGGTAGCTAGTATGGTTCATGGTAGCTAGTAAAACAGGACAGGATTCTGAGCCACAAATCCTATTCTAGTTAGTCAAGTAGGATTCGTATATCATTTTATAGTTGGGAGCATCTCTAATTGGTCTATTCGCCTTTTCTGAGCTTCTCTCCTTTTCACAACTTCTAGGTTTTGTAGTAAATTAATAAATGTATTTAATTTAGTCATCTGTTGGAGATTAGCTCACTAGAATTTACATTTTTATAATTATGAGCCTCTAACTACTCTAATTAGGATTTTTTTACAATGTCTGAGTGTCCCCCCTTTCATAATCTATTTTTGCATTTATGTAAAAGTGAATATTTTTAATTTATTTAATTTGGAATTGTAAATTTCGTAAATTGATATCCAAATCTCGTCCCCTGAAACCAAAAAAGATTAAAAAACACAACAAGTTGCTCTGTTGCAACTGTTGTTGTGTTTTTTTTAATCTTTCTCGACTTCAGGGGATGAGATTCGTAATTTTTGAAGAAAACCAAGGACCAGTTCCGTTACACCAAAATTATGGTACCATCAAACCTAATTAAAATAAAATTAATCGTTTTATGCTTGAGATCCTCCAAAGTGATGGAAATCGATTTTTTTCCTTTTTTGAGCATCTCTCCCTTTCATAGCATCCAAGTTTTGAATCCAATTAACGCTAAAGGTGTCCAATTTAGTCACTTTTGGATTGTTGAATTGATACCTTTTTAAGCAAATTAAGCGTAAATTTATCGTTTTTTGGTAACAAGGCTGCAAACTGCTCGAATTGATTTTTCTCCTTGTCTGAGCGTCTCTGCCCTTTTATAGCGTTCCATTTTTTGATTACATAAAAACTGACTTTGACCAGTTTACTTTATTTTGCATTGTTTCTACCACACTATGTACCCACATTGGATTAACACTTATCCTTTTATTGTTAGGGTCACCATAGAAGTGCTCAAATTCTATTTTTTGTCACTTTTGAGCGTCTCTCTCTTTAATAGTATTCACGTTTTGAATTAAATTAAAGCCCAATCATGTCAATTTGGTTTATTTCAAATGTCAAATTTCGTACTAGCTAAGTTAATTGGGCAAGAAGACGTCGTTCTATAGTTAGGGATCACCAAAATACTCGAATTAGATTTTTCTGGTTGCAGAGCGTCTCTCCCTTGTACAGCATCCAAGTTTTAGCAATAAATAAAAAACTGATTCTAATCTGTTTACTTAATATTGTACTGTAGATTCCGTAGCAGCTACTCAAATTGAGCTAAAACTTATCACTTCATTCTTAGGAGCCATTATATTGCTCAAATCTTCAACTTTTTATCATTTCTGAGTGTCTCTCCTTTCCATAGCTTTCAAGGTTTGACTTGAATTAAAGCTCAATGTTGTTAATTTTCTATACTTTAAGTCACAGAATTCGCACTAGTTAAGCAAATTGAGGTAGGAGTCATGGTTTTCTAGTTAGGAGCCTTTAAATTGCTCGAATTAGATTTTTCTCCTTGTCAGAGCGTCTCTCCCTTTTATTGCATCCAAGTTTTGCAATAAACAGAGACAGAGTGTATCCAGTTAGCTTAATTTAGTATCATAGATTCCGCACTTGCTACCAAAATTATGCTAAGATTCATCATTTCATTGTTAAGAGCCCTCAAACTGCTAAAATTCAATTTTTCGCCATTTTTGAGCGTCTCTCCCTTCCATAGCGCCCAAATTTTTAGTTGAATTGATGCTCAGTTTCCTTAATTTGGTTAACTTTAAGCGGCAAATATTGCACCAGGTGAGAAAAATGCGCTAAGAATTATCGTTTTCTGGTTAGGAGCCATCAAAATGCTCGAATTAGGTTTTCCTCTTGTCTGAGTGTCTCTCCCTCTTATTGCATCCAAGTTTTGCAGTAAATAAAAACCAAGTGTGTTAAAATTACTTAATTTGGCAACGTATATTTCGTACCAGCTATCCAAATTGGGCTAAGACTTATTATTTCACTGTTAGGGGACATAAAAGTGCTCAAATTCTATTTTTTTCGACTTTTGAGCGTCTCTCCCTTCCACAGGATTCACGTTTTGGATTTAATCGATGCTAAATTTTGTTAATTTAGTTTATTTGAAGTGTCAGCTTCCGTACCAGCTAATAGAATTGGGCTAAAAGTTGTCGTTTTAAAGTTAGGAACCACCCTAATGCCCAAATTAGATTTTTGTTCTTCTCAGAGCGTCTCTCCCATTCATAGCATCCAAGTTTTGCAATAAATAAAAACCAAGTGTGTCTAATTTACTTAATTTGGTAACGTTTATTCCGCACTAGCCTATCCAAATTGGTCTAAGACGTGTCATGTCACTGTTAGAGGCCATAAAACTGTTCATATTCAATTTTTTGCCACTTTTGAGCGTCTCTCCCTTCCATAGCATCCAAATTTTCATCTAAATTAAAGCTTATTTTTGTTAAATTAGTTTATTTTAAGTGGCAGATTCCGTACCAGGTAAACAAATTAAGCTAACAGTTATCGTTTTCTAGTTAGCAGCCTTCAAAATGCTCGAATTAGGTTTTCCTCTTGTCTGAGTGTCTCTCCCTCTTATTGCATCCAAGTTTTGCAGTAAATAAAAACCAAGTGTATTAAAATTACTTAATTTGGTAACGTATATTTCGCACCAGTTATCCAAATTGGGCTAAGACTTATTATTTCACTGTTAAGGAACATAAAAGTGCTCAAATTCTATTTTTTTCGACTTTTGAGCGTCTCTCCCTTCCATAGGATTCACGTTTTGGATGTAATCGATGCTAAATTTTGTTAATTTAGTGGATTTAAAGTGTCAGCTTCCATACCAGCTAAGAAAATTGGGCTAAAAGTTGTCGTTTTAAAGTTAGGAACCACCATAATGCCCAAATTAGATTTTTGTCCTTCTCAGAGCGTCTCTCCCATTCATAGCATCCAAGTTTTGCAATAAATAAAAACCGAGTGTGTCCAGTTTACTTCATTTAGTAACGCTGATTCCGCACTAGCCATTCAATTTGATCTAAGACGTGTCGTGTCATTGTTAGAGGCCATAAAACTGTTCATATTCAATTTTTTGCCACTTTTGAGCGTCTCTCCCTTCCATAGGCATCCAAATTTTCATCTAAATTAAAGCTCATTTTTGTTAAATTAGTTTATTTTAAGTGGCAGATTCCGTACCAGGTAAACAAATTAAGCTAAGAGTTATCGTTTTCTAGTTAGCAGCCATTCAAAATGCTCGAATTAGGTTTTCCTCTTGTCTGAGTGTCTCTCCCTATTATTGCATCCAAGTTTTGCAGTAAATAAAAACCGAGTGTATTAAATTACTTAATTTGGTAACGTATATTTCGCACCAGCTATCCAAATTGGGCTAAGACTTATTATTTCACTGTTAAGGGACATAAAAGTGCTCAAATTCTATTTTTTTCGACTTTTGAGCGTCTCTCCCTTCCATAGGATTCACGTTTTGGATTTAATCGATGCTAAATATTGTTAATTTAGTTTATTTAAAGTGTCAGCTTCCGTACCAGCTAAGAAAATTGAGCTAAAAGTTGTCGTTTTAAAGTTAGGACCACCATATTACCCAAATTAGATTTTTGTCCTTCTCAGAGCGTCTCTCCCTTTCATGGCAACCAAAGTTTTGCAATAAATAAAAACTGAGTATGGTCAGTTTACTTAATGTTGCACCGTAGATTCTGTACTAGCTACCTAAATTGGGTTAAGACTTGTCATTTCTTAGTTAAGCGCCTTAAAACTGGTAAAATTCAATTTTTTTATATTGTTTAGCGTCACTCCCTTTTAGAGCATGCAAGTTTTAAACTTAATTAAAGGCGAATATGTCTAATTTGGCAATTTTAGACCATAGATTTTTTAGTAGTCAACTAAAGTGAGTTAAAATTTATCGATTTTTAATTAGAAGTACGTAAATCGCCCAAATTCAATTTTTTGCTCTTTCAGAGCGTCTCTCCCTTCCATGGTGTCCAAGATTTGAACTAAATAAAAGCTAAATGTATCTAATTTTGTACATTTTTAGTCGTAGATTATGTACCAGCCAACTAAATTAAGTAAGGATTAATCGTTTCATAAGTATGAACCTCCAAAGTGATCGATTACGATTTTTCGTATTTTTACGCGTCTCTCCCTTCCATAGCACACAAGTTTTGAACTAAATTAAAGGCAGATGTGTATTTGGTCAATTTTGGACCATTAATTTTGTACTAGATAACCAAAGTGGGCTAAAATTTATCGTTTTTTAGTTAGAAGTACGTCAATCGCCCAAATTCAATTTTTTGCTCTTTCAGAGCGTCTCTCCCTTCCATGGTGTCCAAGATTTGAACTAAATAAAAGCTAAGTGTATCTAATTTTGTACATTTTCAGTCGTAGATTCTGTACCAGTCAACGAAATTAAGTTAAGATTAATCGTTTCATAAGTATGAACCTCCAAAATGATCGATTTCGATTTTTCGCATTTTTAAACGTCTCTCCCTTCCATAGCATGCAAATTTTAAATTTAATTAAAGGCGAATGTGTTTCATTTGGTCTATTTTGGACCATTGATTTTGTACTAGCTAACCAAAATGGGCTAGAATTTATCGTTTTTTAATTTGAAGTCGATAAAATGCCCACATTCGATTTTTCGCTTTTTCAGAGTGTCTCTCCCTTCCATTGTATCCAAGATTTGAATTAAATAAATGTAAATTGTGTCAAATTTTGTACATTTTAAATTGTAGATTTTATAGCAGCCAACCAAATTAAACTAAGATTAATTCGTTTGCATAAGTATGATCCTCCAAACCGATTGATTTCGATTTTTTGCATTTTTAAGCATCTCTCCCTTCCATAGCATACACGTTTTGAACTTAATTAAAGGCAGGATGTGTATAATATTGGTCAATTTTGGATCACTAATTTTGCTACTTGCCAACCAAAGTGGGTTAAAATTTATCCTTTTTTTTAATTAGAAGTCGATAAACTGCCCAAATTCGATTTTTCGATTTTTCGGAGCGTCTCTCCCTTCCATAGCATCCAAGTTTTGAATTAAATAAGTGTGTCTAATTTTGTACATTTTCAGTCGCAAATATTGTACCTAGTCAACCAAATTAAGCTAAGGTAAATCGTTTCATAATGATTATCCTCTAATTGTTCAAATTCGATTTTCCCCCTTTTTAAACTTTCTCTCCCTTTCATAGCCCACAAGCTTTTATTTAAATTAAATGCGAGTGTATCAAATTTAGTCAATTTTCGACGATAGATTTTGTACAAGTCAACTAAATCAAACTAAAATTTGTCGTTTTTAAGAGATCAGTAAACTGTCATAATTCGACTTTTTCACTTTTTTTAGAGCGTCTCTCCCTTTCGTAGCTTCCAAGTTTTATATTAATCCAAAGCTAAATGCATCTAATTTAGTCAATTTCGAACCTCAAATTCAGTAACAGTTGATTAAATAAAATTAAAACGCATCGTTTCGTGGTTAAGCGCCCTAAAACTAAGAATTCGAAGTTTTCTTTTTATTTGAATTTTTGGACGGGCAAATTAACGCTTAAATTAAAACCAAATTTAATCAGTTTTAAACCACATGCTTCACAGTATTTATTGTTAATTAAATTGAGATAAGACTTAGGACCGTACTTAGGATATCTAGGCTCCCTAAGCTGAAACTGTGATGCGGGCCTACGAAGAAACTTTTTTTTTTCTCAATATGGAGGATTTCAACTTAGAACAAATTCCTATCTAAAAACCTAAAAGAAAACAATAATATATATTGTAGAAAAGAAAGATCATAAACTGATAAAATAATAAGAATAAAAAAATAAATAAAAATTATTAAGGTAAAATGGCAATATATAGACTTTCAATATTTGTAGAGTGGAAAAAGTTTGAAGTTATTAGACAAAAACTTTATGTTATGATGTATTATTAATTATTAAGAATGAAAAACAACAAGAAGAAAAAGATGATAACAAGGCTTTCACGGCCAGTGTCAGTACAGGATATACTTCTTCCGGGATTGGACCCTGTCAAAGAACTACTAAAAGTGTTCGCTTCCGGGATTGGACCGTGTCAAAGAACTACTAAAAGTGTTCGCTTTTAGTAGTTCTTTGACACGGTCCAATCCCGGAAGAAGTATATTCTGTAAGAAGAAGAAAATTTAATTTGTTAAAGTTAGCAGTCAAACAGGAAGGATCAGCATTTCAAGCTTTTGTTGGGATACTGGCGTTGGTATTTAGTAGTCATTCAAGGTAAAAACTGAAAAACATATTTTTTGGCGCTTACCCCTTTGGTATTTCCATTCTACATTTAATTCTGAGTAGTTTCTGGAATAATTCTAATGCATAATGAGCGTGGGGTAGTCTATATGATTTAAATTATTTTGCATTCATTATTGTTGCTCATTGAACATCAACGAGAAGACTAAAATAAGACCCCATACTATAGAACTGTAGTAAAAGTTGTTAGTGTAAAATTTCAGGTAAAAACACGTATGTATAAGGTGGCTATATTAATGAGAACGAACACTACTAATTTCCATATTTTCATCACAAATTATAATAGAACCATTAAAGTGAATAATGAACTTGTGTTTGTGTTTATAAAATGCTATTTATCGAATTTTACCACATGATGATATGCACGTTTTATTTTGGAAATTTGTGGTCACTGTCCTTGTATATACATATCGCGGTTTTCCAAATTATACATCGCTGAAATTCACAAGTGATTCCATGGAAAGTTAATAAGTTTACGTTGGAAATTTTATGCAGAAAGTAAAAATTTTAAGAGAAACCTCGACACGTATCTAACATGATGGGTAAATTGTGAGATCAAAATGAAAAGTTTTGGAAAAATGGTCGAAATTTATATTACTGTTTAAAAAAAATCTCGACATTTGGATTAAATTACGAGATCAAAATGAAAAGCTTAGGAAAAAAGTCAAAATTTACATTAGAGTGTAAGAAACATTTCGATATTTGGGTTAAGGCTTACCGTTTTGTAATTAGGACCTCAAGCTGCCCTCAATACGATTTTTTGCTGAGTCTCTTCCTTCTACAGCATCCCAAATTTAAACTTAATGTTAAAGCCCTTCAATGTGCCAAATGTGCTGTCCTAACTAATTAAATTAAATAAGACTTATTATTTTATTGTTAACAGCTCTAAAACTGCTCTAATTAGATTTTCTGTCATTTTGAGCGTCTCTCCTTTCCATAGTATCCAAGTTTTCAATTAAATTAAAGCGCAGTGTTATTGAATTGGTTTATTTTAGGTGGTAGATTCCGCACTAGAGAACCAAATTGGGCTAAAATGTATCGTTTTCTGGTTAGAAGCCACCAAAAAACCTCAAATTAGATTTTCGCCTTATCTGAGCGTCTCTCCCTTTTATAACACCCAAATTTTGTAACAAATAAAACCTGAGTGTGACCAGTTTACTTATTATTGCACCGTATCTTCCATATTAACCACCCAAATTGGGCTAACCCGTGTTATATCAGTGTTAGGGTCCAAATTTATTTGTTGTGCCGTTTCTGAGCGTCTCTCCTTTCATAGCATCTAAATTTTGACTTGAATTTAAGCTCAACATTGTTAATTTTGTTTATTTTTAGTGCAAGATTCCGTACTATTAAGCGAATTGGACTAAGAGCTATCGCTTTATAGTCAGGAGCCACCAAAACGCTCGAATTAGATTTTCTCTTTGTCTAAGACGTCTCTCCCTTTTATAACATCGAAGTTTTGCAAATAATAATAACTGAGTGTGACCTATTTACTTAATATTGAAATGTATATTCCGTACTAGCTACCCAAACTGATCTAAAATTTATCACTTTATTGTTAGGAGCCATGAACTGCTCAAATTCAATTTTTTGTCATTTCTGAGCGTCTCTCCCTTCCATAGCATTCAAGTTTGGACTTCAATTAAAGCTCAATGCTTTTAATTTTGTTTATTTTACGTGGTCAATTTCGTACTAGCTTAGAAAATGAAGTTATGAGTTAACAATTCCTAGTAAGGGGCCACCGAAATGCTCAAATTAGATTTTTCCTTCGTCTCAGCGTCTCTTCCTTTTCTAGGATTTAAGTTATACAACAAATAAAAACCAAGTGTGTCCAATTCACTTAATTTTGCATCGTTTATTTCGTACTGGCCACCCTTATTCGGTTAAAACTTATCTTATTATTGGCAGGGGCCATAAAACTACTTAAATTCATTTTTTTTGTCATTTCTGAGCGTCTCTCCCTTCTATATTATCCAAGTTTGAACTTAAATTAAAACTCAATGCTTTTAATTTTGTTTATTTTAAGTGACCAATTTCGTACTAGCTTAGAAAATAAGATTAAGAGTTAACAGTTTTTAGTAAGGAGCCACCAAAGTACTCTAATTCGATTTTGCCTTCGTCTGAGCGTCTCTCTCTTCTCTAGCATTCAAGATTTACAACAAATAAAAACCAAGTATATTCAATTTACCTCAATTTGCACTGTAAATTTCGTAGTAGTCACTTAAATTGGCCTAAGACTTATCTTATCACTATCAAGGGCCATAAAACTGCTCAAATTCAATTTTTTGACATTTCTGAACGTCTCTCCCTTCCATAGCATTCAAGTTTGGACTTTAATTAAAGCTCAATGGTTTTAATTTTGTTTATTTTAAGTACGCAATTTTGTACTAGCTTAGAAAATGGGGCTAAGAGTTAACAATTCCCAGTAAGGGGCCATCAAAATCCTCAAATTAGATTTTTTCCGCGTCTGAGCGTCTCTCCTTTTTCTAGGATTCAAGTTTTATAACAAATAAAAACCAACTGTTTCCAATTCACTTAATTTTGCATCGTATGTTCCGTACTGGCCACCCTTATTGGGTTAAAACTTATCTTATCATTGCCAGGGGCCATAAAACTACTTAAATTCAATTTTTTGTCATTTCTGAGCGTCTCTCCCTTCTATAGTATCCAAGTTTGAACTTAAATTAAAACTCAATGCTTTTAATTTTGTTCATTTTAAGTGGCCAATTCCGTACTAGCTTAGAAAATAAGATTAAGAGTTAACAGTTTTTAGTAAGGAGCCACCAAAGTACTCTTAATTAGATTTTGCCTTCGTCTGAGCGTCTCTCCCTTCTCTAGCATTCAAGGTTTACAACAAATAAAAACCAAGTATATTCAATTTACCCCAATTTGCACTGTAAATTTCGTAGTAGTCACTCAAATTGGCCTGAGACTTATCTTATCATTATCAGGAGCCATAAAACTGCTCAAATTCAATTTTTTGTCATTTCTGAACGTCTCTCCCTTCCATAGCATCCAAGTTTGGACTTTAATTAAAACTTAATGGTTTTAATTTTGTTTATTTTAAGTGGCCAATTTCATACTAGCTTAGAAAATGGGGCTAAGAGTTAACAATTCATAGTAAGGGGCCACCAAAATGCTCAAATTAGATTTTTCCCGCGTCTGAGCGTCTCTCCTTTTTCTAGGATACAAGTTGTATAATAAATAAAAACCAACTATCTCCAATTCACCTAATTTTCCATCGTATGTTCCGTACTGGCCACCCTTATTGGGTTAAAACTTATCTAATCATTGCCAGGGACCATAAAACTACTTAAATTCAATTTTTTTGTCATTTCTGAGCGTCTTTCCCTTCCATAGCATCCAAGTTTGGACTTCAATTAAAGCTCAATGCTTTTAATTTTGTTTATTTTACGTGGTCAATTCCATACTAGCTTAGAAAATGAAGTTATGAGTTAACAATTCCTAGTAAGGGGCCACCGAAATGCTCAAATTAGATTTTTCCTTCGTCTCAGCGTCTCTTCCTTTTCTAGGATTTAAGTTATACAACAAATAAAAACCAAGTGTGTCCAATTCACTTAATTTTGCATCGTTTATTTCGTACTGGCCACCCTTATTCGGTTAAAACTTATCTTATTATTGGCAGGGGCCATAAAACTACTTAAATTAATTTTTTTTGTCATTTCTGAGCGTCTCTCCCTTCTATATTATCCAAGTTTGAACTTAAATTAAAACTCAATGCTTTTAATTTTGTTTATTTTAAGTGGCCAATTCCGTACTAGCTTAGAAAATAAGATTAAAGTTAACAGTTTTTAGTAAGGAGCCACCAAAGTACTCTAATTAGATTTTGCCTTCGTCTGAGCGTCTCTCCCTTCTCTAGCATTCAAGGTTTACAACAAATAAAAACCAAGTATATTCAGTTTACCTCAATTTGCACCATATATTCCGTAGTAGTCACTTAAATTGGCCTAAGACTTATCTTATTATTATCAGGGGCCATAAAACTGTCCAAATTCAATTTTTTATTTTTTCTGAGCGTCTCTCCCTTCCATATCATCCAAGTTTTCACTCCAATTAAAGCACAACATTGTTGATTTTGTTTATTTTAGACGTCAAATTCCGTACTAGCTTATAAAATGGGGCTAAAAGTTACCATTTTATAGTAAGGAACCGCCAAAATGTTTGAGTTAGATTTTACCCTCGTCAAGTGCCTCTCCCTTTTTTAACATTCAAGTTTTACAACAAATAAAAACTAACTCTGTTTAATTTAGAGGAAACTAGGGTATTGTGGACCGCCTTTTTATGTTGGCTAAAAACTGGCAAAAAAATATTTTTTTCTGAAAATTTCAAAGCTTCAATTTGAAGTACAACTAAAAATCTCTCTTAGGGTTGCAGGAGTTTGGTCAAATTGTATTAAATTGTACAACTTACAACAGTTGGCGCAAAAATTGCATTTTTGCGATTTTAAAAAAATGTCGGGGAATTAAGGACTACTTTGTAAATCGATTAAAAATGGAAAAATGTAGTAGAAAAACCTTCTTGTTTTTGATTGAGAATGGCAGATTTATTATGGAAGAGAAACAAAGTGATAGGAGTTATAAATGGCAATAAAAATCAGTTTGAAACGAAATTATTATTTTACCAAAAAACTATTAAAAATGGTCGAATTGCTTTGCTGAAAATTTACATGAGTAATCAATTATATGCATCAAATACACGAAATTAGCTTGTGAAATGTAAAGAAACGAGTGATCCATAATTCCACGACAAAAGTGGTCCGTAATTCCCCAAGTCATTTTTAAAAATATTGTAACGCAATGTAAATAGATGGAATAGAATTTAGAATAGAATTGTTTCATTTAGTAACTAAAAAAAGTTTCTAGAAGGATCTGATAAGGGGAAAGCGGAAGCGATAACGAAACAAATGGCAGATAAGCGTTTCAGAAATTTCGGCAAACGATAAGCCTTATCTGCCGAAAAGTTCTAGAAGCCGGGGGCCAAAACTATAAAAAGCGGTCAGCTTTCCCTCGAGTGAGTCAGTTAGAGTCAGTGTAATTAGTGAGTTAGTAGAAGTTAATAATAAGTGAATTAATTGATCAATTGTGGTGATTCAAGTTAAGTTTGGTAATAAAGTGGCGTAATTCACACGTGGTAATCAATTCGAACCGATTACCCCGCAACAATATGGCAGCATATGAGTAACGCAATACAAACTTTATGCAAAACTTCATGTTTCTGTCGAAGACTTAAAGTTCCGCGAATATTATGAAGATATTAACCTGAGTTGGTTCTCGAAAAGTGTGGTCAAATTAGAGGCAACTGTAAAGTGAAAAAAAAAAATGTCGATGTATCCCATTTCTATTTGTTATCGAAGCGAGGTAACGGTTCCTGTACGCAAGTCGAGTACTGAAGGGAAAATAAGCTTAACACGAGGCGAGCTGACGACAGTTATTTGTAGCTATCAACCACTGTTAGAGAAAAAAATATGAAGCTGGTCCGCAATTCTCCGTGGTCCATAATACCCCAGTCTCCCCTACTTAATTCTGTACTATATGTTTTGCACTAGTCACCCAAATTGAGCTAAGACTTATCTTTTCATTGTAAGGGGCCATAAAACAAATTCAATTTTTTACCATTTGTGAGCGTCTCTCCCTTCCATGGCATCCAAGTTTTGACTTCAATTAAAGCTCAATAATCTTGATTTGGTTTATTTTAAGTGACAGAGTCCCTACTAGCTTAGAAAATGGCGCTAAGAGTTATCGCTTTACAGAAAGGAGCCACAAAATGCTCGAATTAGGTTTTCCTCTCGTCTGAGCGTCTCTCCCTTTTCTAGCATCCAAGTTTTGCAATAAATAAAAATTAAATGTAATCACTTTACTTAATATTGCACCGTAGATTCCATGCTAGCTACTTAAATTGATCTAAGACTTATCACTTCATTGTTAGGAGTCATAAAACTGCTTAAATTCAATTTTTTGTCATTTCTGAGCGTCTCTCCCTTCCATAGCATTCGCATTCAAGTTTTGACTTAAAATAAAGCTCAATGTACTTAATTTTGTTTATTTAAACAAACAGATTTTGTGATAGCTAAGAAAATGGTGCTAAGAGTCATCGTTTTATGTTTATGAGGCGAAAATGCTCGAATCAGATTTTCCTCTTGTCTGAACGTCTCTCCCTTGTCTAGCATCCAAGTTTTACAACAAATAAGAACCAAATGTGTCCAATTTATTTAATTTTGCAGTTAGCGTTCCGCACTAATTAATCAAATTGGGCTAAGACTTATATTTTCATTTTTAGGGCCCATAAAACTTCACAAATTCAATTTTTTACCATTTCTGAGCGTCTCTCCCTTCCATAGCATCCAAGTTTCGACTTCAATTAAAGCTCAATGTTCTTGATTTGGTTTATTTTAAGAAGCATATTCCGTACTAGCTTGGAAAATGGGGCTAACGGTTATCATTTTATAGAAAGGAGTCACCAAAATGCTCGAATCAGTTTTCCTCTCGTCTGAACGTCTTTCCCTTGTCTAGCATCCAAGTTTTACAACAAATAGGAACCAAATGTGACCAATTTACTTAATCTTGCAATTTATGTTTCGTACTAATTAACCAAATTGAGCTGAGACTTAACTTTTTATTCTTAGGGCTCATAAAACTGCACAAATTCAATTTTTTATCGTTTATGAGCGTCTCTCCCTTCGATAGCATCCAAGTTTTGACTCGAAATAAAGCCCACCATCATTAATTTTGTTAATTTTAAATGTCAAACTTCGTACTAGCTTATAAAATGGGACTTCGAGTTATTGTTTCATAGTAGGGAGTTACTAAAATGCTCCAATTAGATTTTCTCTTCGACTAAGCGTCTCTCCCTTTTCTAGCATTCAAGTTTTAAAAAAAAAAAAAACCAAGTGTATCTAATTGACTTAAATTTGCACCGTATGTTCCGTACTAGTTACCCAAATTGGGCTAGAATTTATCATTTCATTGTTAGGGGCCGTAAAACTGCTCAAATTCAATTGTTTGTCATTTTTGAGCGTCTCTCCCTTCCATAGCATCCAAGTTTTGACTTGTATTGAAGCTCAGTGTTCTTGATTTTGTTCATTTTAAGCAACAGATTTCGCACTAGCTTAGAAAACGAAGCCAAGAGTTATCATTTTATAGTAAGGAGCCACTAAAATGCTCGAGTTAGATTTATCCCTCATCTCAGTATCTCTCCTCTTTCTAGCACTTTAGTTTTACAACAAATAAAAGCCAAGTGTGTCCAGCTTACTTAATTTAGCATTCTATATTTCGTACTAGCTATCCAAATTAAACTAAGACTTATCTTTTTATGGTTAGGGGCCGTAAAACTGTTCAAATTAAATTTTTTGTCATTTCTGAGCGTCTCTCCCTTTCATAGCATCCATGTTTTGACTCGAATTAAAGCACAACATTCTTGATTTTGTTAATTTTAAATGTCAAATTACGTACTAGCTTTTAAAATGAAGCTAAAAGTTACCGTTTTTTAATAAGCAGCCACCAAAATACTCGAATTAGATTTTACTTTTGTCTAAGCGTCTCTCCTTTTTGTAGCATTCAAGTTTTACAACAAATAAAAAGTAAGTATGTCTAATTTACTTAGTTTTGCACCGCGTCTTTCGTACTAGTTACCCAAAATGGACTAAGACTCATCTTTTTTTTGTTGGGGACTATAAAGCTGCTCAAATTCAATGTTTGTCATTTCTGAGCGTCTCTCCCTTCCATAGCATTCGAGTTTTAACTTAAAATAAAGCTCAATGTGCTAAATTTTGTTTATTTAAACAAACAGATTTCCTGGTAGCTAAGAAAATGGTGCTAAGAGTCATCGTTTTATGGTAATGAGGCGAAAATGCTCGAATCAGATTTTTCTCTCGTCTGAGCGTCTCTCCTTTGTCTAGCATCCAAATCTTACAACAAATAAAAACTAAATGTGACCAATTTACTTAATTTTGCAATTTATGTTCCGTACTAATTAATCAAATTGGGGTGAGACTTATCTTTTCATTCTTAGGCCCCATAAAACTGCTACAAATTCAATGTTTGTCCTTTCTGAGCATCTCTCCCTTCCATAGCATCCAAGTTTTGACTTTAATTAAAGCTCAATGTTCTTGATTTGATTTATTTTAAGTGTTAAATTCCGTACTAGTTAAAAAATGGGGCTAAGAGTTAACGTTTTATAGAAATGAGCCACCAAAACGCTCGAGTTAAATTTTTCCCTTTATTTGAGCGTCTCTCCCCTTTTTATCACTTTGATTTTACAACAAATAAAAACCAAAGACATCCAATTTACTTAACTTAGCATTCTATATTTCCGTACTAGCTACTCAAATTAAGCTAAGACTTATCATTTCATTATTAGGGGACCATAAAACTGCTCAAATTCAATTTTTGTCATTTCTGGGCATCTCTCCCTTCCATAGCATCCAAGTTTTGACTTCAATTAAAGCTCAATGTTCTTGATTTGATTTATTTTAAGTGTCAAATTCCGTACTAGCTTAGAAAATGGGGCTAAGAATTAACGTTTTATAGAAAGGAGCTACCCAAACGCTCGAGTTAGATTTTCCCTTCATCTGAGCGTCTCTCCCCTTTCTAGCACTTTGGTTTTACAACAAATGAAAACCAAAGACATCCAGTTTACTTAATTTAGCATCATATATTCCGTACTAGCTACTTAAATTGGGCTAAGACTTATCATTTCATTTTTAGGGACCATAAATCTGCTCAAATTTGATTTTTCACCATTTCTGTACGTCTCTCCCTTCTATAGCATCCAATTTTTAACCTAAATTAAAGCACGATATTGTTTATTTTGTTTATTTTAAGTATCAAATTCCGTACTAGCCTTTAAAATGGGGCTAGCAGTTATCGTTTTTCTAGCAAGGAGCCTCCAAAATGCTCGAATCAGATTTTCCTCTCGTCTGGGCATCTCTCCCTTTTCTAGCATCCAAATTATACAACAAATAAGAACCATGTGTGTCCAGTTTACTTAATTTTGCAACGTACGTCCTGTACCAGTCACTTAAATTGGGCTAAGACTTATCTTTTCATTCTTAGGGCCGATAAAACTGCACAAATTCAATTATTTGTCGTTTCTGAGCGTCTCTCCCTTCCATAGCATCCAAGTTTTGTCTCGAAATAAAGTTTAATATTATTAATTTTGGTAATTTTAAGTGTTTAATTCTGTATCAGCTTATAAAATGGGGCTAAAAGTTAATATTTTATGGTAAGGAGCCACCAAAATACTCGAATTAAATTTTTGCCTTGTTTGAATGTCTCTCCTTTTTCTAGCACTTTAGTTTTACAATAAATAAAAACCAAGTACATGCTATTTACTTAATCTGGCATCCTTTATTCTGCACTAGCTACCCAAATTGGGCTAAAACTTATCATTTCATTATTAGGGACTATAAAACTGCTCAAATTCGATTTTTTACCTATTCTGAGAGTCTCTCCCTTCCATAGCATCCAAGTTTAGACTTCAATTAAAGCTCAGTGTTCTTGATTTGGTTTATTTTAAGTGGTAGTTTTTGTAATAGCTTAAAATATAGGACTAAGAGTTATGGTTTTATAGAAAGGAGCCACCAAAACTTTCGAGTTAGATTTTCGCCTCGTCTGAGTGTCTTTCCCCACCTAGCATTTTAGTTTTACAACAAATAAAAAGCAAGTGTGTTTAGTTTACTAAATTTAGCATTCTTTATTCTGTACTAGCTACCCAAATTGGGCTAAGACTTATCATTTCATTATTAGGGACTATAAAACTGCTCAAATTCGATTTTTCACCATTTCTTTGCGTCTCTCCCTTCTATAGCATCCAAGTTTTGACTTAAATTAAAGCACGATATTGTTGATTTTGTTAACTTTAGGTGTCAAATTCCGTACTAGCTTATAAAATGAGGCTAAGAGTTATCGTTTTATAAAAAGGAGCCACCAAAACGTTCGAGTTAGATTTTCGCCTCGTCTGAGTGTCTCTCCCCTTTCTAGCATTTTAGTTTTACAACAAATAAAAAGCAAGTGTATTTAATTTAGTTAATTTAGCCTCTTGTATTTCGTACTAGCCATCCAAATTGGGCTAAGTCTTATCATTTCATTATTACGGGCCATAAAACTCCTCTATTTCCATTTTTTACCATTTCTGAGCGTCTCTCCCTTCCACAGCATCCAAGTTATGACTTAAATTAAAGCCCAACACTATTAATTTTGTTTATTTTAAGTACCAGGTTGCGTACTAGCTTATAAAATAGGGCTAAGGGTTATCGTTTTTAGTAAGAAGCCACCAAAATGTTCGAATTAGATGTTTCCCTCCTCTGAGCGTCTCTCCCTTTTCTAGCAGTCAAGTTTTACAACAAATAAAAACCAAGTGTTCCCAATTTACTTAATTTTGCATCGTTCGTTTCGTACTAGTTACAAAAATTAGGCTAAAACTTATCTTTCATTGTTAGGGGTCATAAAACTGCCGAAATTCAATCTTACCATTTTTGAGCGTCTCTCCCTTCCACAGCATTTACGTTTTGACTTAAATTAAAGCTCAGTGTTCTTAATTTTGATTACTATAAGCGTCAAATTTTGTACTAGAATGAAAAATGGGGCTAATAGTTATCGTTTTATGGTAAGGAGCCACCAAAACGCTTGATTAGATTTTCCCCTTTTCTGAGCGTCTCTCCCTTTTATAAGATCCAAGTTTTGCAACAAATAAAAGCCAAGTGTGTCCAATTTAGTTAACTTAGACTTTTATATTCCGTACTAGCTATTCAAATTGGGCTAAGACTTATCATTTTATAATTAGGGGCAATAAAACTCCTCTAATTCCATTTTTTACTATTTCTGAGCGTCTCTCCCTTCCACTGCATCCATGTTTTGAGTTGAATTAAAACCCAACATTATTAATTTTGTTTATTTTAAGTATCAGATTCCGTACTAGCTTATAAAATGGGGCTAAGGGTTATCGTTTTTTATTAAGGAGCCACCAAAATGTCCGAATTAGATTTTTCCCTCCTCTGAGCGTCTCTCCCTTTCCTAGCAATCAAGTTTTACAACAAATAAAAACCAAGTGTTCCCAATTTACTTCATTTTGCATCGTTCGTTTCGTACTAGTTACAAAAATTGGGCTAAAACTTATTCTTTCATTGTTAGGGGCCATAAAACGGCTCAAATTCAATCTTACCATTTTTGAGCGTCTCTCCCTTCCACAGCATTCACGTTTTGACTTAAATTAAAGCTCAGTGTTCTTAATTTTGATAACTATAGGTGTCAGATTTCGTACTAGAATGAAAAATGGGGCTAAGAGTTATCGTTTTATAGTGAGCCACAAAAATCCTCGATTAGATTTTCTCCTTTTCTGAGCGTCTCTCCCTTTTATAGGATCCAAGTTCTGCAACAAATAAAAGCCAAGTGTGTCCAATTTAGTTAATTTAGACTTTTATATTCCGTACTAGCTATTCAAATTGGGCTAAGACTTATCATTTTATAATTAGGGGCAATAAAACTCCTCTAATTCCATTTTTTACTATTTTTGAGCGTCTCTCCCTTCCACGGCATCCAAGTTTTGACTTGAATTAAAGCCCAACATTATTAATTTTGTTTATTTTAAGTACAAGATTCCATACTAGCTTATAAAATTGGGCTAAGGGTTATCGGTTTTTAGTAAGAAGTCACCAAAATGTTCGAATTAGATTTTTCCCTCCTCTGAGCGTCTCTCCCTTTTCTAGCAGTCAAGTTTTACAACAAATAAAAATTAAGTATTTCTAATTTACTCAATTTTGCACCGTTCCTTTGGTACTAGTTACAGAAATTGGGCTAAAACTTATTCTTTCATTGTTAGGGGCCATAAAACTGCTCAAATTCAATTTTAGCATTTTTGAGCGTCTCTCCCTTCCACAGCATCCAAGTTTTGACTCAAATTGAAACTCAGTGTTCTCGATTTTGTCGATTTTTAATGGCAGATTCCTAACTAGCTTGAAAAATGGGGCTAAGAATTATCGTTTTATAGTAAGGAGCCACCAAAGTGCTCGATTAGATTTTCCTCTTTAATGAGCGTCTCTCCCTTTTATAGGAAGCAAGTTTTGCAACAAATTAAAACTAAGTGTGTCCAATTTGCTTAATTTTGCAGCGTATATAGCGTACAAGTGACTTAAATTGGGTTAAAATGTATCATTTCATTGCTAAGAGAGCTAAAACTGTCCAAATTCAATTTTTTGTGATTTCTCAGTGTCTCTCCCTTCCATAGCGTCTAATTTTTTAATGGAATTATAGCTCAGTTTTGTTAATTTAGTTAATTTTAAGTGGTAGATTTCGTACCAGCTAAACAAATTGGGCTAAGTATCGTTTTCTAGTTAGGAGCCATCAAAATGCTCGAATTAGATTTCTTCGCTTATTTGGGCGTCTCTCCCTTTTATAGCGTCCAAGCTTTACAATAAATAAAAGCTGAGCATATCAAATTTACTGTATTTTGCAGCGTGTATACCGTACTAGGTATCAAAATTGGTTAAAGATTTATTATTTTACGGTTAGGGGCCATAGAATTATTCAAATTTAATTTGTTGCCATTTTTGAGAGTCTCTCCCTTTCATAGCGTTCAAGATTTGCATTGAATTAAAGCCCAATGTTGATAATTTTGTTTATATTTAGTGGCAGATGCCACAATAGTTATGAAAATGGGGTTAAGATTTGTCATTTTATGGTTAGGAGCCACCTAAACCCTTCAATTTTCTCACATACGATTGCTTTTTTTGGGCGCCTCTCCCGTCCATAGTATTCAAATTTTGGATTAAATTCAGGTTCAGTATTGTTAAATTTGTTTATATTTAGTGGTAGATTCTTCACTGGTTATGCAAATGGGACTTAAAGTTATCATTTTATAGTTAGGAGACACCAAAATCCACGAACCCTTCAATTTTCTCACATACGATTTTTTTGCTTTTTTAGAGCGTCTCTCCCTTCCATAGTATTCAAGTTTTAAATTAAATTAAAGCTCATTATTGTTAATTTTGTTTATAATTAATGACAGATTGCGTACTATTCATGAAAATGGAGCTAAGAGTTATCATTTTATAGTTAGGAGCCACCAAAATGCTGAAACCCTTCAATCTTCTCACATACGATTTTTTGCTTTTTTTGGCGTCTCTCCCGTCCATAGTATTTAAGTTTTGAATTATATTCAAGTGTCGTGTTGTCAATTTTGTTTATATTTAGTGGCAGATTCCGCACTAATTATGCAAATGAAGCTAAGAGTTATCATTTTATAGTTAGGAGACACCAAAATCCACGAACCCTTCAATCTTGTCACATACGATTTTTTGCTTTTTTTTGGCGTCTCTCCCGTCCATAGTATTCAAGTTTTGGATTAAATTTAAGTGTAGTGTTGTTAATCTTGTTTATATTTAGTGGTAGATTCCTCACTAGTTATGCAAATGGGACTAAGTATTATCCTTTTATAGTTAGGAGACACCAAAATCCACGAACCCTTTAATCTTATCACATACGATCTTTTTGCTTTTTTTGAGCGTCTCTCCCTTCCATAGTATTCAAGTTTTAAGTTAAATTAAAGCTCATTATTGTTAATTTTGTTTATAATTAATGGCAGATTGCGTACTATTTATGAAAATGGAGCTAATAATTATGATTTTATAGTTAGGAGTCACCAAAATGTTTAAATCCTTTAATCTTCTCACATACAATTTTTTGCTTTTTTTAGCGTCTCTCCCGTCCATAGTATTCAAGTTTTGGATTAAATTCAAGTGTAGTTTGTTAATTTTGTTTATATTTAGTGGTAGATTCCTCACTAGTTATGTAAATGGGACTAAGAGTTATCATTTTATAGTTAGGAGACACCAAAATGCTAGAACCCTCAATCTTCTCACCTATGATTTTTGGTCGTTTTTGAGCGTCTCTTCCTTCCATAGTATTCAACTTTTGAGTTAAATTAGAACTCGGTGTTGTTAATTTTGTTTATTTTTAGTGGCAGATTCCGCACTAATTATGCAAATTAAGCTAAGAGTTATCATTTTATAGTTAGGGGACACCAAAATCCATGAATCCTTCAATCTTTTCGCATACGATTTTTTTGCGTTTTTTGAGCGTCTCTCCCTTCCATGGTATTCAAGTTTTAACTTAAATTAAAGCTCATTGTTGCTTATTTTGTTTATAATTAATGGCAGATCGCGTACTATTCATGGAAATGAAGCTAAGAGTTATCATTTTATAATTAGGAGCCTCCAAAATGCTAGAACCCCCAATCTTCTCAGCTATGATTTTTGGCCGTTTTTGAGCGTCTCTTCCTTCCATAGTATTCAATATTTGAGTTAAATTAAAACTCGGGGTTGTTAGTTTTATTTATTTTTAGTGGCAGATTTCGCACTAGTTATGCAAATGAAGCTAAAAGTTATCATTTTATAGCTAGGAGACACCAAAATCCACGAATCCTTCAATATTCTCACATAGGATCTTTTTGCTTTTTTTGAGCGTCTCTCCCTTCCATAGTATTCAAGTTTTAAGTTAAATTAAAACTCATTATTGTTAATTTTGTTTATAATTAATGGCAGATTGCGTTATGTTCATGAAAATGGAGCTAATAATTATGATTTTATAGTTAGGAATCACCAAAATGTTTAAATCCTTTAATCTTCTCACATAAGATTTTTTGCTTTTTTTGGCGTCTCTCCCGTCCATACTATTCAAGTTTTGGATTAAATTTAAGTGTAGTGTTGTTAATCTTGTTTATATTTAGTGGTAGATTCCTCACTAGTTATGCAAATGGGACTAAGTGTTATCATTTTATAGTTAGGAGACACCAAAATGCTAGAACCCTCAATCTTCTCACCTATGATTTTTGGTCGTTTTTGAGCGTCTCTTCCTTCCATAGTATTCAACTTTTGAGTTAAATTAGAACTCGATGTTGTTAATTTTGTTTATTTTTAGTGGCAGATTCCGCACTAATTATGCAAATTAAGCTAAGAGTTATCATTTTATAGTTAGGAGACACCAAAATCCATGAATCCCTCAATCTTTTCACATACGATTTTTTTGCGTTTTTTGAGCGTCTCTCCCTTCCATAGTATTCAAGTTTTAACTTAAATTAAAGCTCATTGTTGCTTATTTTGTTTATAATTAACGGCAGATGGCGTACTATTAATGGAAATGGAGCTAAGAGTTATCATTTTATAATTAGGAGCCAACAAAATGCTCGAACCTTCAATCTTCTCAAATATGATTTTTTGCCTTTTTTGGGCGTCTCTTCCTTCCATAGTATTCAACCTTTGAGTTAAATCAAAACTCAGTGCTGTTAATTTTGTTTTTTTTTATTAGTAGATTCCGAACTAGTTATGCACATGAAGCTGAGAGTTACCATTTTATAGTTAGGAGCCACCAAAATAGTCCAATCTTTCAAAAATTATCGCATACGAGTTTCCTCCTTTTCTGAGAGTCTCTCCCCTTCACAGCATCCATGTTTGGCGTTAAATCGAAGTTGAGTGTATTTAGTTTGATAACTTTTCAAGGGAAAACTCTGTACTAGCTAATCAAATTAGCTAAAAAAATTAAAATACAAAATTTGTCCCCTGAAACCAAGAAAGATTAAAAAACACAACAAAGGTTGTTCTAACGCGTTTCGACAGCCAAGCTGTCATCTTCAGAGAGATGTTTTCTATTCAGGATCAACCAAACGTTGCCGCCTTTTCTGCAAGTCTCTCCTTTTCACAGTATTTGATTTGTAGATTAAATTGAAGCTAAGTCTACGTATTTTAGTCAACTTTGAACTGTACTTTTCGTACAAGAGCATCCAAATTGAGTTAGGATTTGTCGTTTCACAGGTGTGATCCACCAAATCGATTTTAGAGTTTCTCACTTTGACAGCATCAGGGTCAATTACTTTGTGATCAAAGTTATGAAATCAGTTATAAAATTGGACCTCCCCTGCTTAAGAATCAACCTGTATCAAAAATTCATAATTATTTTAAGCATAATTGGCGTTATCTCGCTACGCTATCGGGACCTTATCGTTTTATAATTATTTCCTATTTCTGATATTATCGCTTTTAAAATAATTGGAGCACTAGCCACAAATCGACTTCTGAAGTTGTAGAAAAAATACTTCCACATACGAAACCAAGTGTTGGCTCTGTTACAGATAAGACGATGAAATTTTAATGGAAACGCGTGAGTGTTTACCAATTTATTCCAGATTTGCACCGAATCGATTCCAAAAGCAATAAACAAAGCTGTGAAATTCGACGTGAATGTCGAAGCTGTAAAATATTTTTGAAATGCGCTCTCAAGTCCCGATGACTGTCTTTAAATACAAACAATTCGTCCTCCGGTGAAGTTCAAGACAAATAAAATTCGATACTGTTGTGTTATTTGGAATTTTATTGGCCACGGATAATACCGCGTTATGAACGTTGAACGTATTATTTTTGTACTTGAAAGAGCCACAGTATTGTGTTAGATTTTTCGTCAAGTTTATCGAGTCGATGAAAATTAAATGATCATGTTTTTTTAGGGTCTGAAAGAAAAAAAGTGGACTCGTTTCATTCGTATATAATTATTTGCAAGGAAATTGATATTGAAGATAAATGGACTGACAATTAATAGATACTTATGTCATGTTATTCTTAATTATTTATCATTTAAATTGAATTTAATTACGTGGAGTTGTTGCTCACTTGAGAATTTTTGTTTTTGCCTAACTTAAGCAATAAGCAATGTTCTATCCATTTTCTTGTATGTAAACATTGTGGTAAACAAGCACTCTTTTTAAAATAAAAGTTAAAAAGAACGCAGCACTTTACCAACTTGGTAATTTTGGTGAAACGAAGTGGTCCTTGGTTGTCTTCAAAAATTGAAACACAAATCTTTGTCCCCTTAAACCAAGAAAGATTAAAAATCACAACAAAGGTTGCTCTAACACGTTTCGCTAGCCAAGCTATCATCTTCAGAGAGGTAATTTGAAATACGCTGAAGCAGAAATCGAGTATTAAAAAATCTCAAATTTTAAAGTCATTTTCAGAATGTGCAACTCCAAGAAAGATGGTCACAAAGAAAAATAAAGAGAAGCAGATTAAAGCTCCAAGTTTCTAGTTTTTACAACTCAAGTTTAAAATTTTTTCCATCAACAGTTTTTGAGTAATCGTAAAAAAATCGTCACCCAACAATTTTTCCAGATTTTTGCTTATTCTTGAAAAGGTCCACAGATTTCAATAGTATTTTTCGATTGATCCTGTCATTTTCTTCTGTATAATTTAATCTTTCTTAATTTGACTTGTTCCAGATCCTTGTATGATGATTTTATGTCGTTTTGTCGTACAAAATGAGTCATTGTTGTCGTTCAAAATGAGTCATTGTTGTCGTTCAAAATGAGTTATTGTTATCGTTCAAAATGAGTCATTGTTGTCGTTCAAAATGAGTCATTATTGTCCTTCAAAATGAGTCATTGTTATCGTTCAAAATGAGTCATTGTTGTCGTTCAAAATGAGTCATTGTTGTCGTTCAAAATGAGTCACTTTTGACTTTCATAATCAATAACTTTGGAAATAGTGGATGTTTCATTTTGGAGGAGGCAGCTCGATATTTATTGTAGATAAAATGAAAATTTCGCGATGTCAATCTTAGGTGGACAGCATTATTAAGCCAGCGATTATTAAGCAAACGATTCTCAAATTTTTTTGGTGACGGAACCCTTTTAAAAAACTAAATTTTTAACAGAACTAACTGATTTAAAGCTATCTGTCTAGGATGGTGTAAGGCGAAACCGGTCAGGAAAACGAAAGATTATCTTTAAATATTGTGGAATTGTCATTTCTCTCCAAATTACAGCAATTTTTTTTTTATTATTGAACTACAATGTTGCATTAAATTATATTAATGGATAAGCGGAAATAATGCTAATGATTGATAAAACTATTAATTTTAGAATGCGTCAGGGTCAAAATAACTAATAAATAAACATTATTTCACCTGTATTATTTTTATTTCACAAAATATATGCAAATTATCCCCCTAATAAAGTTATTTAACCGTATAATTAATTATGAACTTTGGGACACGCTTCTGTCTAACTTTGAAACGAAACAACATAAAACGAAATTGTTTAACTAGTTTTAATGCATTTTAATTACCCTCATTACCATTACTCAATAATAAAATTTACAATAAATGCGTTTATATCAAAACTAACCCAAAAAAAATCAGTCTGATGACCACGCTGAGGCGCGCGGTGACTTTCAAAGGTAAAAACTTTCATCGATCGCGTCGGTAAATACGCATCGAATCATTTTTCGGTAAACTCGCACCGAATAGAATTTCAAATGTGTTTAGCTTCCGCAAACCAGTTTTCTTACAAAATATACAATGTTCGTCAGTGTCAATTCAGTGTATCCGATTTCAGAGCGCGCTTTGGAAATATGTGAGCTCAACAACATGTCTTCGAAACCTGCGATGGGCGGCCGCCAGCTCAGTAAATCCACGTCGGAGCTGAGCAGCCCCAGGGAGTTCCCCGACGTGAGACCGAGCTCGGCTGCTCCTCCGGAGGCCTCGCATCTATCCGTTTACCAGAAGGCGCACAGCTTCTTCGCACAGATAAAGGTAAAGCCTAGTCCTAGTATATAGATTATTTGTGTTTTTTTTGACATTTTGACAATTACTCCTGGAGGATGTTAAATTGTGAATCCATCTTTTTCCATCATTCCTAACTCACGCATCAACCGTATCTCCTCCATATTCCAGATCATTGAATTCGCTTCTGTGGATTTGGTGTAAAATCTTGAACAAAGTCTAAAATTTTGCAATCACAATTTAAAAAAAAGCTGAAAGTTTGCAAAAGGTCGAAATTTCTATAGAAAGTTAAAACCTTCAAGAAAAGTTAAGATCTTCAAAAATTAAGTCAAAAGTTTTAAAAATGTTGAAACTGAAACAATTTAAAAAATAGTCACACAACCTTGCAAAAGTATCAAGATTCAAAAAAATGTTCACTCAAATCCGCAAAAAAACTGAAAGTTAAAACTTTCAAGAAAAGTTAAGAATTTCAAAAATTAAGTCAAAACTTTTAAAAACGTTGAAACTGAAACGTTTTCAAAAATATTCACCCAAGTTTGCAAAATATCGAGATTTAAAAAATTGAAAAATCTTCACTTAAATTCTCAAAAAAACTGAAAGTTTAAACTTTCAAGAAAAGTTAAGAGTTTCAAAAATTAAATGAAGGTTTTTTGAAAACGTTGAAACTAAATCATTTTCAAAAATAGTCACACAACGTTGCAAAAGTATCGAGATTTAAAAAATTGGAAAATGTTCACTCAAATTCTCAAAAAAACTGAAAGTTAAAACTTTCAAGAAAAGTTAGGAATTTCGAAAACTAAGTCAAAGTTTTTAAAAACGTTGAAACTGAAACATTTTCAAAAATAGTCAGACAACGTTGCAAAAGTATCGAGATTTAAAATATTGAAAAATGTTCACTCAAATTCTCAAAAAAACTGGAAGTTAAAACTTTCAAGAAAAGTTAAGAATTTCAAAAATTAAGTGAAAGTTTTTAAAAACGTTAAAACTGAAATATTCTCAAAAATAAGCACGCAACCTTGCAAAAGTATCGAGATTTAAAAAATTGAAAAATGTTCACTTAAATTCTCAAAAAAACTGAAGGTTAAAACTTTCAAGAAAAGTTAAGAATTTCAAAAATTAAGTCAAAGTTTTTAAAAACGTTGAAACTGAAACATTTTCAAAAATAGTCACACAACCTTGCAAAAGTATCGAGATTTAAAAATTTGAAAAATGTTCACCCAAATTCTCAAAAAAACTGGAAGTTAAAACTTTCAAGAAAAGTTAAGAATTTCAAAAATTAAGTCAAAGTTTTTAAAAACGTTGAAACTGAAACATTTTCAAAAATAAGCACACAACCTTGCAAAAGTATCGAGATTTAAAAAATTGAAAAATGTTCACTCAAATTCTCAAAAAAACTGAAAGTTAAAACTTTCAAGAAAAGTTAAGAATTTTAAAAACTAAGTCAAAGTTATTAAAAAGTTGAAACTGAAATCTTTTCAAAAATAGTCACACAACATTGCAAAAGTATCGACATTTTAAAAATTGAACAATGTTCACTTAAATTCTCAAAAAAACTGGAAGTTAAGACTTTCAAGAAAAGTTAAGAATTTCAAAAATTAAGTCAAAGTTTTTAAAAACGTTGAAACTGAAACATTTTCAAAAATAGTTACACAACCTTGCAAAAATATCGAGATTTAAAAATTTGAAAAATGTTCACCCAAATTCTCAAAAGAACTGGAAGTTAAAACTTTCAAGAAAAGTTAAGAATTTCAAAAATTAAGTCAAAGTTTTTAAAAACGTTGAAACTGAAACATTTTCAAAAATAGTCACACAACGTTGTAAAAGTATCGAGATTTAAAAAATTGAAAAATGTTTACTTAAATTCTCAAAAAACCTGAAAGTTAAAACTTTCAAGAAAAGTTAGGAATTTCAAAAATTAAGTTAAAGTTTTTAAAAACGTTGAAACTGAAACATTTTCAAAAAGAGTCACACAATCTTGCAAAAGTATCGAGATTTAAAAAATTAAAAAATGTTCACTCAAATTTTCAAAAAAACTGAAAGTTATAACTTTCAAGAAAAGTTAATTATTTCAAAAATTAGGTCCAAGTTTTTAAAAACGTTGAAACTAAAACAATTTTAAAAATAGTCACACAACGTTGTAAAAGTATCGAGATTTTAAAAATTGAAAAATGTTTACTTAAATTCTTAAAAAACCTGAAAGTTAAAACTTTCAAGAAAAGTTACAAATTTCAAAAATTAAGTTAAAAGTTTTTAAAAACGTTGAAACTCAAACATTTTCAAAAATAGTCACACAACCTTGCAAAAGTATCGAGATTTAAAAAATTGAAAAATGTTCACACAAAATCTCAAAAAAACTGAATTTTGCTAAAGCTAAAGTTATCACAAAGGTCGAAATTTTCAAAATAAAGTCGACATTTTAAAAAAGGTCGACATTTTAAAAAACTCGACATTTTAAAAAATCGAAATTTTCCAAGAAAGTCAAATTACCAAAAGAAAAATAGAATTTTGAGAAAGTCAATGTCTTAAAAAAGTGTCGACAATTTGAAAAAGTCGACAATATCAATTATTTTGGAAATTTGAAAAAAGGCTAAAAATCAACATTTAAAATAAATTGCAGCATTTTCAATTAAATTTTCAAAGAAGCAAAACTTTTTAAATATTAAAGAAAAGTCAAAATGATCAAAACATTTGTAGTTATCAAAAAGAATATAATTTGGAAAAGGTAAAATTTTGGAAAAAGTTGAAATTTTGGGTAGTTTAAATTAAGTCACATTTTTTTAAAAAAGTTGAAGTTTTGATTGGACATTTTCAAGTAAAAAATATAAACAAAATTTTGAAAAAAATTCGAATTTTTCAAAAAAAAAATAGATTAGCAAAAGAGATTAAATTTTAAAAAATATATCGACGTTTTGAAAAGGAGTCAAAATTTTTAGAAAAGTTCGTAGTATCTCTCTGGAGATGATAGCTTGGCTATCGAAACGCGATAGAGCAACCTCTGTTGTGTTTTTTAATCTTTCTTGGTTTCAGGGGACAAGATTTGTACTTAATTTTTTTAGAAAAGTTCGAAATTTTTCAAAATAGTCAAATATTTCAAAAAATGTTTTAAGATATGTCTACCTATAAAAAAAATTAAAATTTTCAAGTAAATGATCGAAAGTTTACAAAAAATGTCGAAATTTTGAAAATAGTTGAAATTAAAAATAAAATAGTTCAAATTTTTTATAATTTTCAAAAAATTTTAAATGTTAATAAGTAAATGGATAAAATTTTGAAGAATTTCAACATTAAAAAGTCGAAATTTTCAATAAAGTGAAAATTAAAAGTTTGAAAAAAGTCCAGATTTAAGAAAATGTTGAAATTCTCAAAAAAAAAGTAAAATATAATGTTGAATATTGCTTATTTTTTAAATTTTGTAAATATACGAAATATTCAAAAAATAACTGAAAATTTAAGAACAAGGCAAAATATTTTCAGAAAAAGTCGAAATATTAGATTGAAATTAAAAAAATATCAAAACTTTTAAAAAAGCGATGTCGATCTGAGAGTTATGAAAAAATGGAGATTTGAAAATAATTTGAAATTACGAAAAAGTTGAAATTTTAAAAAGTTGAAATTTTGAATAATTGGGAAAATTTCAGTCAAATTTTCAGTAAAAGCCAGTCGGAATTTCAATTTTTTTCTCAAATTTCGACTTTTTTTTCTCGAAATTTAGACCTTTTTCGCAAATTTCGTTTTTTTCTCAACTTTCGACTTTTTTCTCGAAATTTTGACTTTAGTATCGATATTTCGACATTTTTCTCGAAATTTCGACTTTAAACTTAAAATTTCGCCTTTTTTTTCTCGAAATTTCGACTTTTTTCGCAAATTTCAACTTTTTTTCTCGAAATTTCTACTTTTTTCTCTAAATTTTGACTTTTTTATCGAAATTTAGACTTTTTTCTCGAAATTGCAGCTTACGTTTTTCTCAAATTTCGACATTTTTTCTTAAAATTTCGACCTTAATCTCGGAATTTCAATTTTTTTTCTCAAATTTCGACTTTTTTATCGACATTTTGACTTTTCTCTCGAAATTTCGACTTTTCTCAAGAAATTTCGATTTTTCTCTCGAAATTTGGACTTTTCTCTCAAAATTTCGACTTATTTCCCGAAATATTTCGAAATTTTGACTTTTTTTCTCGAAATTTCGTCGTTTTTCTCAAATTTCGACATTTTTTTCTTAAAATTTCGGCCTTAATCTCGGAATTTCAATTTTTTTCTCAAATTTCCACTTTTTCCTCGAAATTTGGACTTTTCTCTCAAAATTTCGACTTTCTCCCAAAATTTCGATTTTTTCCCGAAATATATTGAAATTTTGACTTTTTTCTCAAATATCGACATTTTTTCGAAATTTTGACCTTAATATCGAAATTTAACCTTTTTCTTGAAATTTAGACGTTTTTTCTCGAGATTTTCAATCTTTTTCTCGAATTTCGACTTTTTTTTTCTCGAAATTTCGACTTTTTTCTCTAATTTCAACTTTTTTTTCTCAATATTTTGAATCTTTTTCTCGAATTTCGGCTTTTTTTTCGAAATGTCAACTTTTTTCTCAAATTACGACTCTTTTTCTCGAAATTTCGATTTTTTTCTTGAAATTTCGACTCTTTTTCCGAATTTCGACTTTTTCTCTAAATATTCCAAAATTTCGACTTATTTCTCGAAATTTCGACGTTTTTCTCAAATTTAGACTTCTTTTCTCGCAATTTGGACATTTCCTTCTCAAATTCCAACTTTTTGCCCAAAATTTCCATCTTAATCAGGGAATTTTGGTTTAAAACTAGAAATTTCGACTTTTTTTTTCTTCTCAATTTTCGACTTTTTTCTCAAATATGACTTTTTTTCGAAATGTTGGTCTAAATATCGAAATTTCGCATTTTCCTTAAATTTGGATCTTATTTTCTCGAAATTTCGTTTTTTTTTGTCAATTTTCGACTTTTTTCTTAAATATTGACTTTTTTCGAATTTCTGACTTTAATGTTGAAATTTCGACGTTATTCTCGAAAAGAAATTTTTAACTTTTTTCCCAAATATCGACTTGTTTTTTTTCAAATTTTGACCTAAATATCAAAATTTCGACATTTTTCTCAAAGTTTCAACTTTTTTCTCGAAATTTCGACTTTTTTCTCAAAATCTCAGCTTACGTTTTTCTTAAATTTCGTCTTTTTTTATCAACATTTTGACCTTAATCTCGGAATTTGAATTTTTTTCTAAAATTTCTACCTTTTTTCTTGAAATTTCGACTTTCCTCTCGAAATTTCAATTCTTTTCTCAAATTTCGACTTTTTTCCCAAAATATTTCAAAATTTCCACTTTTTTCCCGAATTTTGGCTTTTTTTTTTCTCGAAATTACGACTTTTTTCTCAAATTTCGACTCTTTTTCTCGAAATTCCGATTTTTTTCTTGAAATTTCGACTTTTTTACCATATTTCGACTTTTTTTCTAAATATTCCGAAGTTTCGCTTTTTTCTCGAAATTTCGACGTTTTTCTCAAATTTGGAGTTTTTTCTTGAAACTTCGTTTTTTTGTTCTCAATTTTCGACTGTTTTACTTAAATTTCGATTTTTTTCTCGAAATTTCGACCTTTTTCCTGTAATTTCGTTTTTTTTCCCAATTTTCGATTTCGAAATTTCAGCCAACGTTTTTCTTAAATTTCCATTTTTTTTTTCTCAAAATTTCGACCTTAATCTCGGAATTTTAATATTTTTCCCAAATTTTGACTTTTTTTCTCGAAATTTCGACTTTTTTCCCGAAATTTCGACCCTTTTTTTGAAATTTCGATTTTTTTCCCTCGGAATATTTAGAAATTTTGAGTTTTTTCTGAAATTTCGACTTTTTTTTCGAAATTTGGGTTTTTTTCCTCAATTTTCGACTTTTTTTCTCAAATCACGACTTTTTTCTCGAAATATTTCGATATTTCGACATTGTTCTCGAAATTTCGACTTTAAACTTAAAATTTCGACTTTTTTTTCCAAATTTCGACTTTTTTCTCGAAATTTCAGCTTAGGTTTTTCTCAAATTTCGACTTTTTTTTCTCAAAATTTCGATCTTAATCTTGGAATTTTTTCTCAATTTTTGACTTTTTCTCTCAAATCACGACTTTTTTCTCGAAATATTTCGAAATTTTGACTTTTTTCTCGGAATTTCGACGTATCTCTCAAATTTCGACTTTTTTGTCGAAATTTCGTTTTTTTCCTCAATTTTCGACTTTTTTCTGAAATATCAACATTTTTTAGAAATTTTGACCTTAATATCAAAATTTTGATATTTTTCTTGAAATTTTGACTTTTTTCTCGAAATTTTGAATCATTTTTTCGAATTCCAACTTTTTTTCTCGAAATTTCGACTTTTTATCAAATTTCGACTTATTTTCTTGAAAATTCGATTTTTTTCTTGAAATTTCGTTTTTTTTCTCTCAATTTTCGACTTTTTTCTTAAATATCGACTTTTTTTCGAAATTCCGACCTTTATTTCGAAATTTCGACATTTTTCTTGAAATTTTGACTCTTTTTCTCGAATGTCGACTTTTTTCTCTCGAAATTTCGACCTTTTTTCCTGAAATTTCGATCTTATCACGGAATGTCAATTTAAAACTAGAAATTTTGACTTTTTTCTAGAAATATTTTAAAAATTTCGACTTTTTCTCGAAATTTCGACGTCTTACTCAAATTTCGACTTTTTTCTCGAAATTTAGTTTTTTTCTTCTCACTTTTCGATTTTTTTAATATCTTCTTTTTTTCGAAATTTTGACCTTAATATCGAAATTTCGACATTTTTCTCAGAATTTTGTCTTTAAACACAAAATTTCGGCTCTTTTTCTGGAATTTCGATTTTTTTTTAAATTTCCACTTTTTTCTTGAAATTTCGACTAAAGTTTTTCTTAAATTTCGACCTTTTTCTCGAAATTTCGATTTTTTTCTCGAAATTTCAACTTACGTTTTTCTAAAATTTTCACTTTTTTTTCGAAATTTCGTGGTTAATCCCGAAATTTTGACTTTTTTCTTGAAATTTCTACTTTTTTCTCAAACTTCAACTTTTTTCCCAAAATTTTGATCTTAATCACGAAATTTCAATTTAAAACTAGAAATTTCGACTTTTTTCTCGAAATTTTAACCTTAATTTCGAAATTTCGAGAAAAAAGACGAAATTATGGTAATTAAAAATAGCAATTATTGAACGCACCCTACTGCTAACTGTCAAGATTGTTTGGAAAGGGGAGTGGTGGGACGAAACTGTCATCTGCCTAATTTAACCATAAAGTGTAGAAATTTCTACTTATTCTCGAAATCTAGAAAATTTTGAGAAAAAATTCGATATCAAAGTCGAAATTTCGAGATTAAAATTGAAATATCGACTGTAATCTCGGGATTTTTAGAAGAAAAAAATAGAAATTTTGAGGAAAAAGTGGAATTTTCGAGAAAAAGGTCGAAATTTTAAGTGTAAAATCGAAATTTCGGGTTAAAAGACGAAATTTTTAGTTTAAAGCCGAAATTTCGACATTAAAGTCGAAATTTCGAGAAAAAGTCGAAATTTTGAGTGTAAAGCCGAAATTTCGAGTTTAAAGATGAAATTTCGAGTTTAGATCATCCGAAATTTCGAGATTAAAGTCAAAAGTTCGAGAAAAATGACAAAATTTCAAAAAAAAATTAAAATTTCGAAAAAAAAGTCAAAATTTTGAGTTTAAAGACGAAATCTTGAGTTTAAAGAAGAAATTTCGAGTTTAGATCATCCGAAATTTCAAGATGAAAGTCGAAAGTTTGACAAGAAAGGTCAAAATTTCGAAATTTCAAGAAAAAAAGTCGAAATTTTGAGTATAAAGTCGAAATGTCGAGTTTAAAGACGAAATTTTGAGTTTAAATCCGAAATTTCGAGATTAAAGTCCAAAGTTGGAGAAAAACGTCGAAATTTCGAAAACAAATTGAAATTTTGAGTGTAAAGTCGAAATTTCGAATTTAAATCTGAAATTTCGACATTAAAGTCGAAAGTTCGAGAAAAAAGTCGAAAGTTTAAGTGTAAAGTCGAAATTTCGAGAACAAAATCGACATTTTTAAAAATAATATTTTTAAATCAATTTCCTTTCTACGCTTTTGTAAAATATCAAAATTTCAATATAAATTTTTTTTTTAAATCAAGTCATTCTAGCTTTTAAGTCCTAACGAAAACAAAATTTCAAAGTTCTTACTAATTTTCAATTAAATAGTTAAAATCGAAATTTCAGAACTAAAATCTGAAAAAAAAAAAGGAGCGTAAAGTCGAAATTTCGAATTTAAAGACGAAATTTCGAGTTTAAAGACCAAATTTCGAGTTTAATTCCGAAATTTCGACATTAAAGTCGAAAGTTAGAGAAAAAACTGTCAAAATTTTGAAAAAAAATTGAAATTTCGAGAAAAAAGTCGAAATTTTGAGTTTAAAGCCGAAATTTCGAGTTTAAAGACGAAACTTCGAGTTTAAATCCAAAATTTCGAGATTAAAGTCGAAAGTTCGAGAAAAAATGTCAAAATTTTGAAAACAAATTGAAATTTCGAGAAAAAAGTCGAAATTTTGAGTATAAAGTCGAAATTTCGAGTTTAAAGACAAAATTTCGAGTTTAAATTCGAAATTTCGAGATTACAGTCGAAAGTTGGAGAAAAAAATTGAAATTTCGAAAAAAAAATCGAAATTTTGGGTGTCAAGTCTAAATTTCGAATTTAAATCTGAAATTTTGACATTAAAGTCGAAAGTTCGAGAAAAGAGTCGAAATTTAAAAAAAAAATCGAAATTTTGAGAAAAAAGTTGAAAATTTAAGTGTAAAGTCGAAATTTCGAGAAAAAAGTCGACATTTCTAAAAATTATATTTTGAAATCAATGTCCTTTCTACGCTTTTGTAAAATATCGAAATTTCTAAATATAATTTTTTTTTAATCAATGTCCTTTCTACGCTTTTTATGTTCCTTAACAAAACAAAACATTCAAACTTCTTACTATCATTTTAAAATTGATATTTATTTCGAAATTTAGAACTTAAAATTCAATCGACAGATATGGTAAAATTTCAAGGAATCTGTAATTTATAAAATTGAAGTTTTGAGTCTAAAGTCGAAATTTCGAGTTTAAAGACGATATTCGATATTTTTAGTCTTGAATTTTTGTCTCTGTAACAAAACAAGATTTCAACTTTTTTTCTCAAAAACTTTGATATTAAGAACTATTTCTGGAAATTTAGAGAAGGTAGTTCACCGGCAGTAAACGTGAAGTTTTTAAAAGTTTAGGTCTCCGCTACGTAAACAAGACGTAAACGCTGGACTGCCACCACTACTGATTTTTAGCATAGGCTGTCCGCGTGGATACAATAATATCCTCAAACCCATTTGAAGTAGATTTTCCGAGCCTACAATACTACGCTGCTTAGGCGATAAAATTTACGCAGTTAAAGTCATCTGGAAGAAGTAGTAGAGATGTTAGGTTACCATTATTTCAAAATGTTTCCCTAACGTGCGAAATGCCGCATCGAAATTCCGCGAGATTTCTATTACGCAAAAATGGTATCGTTAGAATCCCTCATATTCAACTATTTTATTTACAATATCAGCCTACATAATATATTATTTTTTCAAACAAAATTTATAGAAAAGTTTGACCGCAAATTGGGTCTATACCTTACATTTTAATCGTAAGTTTGACATTGAATATCTCAGCTTTGGCATCTTCTCGGATCTTTTAATTTTTTAGGCGTTTAGGTAACATTGTTAGTAACATCTGACAGAAATTTTAAAAAAATTCATAGAAAATCAACTGACTGGTGAACTATTTTAGTTCGACTTAAAGAACAATTTTATCGTTATTTGCTTATTATTATTAGAATCGATGGTCACACAATAAGAAGGACAAGAGAGGCTTCAGAAAATCGGTGGGGAGCACAAACCGTCAGGATTCCACCGATTACGCAGCAGACCTCAGCAGTGACCACAGTTCACCCAGCACCCAGAGCCCCAGACATCGACTCCATACAGGACGAACAGGTTGTTTTTCATAGTAACTTTCCAATTAGAAACATCAACAAATTTAATAACAAACGTAATAGACGATTAAGTTTATTGAACACCACAGTAATGGAAAAATCTTGTCATTTGATAACGTTAACATATTCCATTTTCGTTTCATCAGTAACCACTTAGTCATACCGACAGTGGCCTTGTAAAAGACTGAATTTTAATTTAATTAAAAAAAAATGGGTAAGCATCAGTCCATTTTTTATTACCCCATACGTCGCACTCAAATTTAAACTAGGTCGACCAAACAAACAATCAACAAAAATCGCGTGTCAGGAATTAACCCCCAGGGTGTGTTTCAGAGTCACCGTTGAGTCGTTCCTACGCGGGGGGCGGCGACACCACCAGTTCCCCCAGCGGTTCGCCGAGGCCCAGAGCCCCGACACCGGGAGCGGCGGCTAATCCCGACTTGTTGCCGGTAATTGCGTGTAGTTTTTATTTCGCGGTCGCGTTCTATTTCGGAAGGTTCACAGAATGTGCGATTTTCAGTTCGCCACCAACGATGAGGTCAGCCGGAGGAGAGAGCTGGCCCTCAGGCAGCACTCGTTCTTCCAACTGCGGGTGCATCTGCGGCGGGGCAGCGGCCTGGTCGCCATGGACAAAAATGGTGAGCTCAAATTTTTTTCTTATCTCTTGATGAATTAATTATGCTTGTAAAATAAAAATATTATTAAGCACGTTTTACGTATCAAAGGAAATAAAAGTTTTGTGCGATTTTAAATAAATTTATTAATTTTCGTTTTCAGAGTTAAATTTTTTTGCTGCAGTCGCGTACATCACTAGATCTTTTCATTTTTGTCATTACTTTAACCGTCGTTACGACATACGTCCTTTTCACACTTCAGTCCTGGGGCACATTCGAATTTTGGTGGAGGAGAACCTAAGAGTTGTGTTTCACATTTCCCCCCTTCACCTGCAAATTATGTGAAAAACCTTATTAACAACTTCACTGAAATGTAAAGTATTTCTTTGATGATATTTTAGGCTATTTATTCTATTCCGGTTCTACTATACTAACAATTTTATTATTAATTATATTAAGGCGCAGTTTGTTTAAGATTAAGTGTCATAAGAATCAATTTTTTGCAATAACAGCGAATATTATCACACCCAGACGTCTGAAAGACGCGTTTTACTGACGTAACAGAATTAAAAAACAAGTGGCCGGCAGTAGGATTTGAACTCGTGACCCACTATGCGAGAAGCAATCGTCCTATTCATTGCGTCATACTTTCTTGTTGAATTTAAAGTTTAATTCGTTTGATAACCTAACCTTACGCTTACAATATTTTTAAATGGACCAAGGGGGAACTTACCACTTATAGTTACGCACATCTTACAACATTTACAACGAGTGTGTCCGACTACTTGTCCAGTTGTGCAGCTGATTGGTTCACATTTTTGTGTTTTGCAATAATCTTTTTTGCACCAAATGTTATCATCATATTCAGAAGCAGCAGGTTTCAACTGTTCAAGTAAGACGAAACTAAAAAACAGAATTATCGTTAGGAACTTCATGGTAGTTGGGTAAATTGCAGTCTAACTCAAAATAAACCCCCTGGCAAGTTTAACGATGTTATTTATACGAATAATTGAAGTATTTACTATTATTTGTTGTGCACAATTTAATAAGAATTTTCTCTGCTTAAGCGATAAGCGTTTGTAATTATTTTTGTTCGATAAAGAGATTTTTATATTCAATGGTGTGCAACAGTACAACTTTATTAAATAAATATTTCTTATTTTATTCATTTTCATTTTTTTATTTATCACAAACGTGTTAACTATTTATTATCTTCCATAATTAAGGAGCTTTTTTCAAAATTTTGACTTTTTTTATATTTCCAAGTCCAAACTTCCAATTTTTCTTATGTTCTAAAAATTTTGTAGCCAAAATTTCGAGTAAAAAGTCGAAATTTTGGGGTGAAAGTCAACGTTTCAAACGGAAAAGCCACATAATATAGAAAAAGTCTATATTTTGAATTCGAAAACAACATTTTATGGAAATACCAAACACTGTAAATTTAAAAAATCTTGAAAAAAAACAGCTGTCTAAAAACGACGAAAAATGCAAAATTAGAAGTAAACTTTTTTAGTTATTTCAAATAACTGATTACATTTTTTCGAATATAGTTTAGCACTAAACTATTGTAGCCCTAATTAAACAAACATGATACCTTTAAAAAAAAACAAGATCCCAATGATGATATCTAAAGATGAGCACCCCGAATACATAATAATTTAGCCAAGAGCGAGTGGGGCTGGCACAATTAGTGTTTTGCACCAATTACTACAGTGAACAGTCAGCAGACCAAATTAAAGCATTGTTACTTATACATAAATTTGAAATTTTATCCAAATTTTCTTGTGTTTTAATTGAACAATAAAAAAATTGTCCATTTTCAGATATACACACTTTTTTCGACAATCAATCCAAATATTTATGGAGCTGATAACTGTGTTGATAATGTCTCAGATAAAAAGCATTCATTCGCAATTTACAATAAGTCGACGACTAATACAATTTACAAGATCATCTCGGATTGCGCTAAAATGTTCTATTCCAACCGCAATTACTGCATTGCGTGAACTAGTGCTAACTTCGAAAATATTCATTTAAATAAAACAATGTAATTTGATCTGCATTATATCCTTCAAAAATTGAAATGGAAATCTTGTCACTTGAAACCAAGAAAGATTAAAAAACACAACAAAGGTTGCTCTAACGCATTTCGATAACCAAATCTTCAGAGAGTAATTGAAGAGATTTCTATTTCAATTTTTGAAGATACCCAAGGACCAGCTCGTTCCAACAAAATTATATCCTTCCGTTTTCTATTTGACACAAATTATTACTATATGGGTCAAAAAGCTTTGGTATGCAAGTATCTATTTTTCCCTACAATTTTTTTTCTCAACAACTATCACCATATCGAAAAAACTGACAGTTTTTCCTATAATAACATCCGTTTGTAACACAGAATGACGTTTAATGGTGCTAATTGTGTGGTTACTCAACCTGGATTATCGTTGTAAAACAAATTTTAATTCCAGGCCTCAGTGATCCCTACGTCAAATTCAAATGTGGGGGCAGGGTGGCCTACAAGTCGCGCACCGTGTACAGGGATCTGAACCCCATATGGGACGAAAGCTTCACGTTGCCGATAGAGGACCCATTTGTACCAATACAGCTGAAGGTGTTCGATTACGACTGGGGCCTACAGGTACTGCTATTATTATTAGTATTATTACTACTACGATTATTGGATAGTGAACAATCTAAGCGAGCATTTTCTTAACTTTTCCGATCATGAATACTTTGTAAATTATGACATTTTAAGGAAGCCCCTGTTTATTTTTTTTTAGAAATTTGGATATATTTCGCGACAGTTCGGTATTTTCTCTGAAAATTCATACTTTAAACATGAAATTCTTAAGTTTTAAGATAGGTGAATCTAATAATAAAATAGTATTAGACCAAGCTCACGCTAATGCGGGATAGTTAAGATCATTCTACTTCAAAATGACGCAAGACCAGGATACGTTCAAGGTCATGTAAGGACGAGGAACAAGATCGTCTGCAGTCAAAGCCACGTAAGCACAAATTCACGTGATTCAACAATCATGTGAGTCCAAGGACACTTAAGTCAAAGTGGAGACGTATTTCCTCAAATTATCAAGTTTTTTCTAAACAATTTTGACAACATTCGTCGAACTAACAAAGTCTTAAGATTCTTAAAACTAATTTTTTTCCAAAGTTGAAATTTCGACTTTTGTTCGCAACTATGGAATTCGTTAACGAACGGAATTTTCCCCAAAAATCACAACCTATCCTTGTTTAAGAAGGCGGTTCATTGTCCTTATTTCTGCAACCTAGGTGAGTCGTGTAAGTTAAAAATTACGTAAGCTCAAGGCCACGTGATTCAAGGTCACGTGATGCAAGGATATATGATTCAAGGTCACGTGAGCTGAAAGTCACATGAGATAAAGACCACGTGAATCAATGTAAATTCAACGTTACGTAAGCTCAAGGTAACGTAACATCAGCGTCACGTGATCTCAAGGTTATTCAAGATGAAAGTCACTAAATCAAGGCCACATGGGCCTATGTAAATTCGAGATTACGTAAGGTCAAGGTAACGTGACCTCAAGGTTACGCGAGTTGAGGATCAAGGCCACATCAGTTAATTTAAGTTCAAGTTTACCTAAAGTCACATAAGTTCAAGATCACGTGCGATCAAGATCGTATTATGTCGGGGGCACGTAGTTCAAGACATGGAAGTAGATTTTACAGGATATTCCAGTCATGGAATTAAATGTCATATGCGTTCAATATAATGTGAGTTTAAAGCTATGTGAAATCAAGGCCACGTGAGTAGAAGGTTACGTAATCGTACGGACACGTGAGTTCAAGTTATCGGAAAGTCAAGGTTACTGGATGTTCAGATCATTCAAACTCAAGGTCACGTGAATTCAATGTCATGTGAGTTCAATGTCACGTAATTTTAAATTCATGCGAGCTGAAGGTCACGTGAGATCTAGGCCACGAGTGATTAAAGTCACGTGAGATCAAGGCCATGTGTCACGTTGCGTGTAAGGTTCGTGGTCCACGTGAATTTGAATATCGTTAAACGTCTAGGTCATTTAGATTTGCCAGTCATAGCAAACTAAAGGTCACGTGAATTCACAATGCTCTACTTGAGTTCAATGTTTAATGCAAACTGAAGCACTCTCTATCACAGATTTTTAGTCCCATGTACGTAGAAAGTTACAGTTGACTTTCCAAGGACACGTGAGTTCAAGAGTCCATGTGCAGTCGAAGGATTCTTGTTAGGTCTGGGTCCTGTGAGTTCAAGATATCGTTAAAGTCAAGGTCACTAGTTTTCCAGGTCATGCAAACTTAAGGTCACATGATACCGTTAAAGTCAAGGTCACTAGATTTCCAGGTCATGCAAACTCAAGGGCATGTGAATTCAATGTCATATGAGTTCAATGTCACGTAATTTTAAATTCATGCGAGCTGAAGGTTACGTGAGATCAAGGCCACAAGAGACCAAGCTCACGTGAGATCAAGGCCATGTAATTTGAAGGTAAGTTCAAGGTCACGTTCGCTCAAGGTCGTGTTAGTTTGTTAGTTCGAGGTCACGTGAATTCAAGATATCGTAAAGTCTAGATCACTAGATTTCCAGGTCATGCAAACTAAAGGTCACGTGAATTCAATGCTATGTGAGTTCAATGTTCATGCAAGCTGAAGGTTATGTGAGAGTAAGTCCATGTGAGTAGAAAGTTACGTGATTTTAAGGACACGTGAGTTCAAGGTCATGTGCAGTCAAGGTCGTGTTAAGTCTGGGTCACGTGAGTTTCAGATATCGTAAAATCAAGGTCACTAGATTTCCAGGTCATGCAAACTTAAGGTCACATGATATGGTGAAGTCAAGGTCACTAGATTTCCAGGTCATGCAAACTCAGGGTCACGTGAATTTAATGTCATATAAGTTGAATGTCACGTAATTTTAAGTTCATGCGAGTTGAAGGTTATGTGAGATCAACCTCATGTGAGTCGAAGGTTAGGTAATTTTAAGGACACGTGAGTTCAAGGTCACGTGTGATGAAGATCGTGTGGCTGGGGTCTCGTAAGTTCAAGATATTGTAAAGTCAAGGCCACTAGATTTCCAGCTCATGCAAACTTAAGGTCACATGAACTTAATGTCATGTGTGGTTAACCCCACGTGATCTTAAGTTCATGCAAGTTGAAGGTTACGTGAAATCAAAGCTACGTAAGTCGAAGGTTTCATAATCTTAAGGACACGTCAAGGTCGTGTTAGGCCAGGGGTCACGTGAGTTCAAGATATTGTAAAGTCAAGGTCACTGGATTTCCAGGTCATGTAAACTCAAGGTCACGTGAGTGTCATGTGAGTTTAACTGTCACGCTGATCTTAATTTTTCTGTGGAACTGGACTGGTCCTTCGGTTATCTTCAAAAATTGAAAGTACAAATCTTGTCCTACTGAAACCAAGAAAGATTAAAAAACACAACAAAGGTTGCTCTAACGCGTTTAAGTATTTCTCTGAAGATGATAGCTTGCCTATCGAAATGCGTTAAAGCAACCTTTACTGTGTTTTTTAATCTTTCTTGATTTCAGGGGACAAGATTTGTATTTCAACGCGATCTTAAGTTCACGCTGAGCTGAAGGTTACGTGATATCAAGGCCGCGTGAATCAAAGATTACGTAATTTTAAGGATACATGAGTTGAAGGTCACGTGCGGCAAAGTCGTGTTAGGTCGTGTTACGTGAGTCAAAATATCGTAAAGTCAAGATCACTAGAGTTCCAGCTCATGCTAGCTCAAGGTCACGTAAGTTCAATATCGTGTGAGTTTAACACGTGATCTGAAGGTCATGTGAGCTGAAGATGACGTGAGTTGAAGGTCATGTGAGCTGAAGGTTACGTGGACTGAAGGTCACCTGGACTGAAGGTCACTTGAACTGAAGGTCACTTGAACTGAAGGTTACTTGAACTGAAGGCCACGTGACCTGAAAATCACGTGGACTGAAGGTCACTTGAACTGAAGGTTATTTGAACTGAAGGTCACGTGAGCTGAAAGTCACGTGGACTGAAGGTCACTTGAACTGAAGGTCACTTAAACTGAAGGTTACTTGAACTAAAGGTCGCGTGACCTGAAAATCACGTGGACTGAAGGTCACTTGAACTGAAGGTCACTTAAACTGAAGGTTACTTGAACTAAAGGTCACGTGACCTGAACGTCACGTGGACTGAAGGTCACTTGAACTGAAGGTCACTTGAACTGAAGGTTACTTGAACTGAAGGCACATGAGCTGAAAGTCACGTGGACTGAAGGTCACTTGAACTGAAACTCACTTGAACTGAAGCTCACTTGAACTGAAGGTCACTTGAACTGAAGGCCACTTGAACCGAAGATACTTGAACTAAAGGTCACTTGAATTGAAGGTTACTCGAACTGAAGGTCACTCGAACTGAAGGTCACGGAGTTCAAGGTCACATGGAGTCAATGTCACGTAAATTCAAGGTCGTGTAAAAACAAGATAACGTGTGGCAAAATGTTCTGTTAAATTTACGTTTTATCTCGAAACTCCAACAGAAATTAATGTCATTTTGATATTTCTACTTGATCTTAAATTGTCATTTTTTTATGTCTCTTTCTATCTAAAAACCTTTGATAGCAGTCACCGGTGGGGAGCTCAATGTAAATCAACCAAATTTTGTTGTGTTTAGATTTGATTTATTTTTATTACTTTTGAGCCTTCTGTTAAAGGAATTTTTTTTTTCTCTAAATTACTATATTGTTGCACTTTTACGTTTTTCCAAAACGTAGTAGGTTTTTATAGGAATTCCAAAAATTGTTTTCAAAATTTTTATTCAGTTTCACAAGACAGTTTGACAAGATTTTCAATTGAAAATCATAATTTTACAAACTTTTTTCGAAATTTCTTATTAATACGCGAGTTTTTTTAATGGATTTAAAACTGTTTTTTTTCTGGTAATTCTAATGCAAAATTTTTAAAAAAAAGCACTTCAAATAATGACCATTCCACGTAAATTATGCGTAATCTATAAGAGTTTAAAAATTTAAAAAACAAAACAATATTAGAAAACAAAAAAATGTTATAATAGTACAAAAAAATATATTCTCTTTAATTTAGTTACACATTTTTCAAGTGGAAAATAATTTAAAGATTTTTTTTTTCAAAATCTTAAGTTTAGGTTTGACAACTCGATCTTCTTTTCTGTGTGTCGTGCATCTAAACTCGAAATCTCGTTTTTTTTTTATTAATCCAATCTAATAACTTTTTTCCCTAAATATTTAAGTTTAAACATAAAAGGTTAACCTTTTTTTCGAAATTTCTATATAGTGTTGTTATAACCTTTGAGTTTTTTCAAACTTTCTCAAAATTAAACCTTTTAAGTCTATAAATGAAATTTTGAGACTCGACATTTTCATTTTGTTTCTAAATTTCAACTTTATTCGAATTTTCAATACAAAATTTAGAGTCCCAAGAAACATATACAATTGCCGTAGAAATTTTATTTCCACATTCCATGCTTAAGATTCCAAAGAAAAATTTGAAATTTTGAACTTTATTTTGACTTTTATTAAGTTCTAGTTCACTTGAAAATGTAATTTTTTCATAAAATTTAACATTCAATTTAAAGCAAACAAAATGGAACCCACTAAGCATATATCATACGTAGCCTAACTACCAACAGTTATACCACAAACGCTTAGCAAAGTGGTTGTTCTGTAGGAAAGTCCCAGAAGACTAAACTCTTTGGTTTCCAAACTCTGAATTAATTAAATGCTTAAATCTCGCGCATTAGATTCAATTTTAAGATTAATAGTTCGAACAGCTGAACCACAAACGCTTAACAAAACGGTTGTTCTCTAGGAAAGTCCCAGAAGACTAAATTCTTTGGTTTCCAAGTTGTGAATCTGATAAATGTTTAAACCTCTTCGTCTGCGCATTAGATCCAATTTGAAGATTAATATTTCCAACAGTTGAACCACAAACGCTTAGCAAAACGGTTGTTCTCTAGGAAAGCCCCAGAATACTAAATTCTTTAGTTTTCAAACTCTGAATCTAATAAATATTTAAACCTCTTGGTCTGCGCATTAGATTCAATTTGAAGATTAATATTTCCAACAGTTGAACCATAAATGCTTAGCAAAACGTTTGTTCTCTAGGAAAGCTCCAGAAGACTAAATTCTTTGGTTTCCAAACTCTGAATCTGACAAATGTTTAAACCTATTGGTCTGTGCATTGGATTAAATTTTAAGATTAAGATTTACGTAAAATCTTGTTTTCAAAGTAACATCTTCAGATGTCATGTTTAGGAAAAGTTTAGGAAAAGCTGTCGACAACAAATAATCGCATATTGCATTTTAGGATGATTTTATGGGTTCCGCCGTTTTGGATCTGACCGCCATCGACTTGGGACGTCCTACGGATATTGTACTGCCGCTGCAAGACCCCGAAAGGCCCAACGACACATTGGGGGAAGTTGCTCTGACCGCCACGTTATACCCAAAAACGCAGGAGGACAAAGAGCTGGTAAATTTTTCGCTGTTCCTTAATTTTTTCACTGTTCCTTAATTTTTTCACTGTTTTTTATTTTTTCCACTGTTCCCTAAAACTGAAATACAAATCTGGTCCCTTGAAAGCGAGAAAGATTGAAAAACACAACAAAGGTTGCCTTGACGCGTTTCGATAGTCAAGCTATCATCTTTAGAGAAATGTTCCCTAATTTTTTAAATCATCACACTGCATTCACCTCAAGAATGTTTAAGGTAGTTCACGGGGAATTTGTAGAAAAAGGTTTCTGGAACGGAGAACGTGAAACGTAGTCAGCTGCCACTTTACTCGATTTTTAGCATAGACCGTCCGCGTGGATACAATTGAGCAATGAACACGACAATGCACTAACGATATTTGACAAAGTCTCTGTGTGTCCAGCTCTGCACAACTTCAAATACAAACACAGAACATATAAGATATACAAGTGTAAAGTTAGTGCTGCTAGCGAGAAGTTACTCCCGCAGAGAAAGCACTCAAAGATAGAAAGTGACTAATATTGATTGTTGATATAATTGAAGATAAAACCCAGATAAGCGTTAGTGAATGGTGTGTTTTCGTGAATCGCAGACGTATTATATCTATTTGGTAAAACGAACACGTGTTCTCAAATTATTTATAACGGTTAATTACCACCGAATATTTTATTAATTAATACGAACGCTTCAGCAAGAAATAACTTCGACGAATCCCAGTTACGAACTGAGCAAAGTGTTAATAATTTTTTTAATCTAATCAACAAAGTTAGAAGCAAAATATTTATAACTGAACATAAACACACGTCGGTAGCAGTGGAACTTGAAGTATTATCTTCGGTCGTAAACTCATAAACAAGTAAAAAATTGTTTACAGTAGAATTAAGTTGTATACACTTCGTTACTTCTTCGTCCGCGTTTAAATTAAAAAAAATGACTTGTTTTCGCAACGATACAACGGTTTTTATTTACCGAGTGCTCTGACAACACGCAGGATGTCATAATTTATTAAATTTAATTGAACAAGACGATTTGAGTGCACAATGGAAAAAGGCCACATTCACATACTAAAGAAGAAAATTCTGCAAGAAATCATAGAAAATGTGCCGCGGGCTGAGACACAAAATACCCCTTTGTGGTGCTTGAAATGTAACGTGAAACACATCGATGAAATCAGCTGCAGGTATGTGGTGGCGAAAAACCCAACGATGGTAGATGGACATGTAGCGATTGTTTGGTTTTAGTAAATCTCCTGAGGAAACCTCCACCATTAAGGAGGGGGAACACATGAGTAGATTCGAGATTCAGATGGAAAAATTCAATGATCGGCTCAAAGTGCAAGGGGAGAAGATTCACAGGGTAAATTAGGTCCTAAAAGTTGAATCAACTAGCTTTCAAGTGGCTTCAACTTTGTTGGTCACCAAAGTTCCAACCATTGTAGCCAACCCTTGCAGTTTTGACTGTAGATTTGTAGTTCTTAGTTAGTGCTAATTGTTACAGAGAGTTGCATTCTATTTGCGTCCTATCTTGTTCCCCAAAGTTCCAACTATGCTCTTCATAAAATTTTAAGCAAAGTTCCAATTTCGCTCCCAACAATATTGCAATTTCGCTCCCAACAAAGTTCCAACTCGATAACGAAATTCCAGCTTTGTTTGGCAACTTGTTGTTCACCAAAGTTCCAACTTCGTTGTTCACAAAATTCCAACGTTATAGTTCACCAAAGCTTCAACTTTGTTGTTCACCAAAGTTCCAATTACCAAACCAAGTTTTAGTTTTGTTCGACAACAAAATTTCAACTTTGTTTAGTAACAAAGTTCCAATTTTAGTTTCATCAAAGTACTTTTGCTTTTACCAACATTTTAGTTTTGTTTCCAGCGAAATTTCAACTTTGTTGCCCACCAAAGTTTCAACTTCGTTGTCCACCAAAGTTTCAACTTCGTTGCCCACCAAAGTTCCAACTTTTTTCTCACTAAACCTTCTTGATTTTAAGCGTCAAAACTCCAACTTTTGTCTCTGTGAAGTTCCAAATTTTCTGCTGGAGAGAACTAAACGTTTAAATGAAAAATATAAAAATTCGGTGCTTCAATATAAATGAAAATCTTGGAAAGTTTCCGAATAGTTCCCATTAAAATTTCTCTATCTATTTTTCAAGGAAGTTCCAATTTTGCTAGCTGTCAAAGTCCCACCCATCAAGATTGTGAAATTATTATTTTATTTTTTATGAAAGCTGCCACCAAAGTTTTGTTTCCTCCCAAAGTTGAAACGAAGTTGCAATTTCGTTTTCTACCAAAATTCCAACTTTATTGTCCTGATTTGATTCCCACAAAATTCCTTCGTGGATGTTTGTCTAATGGATTTCTATTTCAGTATTTTCAGAAAAACAGTAAAATCTCTGATGTGAACAGACGACTCAAATCGCAAATATGGAGTTCCGTAGTGACGATAGTTTTAGTTGAAGCTAGGAATTTACTTGCTTGTGATACAGAAACAGCGACTAGTGATCCTTATGTTAAGTTTAGGTGAGTAGTGGTTCTCATTATTTTTTAATTAAATGGGTAAAATCTATAAAGAAATATCCACTCTTTTTCTCTTCTTTTTCTCAAAAAGTTTCAACTTTTATCCTTGTGGATTTATAGAAAAAATTTTGAGATAAAGTTGAAATTTCGACGTCCATTTTTGTAAATTTCGATGATTCGAAATTAAGACTTTTTGTGCAGGTTAGGTAACGAAAAGTACAAAAGCAAAACAGTCTGGAGATCCCTCAATCCGAGATGGTTGGAGCAATTTGACTTGCATCTGTACGACGATGGCGACCAACAGTTGGAAATCACTGTATGGGATAAAGACAGTCGAACCAGAGACGATTTTATGGGAAGGTATGTGAATGAGACTTGCTTTGTCCCTTTCACTATCACTGTTCAAATTGTAGGTGTGTGATCGATCTATCTGCTTTGGACAGAGAAATAACGCACAGTCTTTGGCATGACCTAGAAGATGGCGCTGGTTCTTTGCACATTTTACTCACGATAAGTGGTACCACAGCTTCCGAGACGATCTCCGACTTGACGACCTACGAGGAGAACCCCAAGGAAAAGGAATTGATACAAGCACGCTATGTAAGCAATACATTTTGTCCTTTTAGGCAAAAGTTAGATCATCAGGGAAATAACCGACAATAAGTATCGATTTAATAGAAAATTAAATATTTCCTAATTTTAAAGCTTGAATTTTCAAATATCAATTCCGAGATATTAAGTTCTTAAAATATTAAAAATTTTACATCTAAACGAATTGAGAAAGATATCTATGGGAACTTTGAAATTAAATTTAAAATTGGAGAATTAATTCGAAATTAGAAAATACTGAGATTTCTTTAAAAACGTATTTAAAGAATCTAGAAACTAGAAATTTGATTTGTTTCAAAAATGAAATTTAAATTTCCAGAAAATATTCAAAATAGGAACAAACTATTTATAAATTTTGGGCTTCTTTTGGAATTTTAATTTTTTCTGTGATTTAAAATTGTTTCCTTTTAGAAAAAAAATTAAATAATAAAAAAACCAGAAATTTAAACTGTCTCAAAAAAGTTTCTTAAATTTTTAGAAAGTATTCAAAATAGGAACGAATTCTTTATAAATTTCGTGCTTTTTTTAGATTTTTCATTTTTTTGTGGTTTCAAATTTTGTTTTCTAAATCCAGAAGTTTAAATGCCAACTTTTTAATATCTAATTTAAAATTGGTTTATTTAGGTCAAATTTTCCTACATTAAACAAAACGAAAGTGTCAAAAATTCCAGATAGAAAACCAAAACAAAATCAAAATTTGGAGCAAATTCAAAATTTCTAGAAGAAATCGAATTTTGGAAAAAAATTTTAAACTTTATTTGGAAAAAACTCAAAATTTCTAAAAGAAATCGAAATTTTGTTTCAAACTTTTTGCAAAAAAGTGTAACGAAGTTTCAAATTTAAGTTTGAAATGTAATTTTTTTAAAAAAGTTGAAAATTTACCATAAATATTTATTTTAAAAATCATTTAAGTGTTTTGGAATTTTTAATCTATTCTTGAAAGCTGGCTTTTGGTTCTATTTTTCTAATTCAATTTTCAAGAGTCAGATTTTTGAAATTAGAACCCTAAACTCTTAACCCTGTCACTATTTTCAATAAAATACCTAACTTCAATAAAAAAATCGAAATCTAAAGAAAAAAGTCGTATTTTCCAGGTGAACGTCTAAATTTTGTTGGAAATGTCCTAATTTCGAGACAAAGATTAAAACTTCGTTCACATTTCAAGAAAAAAGAAAAAATTTGGCAACGAAAATCAAAACCTTGTAAGTAAAACTAAAATTTGAAGAAAAAATATGTTAAATTCGAGAAAATATTCAAAATTGTAAACAATTCTTTATAAATTTCGAATTTTTTCTAAAAATACTCTATTTTTCTGTTATTTGAAGTTTGAATTTTAAATCTGACTTTGTTTATTTAAAATTTTTATCCTGGTTCAATTTTTTATTTTAAATCTGAAGTTGCCAAGGCGAAAAACTTAAAATTTGGAAAACACTCAAAATTTTTAGAAGAAATCGAAATTTTGGAAAAATCACAAACTTTTTTTTAAAAACAGTCCGAAAAGTTTTAAAATTTAAACTCAAACTGCAATTTTTTAAAAAATATTTCATTTAGTCATTACTTTTAAGAAATTTTACGAAAATTGTTGTTTTTATACTTTTTTGAAATTTCTTTTTTATTCTCAAGAATTCAAGTTTTTTTTCAAGTTTTTACTTTCTTTTAAATTTCGATTTTAAGTCTCGGACTTTCGAATTTAAAACTTCAAACTTTTGACTTTGTCAAAATTTAAAACTTTTTCGAAATTTCGAAAACCGTTCTAAATTTTGATAAAAAGTTCTAAATTTTGATAAAAAAAGTTCTAAATTTTGATGAAAAAGGCTAAATTTAGAGAACACAGACGTAATTCCAGACAAAAGTCCAAATATCGATGAAAATATGGTAACTTCCAAAGAAAAAATTGACACTTCGTAAGAAGAGTCTAAAAAAAAAATCTTTGAGATGAAAACCTTTCAAGTTAGATTTGAAATTTGTGCAAATAAATGTAAATTTTGCAAAAGCATTAAAAATTGGAAACTACTCTTAGTAAATTTTGAGTTTTTTTACCGGAAATTGTATTCTTTTTTTGGTTATATGAAGTTAAAATTGTAAATTTGTTTTTTTTTCTTAAATCTTCTATTCCAAGGATAACTTTTTTTAAATTAAATTTAAAAATGTCTAAATTTGATCTAAAATTGTCTAAATTTCGGGTTATTTTCTGGAAGTTCTAATTTTTTTTTTCTAGAATCAGTGCTATCTTCAAGTTCAATTTCCATTTTTCTCTTCGAAGATCAAAATCTGAGTTGTTGCTTTTTTGATCTTTGGAAACTTTAGAAATATTTTCTGGAATTTCCAATGAAAATCAAAGCGATTTTCAAGTTCTCAGTTGTTGCTTTTTTATCTTTGCAAATTTTCAAGTTGTTTTCTGGAATTTGCATTTTTTTTTCAAAAGGAATTTCCAATTTTTTCTCGAAAATCAAAGTTATTTTTAAGTTTTTAGTTAATGCTTTTATCATCTTTGGAAACTTTCGAGTTATTTTCTGGAATTTCCAATTTTTTTTCAAAAATCAAAGCTATCTTCAAGTTCAATTTCCATTTTTTTCTTCGAAGATCGAAGTCTCAGTTGCTTTTTTCATCTTCGGAATTTTTCAAGTCATTTTTTGTAATTTCCATTTTTTTCTTCGAAGATCAAAGTTTCAGTTGTTGCTTTTTTCATCTTTGGAAATTTTCAAGCTACTTTCTGGAATTTGAATTTTTTTTTCGAAAGGAATTTCCAATTTATTCTCGAAAATCAAAGTTATTTTCAAGTTCTCAGTTAATGCTTTCATCATCTTTGGAAACTTTCGAGTTATTTTCCGGAATTTCCATTTTTTTTTTTTAAATCAAAGCTATCTTCAAGTTCAATTTCCATTTTTTTCTTCGAAGATCGAAGTCTCAGTTGCTTTTTTCATCTTCGGAATTTTTCAAGTCATTTTTTGTAATTTCCATTTTTTCTTCGAAGATCAAAGTTTCAGTTGCTTTTTTCATCTTTGGAAATTTTCAAGCTACTTTCTGGAATTTGATTTTTTTTTCGAAAGGAATTTCCAATTTATTCTCGAAAATCAAAGTTATTTTCAAGTTCTCAGTTAATGCTTTCATCATCTTTGGAAACTTTCGAGTTATTTTCTGGAATTTTCAATTTTTTTTTCGAAAATCAAAGCTATCTTCAAGTTCAATTTTCATTTTTTTCTTCGAATATTAACGTCTCAGTTGTTGCTTTTTTCATCTTTGGAATCTTTCAAGTTATTTTCTGGAATTTTCATTTTTTTCTTCGAAGATCAAAGTCTCAGTTGTTGCTTTCTTCATATTTGGAAACTTTCGAGTTATTTTCTGGAATTTCCAACTTGTTTCGAAAATTGAAGTTATTTTCAAGTTCTCTGTTGTTGCTTTTATCATCTTTGAAACCTTTCGAGTTATTTTCTGGAATTTACATATTTTTTTTCGAAAGGAATTTTCAATTTATTCTTGAAAATTAAAGTTGTTTTCAAGTTCTCAGTTGTTGCTTTTATAATCTCTAGAAACTTTCGAGTTATTTTCTGGAATTTGCAATTTACCCTCAAAAATTAAAGTCATTTTCAAGTTCCCAATTCCTCCTTTTTTAATTTCGATTTTAAGAGTCTGATTGTCGAGATTTATACCTCAACTTTAAAAAAAATCCTACATTTAATCAGAAACTCGAAATTTAGAGAAAAAAGTGCTAATTTAGGGACAAAAATCGAAATATCGATGAAAATTTTGTAATTTTAATAAAAAAAAGTAGAAACGTCGTGAGAAAGGTACGTGTTTCAAATAATCAGTAAAAATGTTTGATGGAAACCAAAAATTTTAGATTAAATTTTAAAGTTGGAGAAAAAAAATGTAAATTCTTGAAATTTACATTTTTTTCTCCAAAAATTCATTAACAAACTGAAACCAATTCTCTCTAAGCTGTAAATATTGAGTTTTTTTAAAGAATTTTTAATTTTTTAGAAAAATCCGATATTTACAGAATCTTTAATTTTTTTCATTGACATTTTTAAAAATTTCAACTTTGTTCTCAAAATTAAGTCTATATTTCAAAAAATCGATATTTTCGAAAATTTTCCCTTTTTTAGTAAGATATAAATGATTTTTTTTTAAATAAAGACTTTTTCATTGCAATTTTCCTGAAAATTTCATTCTTTTTAAATATCTGGATTTGCTAAACTTTCTGTAAATGTTTTTGACTTTTTTTTTTGGAATTTTCAACGAAATTTTTTTAAAACTTTCACCTTTTCCGCGTTATTTGGAATTTAAATTTTAACTGTGAACTTTTTTTAATTAGAATTTCGATCTGAATGTCAATTTTTTTAACAATTAACCCGAACATTTTAAGACGAAAAACTGAAAATTAAAAACAAAAACTTAAAACACTTTTATTAGATGTTGGAAATTCAGCTGAAAGTTGAAACTCTTTTAAGGATATTTCAAAAAGTTCTGAGACTCTAGAGTTTAAAAACAAAGTTAAAATTTTACGACAAATATTTACATTTGGAAACTTTCAAGCTATTTTCTGGAATTTTTATTTTATTTACAAAAATTTAAATCTTGCTTCAGTGCCTTCTTAAAATGGTGACTTTTAAAGTGGAATCGACTTTCTGTTTTGTAGTTAAACCGAAAGTTTTAAAATTAAAGTCGAATTTTTAAAAAAAGTTGAAATTTCGCAAAAATTCGAAATTTCTAAAAAGGCGTGATTAGTCGATATTTTCAACCAAAAAACGTAATTTAAAGAAGAGTTGCAATCTAAAGTAAGGCGTTATTTTGATAAAAAACGTCGATATTTCAAGGAAAAAATCCTAATTCCGAGAATAAATCAAAATGTCGAGAAAAAAGCTGTAGTTTTGAAAAAAAATCAAAATCTTGATAACTTCGGGAAAAAATTGACGCAAAAAATTGAAATGTTTCCAAAAAATTGTGACTTTACAAGTGAAATCAATGTTCTATACTGTGGTTAAACCAAAAACTTTGAAATGAAAGTCGAAAGTGAAAAAAAATGGGATTTTGAAAAAGTTGAAATTTTGAAGAAGGCATAATTTTGAAAAAAACAGTCGATATTTCAAGCAAAAAAATGTAATTTGGAGAAGAGTTGCAGTCTAAAGGTAGGCGTAATTTTGAAAAAAAAAGTCGAACCTTCGAGGAAAAAATCCTAATTTCGAGAACAAATCAAAATATCGAGAAAAAAGCTGTAATTTCGCATAAAATCGAAATCTTGATAACTTCGGAAAAAAACTGAAGCAAAAACGGAAATGTTTCCTGAAAATTGTGACTTTAAAAGTAAATCAACTTTCCGTACTGTGGTTAAACCAAACATTTCGAAATGAACGTCGAAACCTTGAAAAAAAAATGAAATTACGAAAAAGTTGAAATTTTGAGGAAGGCGTAATTTTGAGAAGAACAGTCGATATTTCGACCAAAAAAACGTAATTTGGACAAGAGCTGCAATCTAAAGAAAGACGTAATTTTGAAAAAAGGGTCGATGCTTTGAGAAAAAAATCCTAATTTTGAGAATAAATCAAAATATCGAGAAATAAGCTGCAGTTTCGAAAAAAATCGAAATCTTGATAACTTCTGAAAAAAGTCGAAGCAAAAATTGAGATGTTTTTTGAAAATTGTGACTCTAAGAGTAAAATCAACTTCCCGTACTGTGGTTAAACCAGACATTTCGAAATGAACGTCGAAAGTTTGAAAAAAAAATGAAATTTCGAAAAAGTTTTAAATTTAAGGAAGGCGTAATTTTGAGAAAACCGGTCGATATTTCAAGCAAAAAAAAACGTAATTTGGTGAAGAGTTTTAATCTAAAGGAAGGCGTAGTTGTAAAACAAAAGTCGAACCTTGCAGGAAAAAATCCTAATTTCAAGAATAAATCAAAATATCGAGAAAAAGCTGTAATTTCAAATAAAATCGAAATCTTGATAACTTTGGGAAAAAAAATGAAGCAAACACTGAAATGTTTTCTGAAAATTGTGACTTTAAAAGTAAAATCAACTTTATCTGCTCTGGTTGAACCAGACATTTTGAAATGAAAGTCGAAACCTTGAAAAAAAAAATAAAATTTCGAAAAAATTTAAATTTTAAAGAAGGCGTAATTTTGAGAAAAACGGTCGATATTTCGAGCAAAAAACGTAATTTGCAGAAGAGTTGCAATCTAAAGAAAGGCGTAATTAAAAAAAAAGTCGAACCTTTGAGGAAAAAATCCCAATTTCGAGAACAAATTAAAATATCGAGAAAAAAAGCTGTAATTTCGAATAAAATCGAAATCTTGATAACTGTGGAAAAAAATAAAGCAAAAACTGAAATGTTTCCTGAAAATTGTGACTTTAAAAGTAAAATCAACTTTATCTACTGTGGTTAAACCAGACATTTCGAAATGAAAGTCGAAACCTTGAAAAAAAAAATCGAAAAGTTTGAATGAGGAAGCGTAATTTTGATAAAGAACAGGTCGATATTTCGACCAAAAAAACGTAATTTGGACAAGAGTTGCAATCCTAAACGAAGGCAGTAAATTTTGAAAAAAAGCGTCGATGCTCTGAGGAAAAAATCCTAATTTCGAGAATAATCAAAATATCTAGAAAATAAGCTGCTAGTTTCGAAAAAAAATCGAAATCTTGATAACTTCTGAAAAAGTCCGAAGCAATAATTGAGAGGTTTTTTGAAAATTGGTGAGCTTTAAGAGTAGAATCAACTATTCCGTACTGTGGTTAAACCAGACATTTCGAAATGAACGTCGAAACCTTTGAAAAAAAAATAAAATTTCGAAAAAGTTTAAATTTTAAAGAAGGCGTAATTTTGAGAAAAACGGTCGATATTTCAGAGCAAAAAAACGCTAATTTGCAGAAGAGTTGCAATCTAAAGAAAGGCGTAATTAAAAAAAAAGTCGAACCTTTGAGGAAAAAATCCCAATTTCGAGAACAAATTAAAATATCGAGAAAAAAAGCTGTAATTTCGAATAAAATCGAAATCTTGATAACTGTGGAAAAAAATAAAGCAAAAACTGAAATGTTTCCTGAAAATTGTGACTTTAAAAGTAAAATCAACTTTATCTACTGTGGTTAAACCAGAAATTTCGAAATGAAAGTCGAAACCTTGAAAAAAAAATGAAATTTTGAAGAAGACGTAATTTTGAGAAAAACGGTCGATATTTCGAGCAAAAAAACGTAATTTTGAGAAGAGTTGCAACCTAAACGAAGGCATAAATTTGAAAAAAAAGTCGATACCTAAAAGTCGAAGCAATAATTGAGATGTTTTTTGAAAATTGTTACTTTAAGAGGAAAATCAACTATTCGTACTGTGGTTAAACCAGACATTTTGAAATGATCGTCGAAAGTTTGAAAAAAAAATGAAATTTCGAAAAAATGAAATTTTGAGGAAGGCGTAATTTTGAGAAAATCGGTCGATATTTCGAGCAAAAACACCTAATTCGAAGGAGAGTTGTAATCTAAAGGAAGGCATAATTGTGAAAAAAAAGTCGAACCTTGCAGGAAAAAATCCTAATTTTAAGAACAAATCAAAATATCGAGAAAAAAGTTGTAATTTCAAATAAAATCGAAATCTTGATAACTTTAGGAAAAAAATGAAGCAAAAACTGAAATGTTTTCTGAAAATCGTGACTTTGAAAGTGAAATCAACTTTATTTACTGTGGTTAAACCAGAAATTTCGAAATAAAAATCGAAACCTTGAAAAAAAAATGAAATTTCGAAAAAGTTGAAATTTTAGAGAAGGCGTAATTTTGAGAAAAGCGGTCGATATTTCGAGCAAAAAACGTAAGTTGGAGAAGGGTTGCAATCTAAAGGAAGGCGTAATTAAAAAAAAAGTCGAACCTTCGACGAAAAAATCTCAATTTCGAGAACAAATCAAAATATCGAGAAAAAAAGCTGTAATTTCGAATAAAATCGAAATCTTGATAACTTTGGAAAAAATAAAGCAAACACTGAAATGTTTCCTGAAAATTGTGACTATAAAAGTGAAATTAACTTTATATACCATGGTTAAACCAGGAACTTCAAAATGAAAGTGGAAATCTTGGAAAAAAAATGAAATTTCGAAAAAGTTGAAATTTTGAGAAAAGCGTAATTTTGAGAAAAACTTTCGATATTTCGAGTAAAAAAAATGTAATTTGGAGAAGAGTTGCAATCTTAAGGAAGGCACAATTTTGAAAAAAAAAGTCAAGCTTTCGAGGAAAAAATCCTAATGTCGAAAACAAATCAAAATATCGAGAAAAAAGCTGTAATTTTGAATAAAATCGAAATCTTGATAATTTCGGAAAAAAAATGAAGCAAAAACTGAAATGTTTCCTGAAAATTGTGACTTTAAAAGTGAAATCAACTTTATCTACTGTGGTTAAACCAGAAATTTCGAAATGAAAGGCGAAACCTTGAAAAAAAATGAAATTTCGAAAAAATTGAAATTTTGAGAAAGGCGTAATTTTGAGAAGAACAGTCGATATTTCGACCAAAAAAACGTAATTTGGAGAAGAGTTGCAATCTAATAAAAGACGTAATTTTGAAAAACAGAGTCGATGCTTTGAGAAAAAATCCTAATTTCCAGAATACATCAAAATATCTAGAAAAAAGTTGTAGTTTCGAAAAAATCGAAATCTTGATAACTTCTGAAAAAAGTCAAAGCAAAAATTGAGATGTTTTTTGAAAATTGTGACTCTAAGAGTAAAATCAACTTCCCGTACTGTGGTTAAACCAGACATTTCGAAATGAACGTCGAAAATTTGAAAAAAAAAATGAAATTTCGAAAAAGTTGAAATTTTGAAGAAGGTGCAATTTTGAGAAAAACGGCCCATATTTCGAGCAAAAAACCTAATTTGGAGGAGAGTTGTAATCTAAAGGTAGGCGTAAATTTGAAAAAAAAGTCGATACTTCGAGGGAAAAAATCTTAATTTCGAGAATGAATCAAAATATCGAGAAAAAAGCTGTAGTTTCTAAAAAAATTGAAATCTTGATAATTTCTGGAAAAAGTTGAAGCAAAAATTGAAATATTACTTGAAAATTGTGACTTTAAAAGTGGAATGGACTGTCTGTTCCGTAGTTAGACCAGAAATTTTGAAATTATAGTCGAAATTTTGAAAAAAGTTTAAATTAGAAAAAAGTTGCAATTTAAAGTGAGTTTTCCAGGAGTCTTAAAGATTAGGAAGTTAAAAAAATTGCTGTTATCATTTTTCACATTTTTCCACACAAAATTTAAATTCTTCCAAAGCTGCACTACAGAAAAAGCTTGATTTTGGCAGTTGCCTTTAATAATTTTAAGTTTAATTAAACAAAGATGCTACTTTATTGATAAAAAACTGGTTTAAATGATTTAAAAATTTCCAAAATCGGTTTTATCCCCAAGTAGCTAAAACTAATTTACTTAAACAGGAACTACAACGCACCCTACACAACGTCAAAGACGTGGGCCATCTAACCGTCAAAGTCTTCAGGGCCACCGGCCTAGCAGCCGCCGACATCGGAGGCAAAAGCGACCCCTTCTGCGTACTTGAACTGGGCAACGCCCGCCTCCAAACCCAAACCGAATACAAAACCCTAACACCATCCTGGCAAAAAATCTTCACCTTCAACGTCAAAGACATCAACAACGTCCTCGAGGTAACGGTCTTCGACGAGGATCGCGACCACAAAGTCGAATTTCTCGGTAAGGTCGCCATACCACTACTGAGGATACGCAGCGGCGAAAAGCGATGGTACGCCCTCAAAGACAAAAAGTTACGCAATAGAGCCAAGGGAAATTGCCCGCAAATCCTACTGGAGATGCACCTGGCGTGGAACCCCGTCAGAGCGTTCATAAGAACTTTGAATCCGAGGGAGGAGAAGTATATGCAGACTGAGATGAAATTCAAAAGACAGGTTTTTGTGAAAAACGTATTAAGACTTAAAGTGTTCATTTTGTATTTTTACGAAGTTGGGAAGGTTTTCCAGTAGGTATTGAGTGGGGTTTTGTTGGGGGAGTTCGCTGACGGTTGATGTTTTAGGAATTGTTTCGAATGGGAGTCGAGGATACAAAGTTTTGCTGCCTTGAACGTGTGGTTGATTTTATGCTATTATTTTCAACCGTGGATGCTGCCTGTGGCGCTACTGTTGATTTTTTTAAAAGAATACATTGTTAAAGTGTTAGCTGGTCCTACATCAGTGCCTTGGGATGAAGTTGTTGACTCTGATATCGACGAAGATGATGATGAAGATAAAGAGAAGGTAAGTCTTGAGGTGGGGGAAGGTAAGTTTAGAAGGGGGATCAATTTATCCAATTGCATATTTCCAGGAAGAAAAGAAGAGTCTAAAAGAGCGACTACAAGCTATACAGGAAGTGACTCAAAGTGTACAGAACGCAATTGGGAAAATCGTGTCTCTTCTTGAGGCAGTTAAGAAGTAGGTTCTCAAATTGAGGTACCATGATAATAATCGTTTCGTTTTAGTATATTTAACTTCACAGTGCCATATCTAAGTTGGATAGCGATTACGTTGCTAGTAGCAGGGACGGTAGTGCTCTATTTTATCCCAATAAGATACCTCTTAATGTTGTGGGGCACCAACAAATTCTTTAGAAGAATTTTGAGGCCTCACGCCGTTCCTAACAACGAAGTTCTAGATCTCTTATCGAGGGTGCCCGACGACGAAATGCTGGTAAGTGCACGTCCATGGGATCTGGTCCGTCGTACCATTTCGCAATGTGGTGGCCATCGATCATTTCATCCTCGAAAGGACGCTGCTGAACGAGAAAAGGATTGCGCTCGGGCGAGGCGAAAGGGTGGGGGGTAGTCTGCATTAGAGACTCTCTAGTACGAGTCTGACCTTCTTCCGCCATATTGATGCTAGCTCGAAAACGCCAGTATGTCATTTTTGATATTTTTAGCTTCGTTTTATGTTTATTCTTCTCGTTAGAAACTTAATTCTACTTGACGAGAAACTTGAGCATGTAAACAGCTAAAAATATCAAAAATGACATGTTTGGCGCTGGGAAATACCTCAAATATAGAAAAAGAGTGTCAAACTCTGACTAAAGAGTCTCCAGTCATGTTTTTTTGTGTGGAGAGTTGTTAATAATCGAAAAATTTATTAAAAACCAAATTCCAAAAAACTACAATCGAATTCTGCAAAATCGAATCTGTCACATCAATTCCATTGGAGTGGGAAGGTGGATGCGTTTGTCCCCTTCCATCTGTTGCTTAATTAAGTGAAAAAACAGGAGCTTTTTCTAGAAATTTCGCCTTTTATTTCAAAATTCGTTTTGTCGAGATTACTAATTTTACAAAATTTTCTTTTTTTCTCAAAGTTTCCTCTTTTCTCAAAATTTCAGTATTATTTCGAAATTCGTCTTCTCGAAATTATCATTTTCTCAAAATTTCCCCTTTTTGTCATAACTCCAGTTTTATTGTAAAATTCGTCTTCTCGAAATTAACAATTTCTCAAAATTTTCCTTTTCTCAAAATTTCGGTTTTATTTTAAAGTACGTCCTTTTGTTTTTGAAATTTTTGACTTTTTTCCCTAAACTGGAGTTTTTGTTGAAATTTCAGCTTTTTTTCGAGGTATGTCGTTTTTACGAATTTAAAGATTATTTGATTCACTGTTTATTGACTTTTCCTTTGCCAGTTGCTTCTTCCTTTCCAGAATTTTGAGAAAAAAAATCGTGTTACCGAATCGAATATTACCTTCTTTGCGAAGTTATGCGTATGTCATTCATTGTTTATTGGTTTTTTTTAGCCAATTAAAAAGAAGAGTCGATACTTAAAAAAAAATGTCGCAATTTCCAGAATAAATCAAAATATCGAAAAAAAGCTCCAAATTCGAAAAATATCGAAATCTTGATAACTTCGACAAAAATTTAAAGCAAAAATTGAAATGTTTTTCTGAAATTATGACTTTAAAAGACTTCTGCTCTGTCGTTAAACCAGAATTTTCGAAATAAAAATCGAAATCTCGAAAAAGTTGAAATTTCGACGAAAGCGTAATTTTGAGAAAAACAGTCGATGCTTCGAGCAAAAAAAGTAATTTGGAGGAGAGCTACAATTTCAAGCAAGGCGTAATTTTGAGAAAAAAAGTCGATACTTTGAGAAAAAAATTGTAATTTTGAGAAAAAAGCGAAATATCGAGAAAAAAGCTGTAATTTAAAAAAATGAAATCTTGATAACTTCGAAAAAAAGTTGGAGCAAAAATTCCCGTATTTTCTTAAAAATGTGACTTTAAAAGTAAAATCAACTTTCTGTTCTGTGGTTAACCCAGAAATTTCGAAATTAAAGTCGAAATTTTGAAAAAAGTTGAAATTTCGAAAAAGTTGAAATTTCGAGGAAAGTGTAATTTTGAGAAAAACAGTCGATACTTTGAGCAAAAAACCTAATTTAGAGAAGATTTACAATTTCAAGGAAGGCGTAATTTTGAGAAAAAAAGTCGATACTTTGAGAAAAAAATTGTAATTTCGAGAAAAAAGCGAAATATCGAGAAAAAAGCTGTAATTTCGAAAAAAAATCGAAATCTTGATAACTTCGGAAAAAAGTTGGAGCAAAAATTCCCGTATTTTCTTAAAATTGTGACTTTAAAAGTAGAATCAACTTTCTGTTCTGTGGTTAACCCAGAAATTTGGAAATTAAATTCGAAATTTTGAAAAAAGTTGAAATTTCGAAAAAGTTGAGGAAAGCGTAATTTCGAGAAAAACAATCGATGCTTCGAGCAAAAAACGTAATTTGGAGAAGAGTTACAATTTCAAGGAAGGCGTTATTTTGAGAAAAAAAATCGATACTTTGAGAAAAAAATTGTAATTTCGAGAAAAAGCGAAATATCGAGAAAAAAGCTGTAAGTTCGAAAAAAAATCGAAATCTTGATAACTTCGGAAAAAAAGTTGGAGCAAAAATTCCCGTATTTTCTTAAAATTGTGACTTTAAAAGTAAAATCAACTTTCTGTTCTGTGGTTAACCCAGAAATTTCGAAATTAAAGTCGAAATTTTGAAAAAAGTTGAAATTTCGAAAAAGTTGAGGAAAGCGTAATTTTGAGAAAAACAATCGATGCTTCGAGCAAAAAACGTAATTTGGAGAAGAGTTGTAATCTAACGGAAGGAGCAATTTTGAAGAAAAAAGTCGATACTTTGAGAAAAAATCGTAATTTCGAAAATAAATAGAAATATCGAGAAATAAGCCGTAATTTCGAAAAAAATCAAAATTTTGATAACTTCGGAAAAAAATTAAAGCAAAAATTGAAACCTTCTCTTAAAATTATGACTTTAAAAGTGAAATCAACTTTTTGTTTTGTGGTTAAGCCAGAAATTTTGAAATTGAAATCGAAACTTTGAAAAAAGTTGAAATTTCGAGGAAAACGTAATTTTTAGAAAAAAAGTCGATATTTTAAGCAAAAAAACGTAATTTGGAGCAGATTTGCAATCTAAAGGAAGGCGTAAATTTGAAAAGAAAGTCAATACTTCTAGAAAAAAATTGTAATTTCGAGAATAAATCAAAATATCAAAAAAAAGCTGTAGTTTCGAAATAAATCGAAATTTTGATAACTTCGAAAAAAAGTTGAGGCAAAAACTGACATGTCTTCTTAAAATTATGACTTTAAAAGTGGAATCAACTTTCTCTTCTGGGGTTAAACCAGAAATTTTGAAATTAAAGTCGAAATTTTGAAAAAAATTGAAATTTCGAAAAAGTTGAAATTTCGAAAAATACAGTCGATGCTTCGAGCAAAAAACGTAATTTAGAGAAGAGTTACAATTTGAAGGAAGGCGTAATTTTGAGAAGAAAAGTCGCAACTTTGAGAAAAAAATTGTAATTTCGAGAAAAAAGCGAATTATCGAAAAAAAAAGCTGTAATTTAAAAAATCGAAATTTTGATAACTTAGAAAAAAAGTTGAAGCAAAAATTCCAGTATTTTCCTAAAATTGTGACTTTAAAAGTGAAATCAACTGTTTGTTCTGAGGTTAAATCTGAAATTTCGAAATAAAAGTCCAAATTTTGAAAAAGTTTAAATTTCGAAAAAGTTGAGAAAAGCGTAATTTTGAGAAAAACAATCGATGCTTCGAGCAAAAAACGTAATTTGGAGAAGAGTTGTAATCTAACGGAAGGCGCAATTTTGAAAAAAAAAGTCGATACTTCGAGAAAAAATCGTAATTTCGAGAATAAATCGAAATATCGAGAAATAAGCTGTAATTTCGAAAAATATCGAAATTTTGTTAACTTTGGAAAAAAATTAAAGCAAAAATTAAAATCTTTTCTTAAAATTACGGAAGTCGTACGAGAAAAGTCGACAGAAGTACATATTTTAAAATGTCAACATTCTCAGAAACAATCGAATTTTTCAATAAAAATCGACTTCTTTAGAAAAATATTAAAATTTTCAAAATTTCTAGAAAATTTTTGGGAGTCGAACGGGAAAAGTCGATATTTTAAAAGAAGTGCATATTTTGACATGTCAACATTCTTAGAAAAATTCGAATTTTTCAATCAACATTCGAATTTTTCAATCAAAATTCGAATTTTTCAATAAAAATCGACTTCTTAAAAAAAATTGAAATTTTCAAAATTTCTAGAACAGTTTTTCGGAAGTCGAATGGGAAAAGTCGACATTTTAAAAAAAGGCATATTTTGAAATGTCATTTTCAGAATAATCCAAAATTTTTAAACAAAATTCGTATTTTTCAATAAAAATCGACTTCTTCAAAAAAAATGTTAAAATTTTCAAAATTTCTGGAAAACTTTTGAGAGTCGAACGAGAAAAGTCAACATTTTAAAAAAGTGCATATTTTGAAATGTCAACATTTTCAAAACAATTTAAAATTTTCAAATAAAATTCGAATTTTTTATAAAAATCGACTTCTTCAAAAAAATGTCAACATTTTCAAAATTTTTTAAAAAAATTTGGGAGTCGAAAGGAAAAAGTAGATATTTTAAAAAAGTGCATATTTCAAAATGTCAACATTTTCTGAAATATTTGAATTATTCAATCAAAATTCAAGTTTTTCATTCAAAATTCAAATTGTTCAATAAAAATCGACTTCTTCAAAAAAAAGTTAAAATTTTCAAAATTTTTGGAAAACTTTTGGGAATCGAACAGGAGAAGTCAACATTTTAAAAAAGTGCATATTTTGAAATGTCAACATTTTCAGAATAATTCGAAAATTTTCAAACAAAATTCGAATTTTTCAATAAAAATCGACTTCTTCAAAAAAGAGGTCAACATTTTCAAAATTTCTAGAAAATTTTTGGGAGTCGAACGGGAAAAGTCGACATTTTAAAAAAGTGCATATTTTAAAATGTCAACATTCTCAGAAACAATCGAATTTTTCAATCAAAATTCGAATTTTTCAATAAAACTCGACTTCTTCAAAAAAATTTAAATTTTCAAAATTTCTAGAAAATTTTTGGGAGTCGAACGGGAAAAGTCGATATTTTAAAAAAAGTGCATATTTTGACATGTCAACATTCTCAGAAAAATTCGAATTTTCCAATCAACATTCGAATTTTTCAATCAAAACTCGAATTTTTCAATAGAAATCGATTTCTTAAAAAAATTAAAATTTTCAAAATTTTTAGAACAGTTTTTAGGAAGTCGAATGGGAAAAGACGACATTTTTAAAAAAGTACATATTTTGAAATGTCAACATTTTCCGAATAATTCGAAATTTTCAATAAAAATCGAATTCTTCGAAAAAAAGTCAAAATTTTCAAAATTTCCAGAAAAGTTTTGAGAGTCGAATAAGAGTCGGGAATTTTTAAAAGGGTGACCACAGACTCCTTTCCCCTCTTTTACGCAGACGAAGACGTGGATATCAGCTACTTTCATTATAATTATTTTCATGATATTCAATTTTTTAAATTATTTTATGTATTTCAAGTTTTGAAGATAATCAAGGACCATCAAAATTATGTATTTCTAAACTATCTGCATTAATTGCACACGTCAACTGTTCCAAATAGATTAATGTTTTGGCTTAGGACACCGCGAAGATATTTTGATATAATAAGGGTGCTAGGAACCAAAAATAAGTTTGGGAACCACTGATTTTTAATTAGTAAATTAGTTGACAACTTTCCACGATCATATCAATAAAAATGAAATCAATCAAAATTCTCTTATCCTTCGTAACTAATGGAGTGGATTAGCATGATCCACCTCATCATCCACATCATCACGGTGAAGCATTTGGTCTCATCCAAAATTAATAACGAATTTCCTCCTTGTGTGGGTGTCGGGACCGTCATCCATTGATCGTGTAAGTTCCTCTCGTGACTTATCCATGGAAATCTCGGTACTATATAAGATGATCTATTCAGCTGTGGATGGTTAATTTGTTGGGCACCACATTGTCGACCAATATGGGCAGAATGACACTTAAGTGGTACTTACAGCTCGACTACAAAGACTTGCAAATCAACCTCAACGCCGACGGCGAAAAACGCACCAATCTCAAGAAGAAGCACAAAACCTCATAGTCGACGTGGAGGGGGTGGTTTCGCAAACGCAGAGACAAAGTTTTTTAACTAGGAGGGTTGTTATTGACTGGATGATTGACTCAATCGACGAATTGAAGGTGTTTCGGTGCGTAAGCTTTCAGAATAACACAGCAAAAGTGTCACTGTCACTGTGGAATGTGGAATATGAGATATGGAATATTAAATATTAAATCTTCTGGGCTTTTGTCAGAGGTCCGTTTTGGCGCCATAGCGCAAGCAGGTCGTCCGTTGGTAGTTCGGCTACCCATACTCTAAGCCCTCGAAATTCGTTTATCTTATACTAACTATTACCAGCGACTTAGTCTTCTGATTTAAACGAATAAGTAAAATATAACAAAAAAAACTGTCCAAAATTGAAAGTTTCTTGAATTTATTGAATTGACTCAAATCTTTATAGTTTCAATATAAAAATTTGTGTTACCGTGGCACTCTAAAATACGGCCAATTTATTTCCAAATAGGATTTACCAAAATATGGAAGAACCCGTAAAATATGCGAGATCTGGCAACTATGAACGCAGAGAAGCCGAGAAGAGACGTCGCGCCCTATCACGTTATAACGCTGTCAAACTATCAGACCATTATATTTCCTCTAAAAGAATCCTACATGCAAAGTTGTATCAAGTTTGGACCCTTGTCGTTAGATGGCGTCGTCATCGTGTCGTGATTGCCTCGTTTTGCATTTATTTACATAGAAAATGAGTCGTGCCATATACACGAGAGGAGAAAATTTAGAAAAAAATCTGGCAACTCTAAACAAACAGACAGACAAACACACTTCCGCATTTTATATTAAGGACATTTAAGCCAAGAATTCTTGTATATAAATACATAAATTTATTTCGTGTATCTCGGAAATGGCTCTAACGTTTTGGATCAAATTTTATATTTAGATTAGTTTTTACTTCTTAAGTTAACATATTTCCTGAAAAATACGATTTTACACAAAAAAAAAACATTTTTTATGTAACACCATTTTGTCAATCTTTGCGTAATTTGCGTTGGATGTTAGCACATTGATATTGAGGTGGCGTTAACGTTTTAGGTCGTGTAACTCGTAAACGGCTTTAACGATTGGTATATAAATTGATATTAAGTTAGGCAAATCGGTATTTTCCAAGGAAGAACAGAATTTAGAAAAAGTATGGTCGCCCACGATGTAATAATTGACTCGTTGACCTTTTCCAATGCCCTTGATCTGAAGGTTGTTTATTCTGAAAGCTTGGGCATCCAAAATCTACGTTTAAATTGTCACAGCTTGTACATATACCTAGATATATTGTATATTTACTAAGCATTCCAATTTACGAGGATAATGATATATAGAAGAGATATAGTATTTCGTAATGATTAAATCAAAAGTCTACTTAATTAGTAATTATACAATTCGTAGCATAATAATATAACTTTGTTTATAATGATATATTGTGAAATTTTATATTTTTGTACTTAATTATATGTGGCGTTGTATAATATGATCCAAACGCATAAATTGTTACAAGTTAAAAGTAAATTATTTTTCGACATTGCCAATGGTGTGAATTTAAATCTTATTTGTACATTTTTTACTTGTTACTTCTTATATTGTTACGAGTTTTATTTACGCCTAGATGTGCTTACTATATAATAAGTAAAACGTATGTTAATAATTCCAAACTTGTGATATATTTAATTACTTTTTAATATTTCATATGCTAATGTGTTTCCTATTCAAAATGCACTTTTTAAAATTTTCATGTGTCTTAATACTTTATTAAAAACCGATAAACGTGGTTGGCGGAAGCATTTTGTAGAATTTGGGGCTGAAATATAAATTGACAATTTATTTTCAAATAACCAGTCAGGCACGTAGCCAGAATTTTCGTTCGGGGGGGGTCCAACTCCCCCCCCCCCCCCACCTTTTATGTTAGAGACACAGAAATTTCTTCGAAAAAAGCAATATTGCAAAATTTAAAGTCAAAGCTGAGTTGTTAAGTCAATAAACGTCTTGAACTTTTACTTAGTGCTCATTTTTTTATTTTTGCATAAAATTTCTAATCTTAACTTCGAAATTTGGACTATAATTCGAAACTCGAAAGTTCGACTTCAGTCTCGATATTTAAATCTTCCAAATTTGAATTTTAAAATTTTTTTTAGAATTACCCAGTAATTTTTTCAAATTAACTGATTTTTGAACTCTTCAGAGCAGCATAAAATTTGAGATCAAAGACGAAATTAGGAATATTAGATATTTAAGATGAAATTAAAAAAAGTCAGTAGAAGCTTCCATTTTAATTTGTATTTCGATTTTTGTCGAAACTTTGAATTTATTTTAAAAATCTTCAGGAAAAGTGGAAATTTGGACAAGAAATTAAAAGGATGAAGAAGAAAAGAACTTTATCATTAAAAATCCAGAAGGGTCGAAGTTTAAGGTACATTTTTTTAAAACTCAAAATGTTGAGTTTACCGAAATATTCAGAAAAAATTTAAATATTGAGAAAAAACCGGAAGTTATCTGATGAAGCAAAACTTTTGGTTTTAAACTCGAAATTTGTTTTAAAAAGTAGTAATTTCGTAACTAGGATTAAAATTAAAAAAAAAAAACACAATTTTTAGTGCAAAGCAAAAAATTTAGAAAAAAAATAAAAAACTGAAATTGTAAAATAAAGATCTTTAGAAAAAATTAAAATTTTAAACAAAAAAAAACGCTAACATTATAAAAAATGTTTCGAGCTAAACTGAAAAGAAAATTTTTAGAAAATCGAAATTTATAAAAACATTTTCTAGAAATTTCGATCTTAAAGTCGAAATGGCAAATTAAAAATGTAGATATTTCTAAATTATTTCAAAATGTTAAATAAAAATTAAGTCTCAAAAATATAAAAAGTTAGAATATCAACTGAAAATTTCTGAGAAAAAACAGCAGAATTCGGCAAGAAATTGTTTATACGTTTATACGTATCGACTATATGCTTATAGAGACGTAGAAGGGAAGAAAATAACTTAAAATTTTCAATTTCAACTCGGAATTTTGAAAAAATTATCAAAATTTCTAGAAAATACTCTTCAGAAAATATAAGAACAAACATCAATTACTTTTACGTATTCGTTTCTTTTATTTTATTTTATTTTTTCATTTTGTTAATTAGTAAAAGTGAAGAATAAAATCTAGTGACCTTAACATTATATAAATTTGACAAATAAAAACGTGAAACTTACCAAAGAAAAATTTCCTAATATCTATTTTCAGTTTACGTATTTAACTTATCACCGATCAAGAATCGACTTTTTTTTTAAAGTAAAAATTACAAGAGCGTAGAAAGAACATCAATTTGAAAAAAAATTATCACGGAATGTTGACTGTTTCTTCTTTAAATCCCGAGATTAAAGTAAAAATTTTGACTTTAATGTAAAAATTTCGAAAAAAAAAACGTCGAAATTTGGTGTTTAAAGTTGAAATTTCTAAAAAAAAGTTGAAATTTCAATTTTTAAATCGAAAATCTTACAAAGGCGTAGAAAGGACATCGATTAAAAAAATGTTGTGTTTATGTGTTTAGAAATTTCGACTTTTTTTTTCTCAAACTTCGACTTTTTTCTCAAAATTTCGACTCTATTTGGAAATTTTGACTTTTTTCTGGAAATTTTCACTTTTTCGAAATGTTACAAAGGCAAAGACATCGATTAAAAAAATGTCATTTTAAGAAATTTCAACTTTTTTTCTCAAATTTTGATTTTAAGCTCGAAATTTCGACTTTTTTCCCGAAATTTAGATTTTTTTTCTCGAAATTTTGCCCTTTTTTTCGAAATTTCGTTTTTTTTTCTCAAATTTCGACTTCTTTCTCGAAATTTTGGCCTTAATATCGAAATTTCGACATTTCTCGCAAAATTTCGACATTTCTCTCAAAATTTCGACTTTATACTCAAAATTTCGACCTTTTTTATCGAAATTTCGACTTTTTTCGCAAATTTCGACTTTTTTCCTCGAAATTTCGTCTTTTTACTCGAATTATTTCCAAATTTCTACTTTTTCTCGAAATTTCGACGTTCTTCTCAAATTTCAAATTTTTGCTCGAAATATCTCGAAATTTCGACGTTATTTTCAAATTTCGACTTTTTCATCGAAATTTCAGCCTTAATCTGAAAAGTTCGACTTTTTTCTCGAAATTTCGTTTTTTTTTCTCAATTTTAGACTTTTTTCTCAAATATCAACTTTTTTCTGGAAATTTTATCCTTAATATCGAAATTTCGACATTTTTCTCGAAATTTAGGCTTTAAACTCAAAATGTCGACTATTTTTCTAGAAATTTCGATTTTTTTCTCAAATTTCGACTTTTTTATCGAAATTTCGACTTTTTCCTCGGAATTTCGACTTAAGTTTTTCTCAAACTTCGACTTTTTCTCTAGAAAATTCGACTTTTTCTCGAAATTGTGACTGTTTTCTCGAAATTTCGACCTTAATCTGAAAATATTGACTTTTTCTAAAAATTTTGACCTTAATATCGAAATTTCGACATTTCTCTCAAAATTTCGACTTTATACTCAAAATTTTGACCTTTTTTATCGAAATTTCGACCTTTCTTTATCGAAATTTCGATTTTTTTCGCAAATTTCGACTTTTTTTCTCGAAATTTCGTCTTTTTGCTCGAAATATTTAGAAATTTATACTTTTTCTCGAAATTTTGACGCTTGCTCAAAATATTTCGAAATTTCGACATTTTTCTCGAAATTTAGGCTTTAAACTCAAAATGTCGACTATTTTTCTAGAAATTTCGACTTTTTTCTCAAATTTCGACTTTTTTCTCAAAATTTCGACTTTTTTCTCGGAATTTCGACGTACGTTTTTCTCAAACTTCGACTTTTTCTCTAGAAAATTCGACTTTTTCTCGAAATTTTGACTGTTTTCTCGAAATTTCGACCTTAATCTGAAAATATTGACTTTTTTTTAAAATTTTGACCTTAATATCGAAATTTCGACATTTCTCTCAAAATTTCGACTTTATACTCAAAATTTTGACCTTTTTTATCGAAATTTCGACCTTTCTCTATCGAAATTTCGATTTTTTTCGCAAATTTCGGCTTTTTTTCTCGAAATTTCGTCTTTTTGCTCGAAATATTAAGAAATTTCTACTTTTTCTCGAAATTTTGACGTTTGCTCAAAATATTTCGAAATTTCGAGTTTTTCTCGAAATTGCGATGTTATTTTCAAATTTCGACTTTTTTCTCGAAATTTCGGCCTTAATCTGAAAAGTTTGACTTTTTTCTCGAAATTTCGTTTTTTTTTTCTCAATTTTAGATTTTTTTCTCAAATATCGACTTTTTTCTCGAAATTTTAACCTTAATATCAATATTTCGACTTTTTTGTCGAAATTTCGTCTTTTTGCTCGAAATCTTTCGAAATTTCTACTTTTTTCTCGAAATTTCGACGTTATTCTCAAATTTCGAATTTTTGCTCGAAATATTTCGAAATTTTGACTTTTTCTCGAAATTTCGATTTATTTATTTATTTTTAAATTTTAACTTTTTTCTCGAAATTTCGGCCTCAATCTGAAAAGTTCGACTTTTTTCTCGAATTTTCTTTTTTTTTCACAATTTTAGTCTTTTTTCCTAAATATCGACTTTTTTCTCAAAATTTTAACCTAAATATCGAAATTTCGACATTTCTCTAAAAATTTGGACTTTATACTCAAAATTTTGACCTTTTTTTATCGAAATTTCGACCTTTCTTTATCGAAATTTCGATTTTTTTTCGCAAATTTCGACTTTTTTTTCTTGAAATTTTGTTTTTTTTGCTAGAAATATTTAGAAATTTCTACTTTTTCTCGAAATTTCGACGTTTGCTCGAAATACTTCGAAATTTCGACTTTTTCTCGAAATTTCGACTTTTTTTATCGAATTCGACTTTTTACTCGACATTTCGGCCTTAATCTGAAAAGTTCGACTTTTTTCTCGAAATTTTGTTATTTTTTCTTAATTTTAGACTTTTTTCTCAAAAATCGACTTTTTTCTCGAAATTTTAACCTTAATATCGAAATTTCGACTTTTTTGTCGAAATTTCGTCTTTTTGCTCGAAATATTTCGAAATTTCTACTTTTTTTTCGAAATTTCGACGTTATTCTCAGATTTCGAATTTTTGCTCGAAATATTTCGAAATTTCGACTTTTTTTCGAAATTTCGACGTTATTTTGAAATTTCAACTTTTTTCTCGAAATTTCGGGCTTAATCTGAAAAGTTCGACTTTTTTCTCGAAATTTCGTTTTTTTTTTCTCAATTTTAAACTTTTTGCTCGAAATTTCGGCGTTATTTTCAAATTTCGACTTTTTTCTCGAAATTTCGGCCTTAATCTGAAAAGTTCAACTATTTTTCCTCGAAATTTCGTTTTTTTTTCTTAATTTTAGACTTTTTTCTCAAATATCGACTTTTTTCTCGAAATTTTAACCTTAATATCGAAATTTCGACATTTTTCTCGAAATTTCGGCTTTAAACTAAAAATATCGACTATTTTTCCAGAAATTTCGAACTCAGATTATCTCTCTTTGTTATATAAGTTTTATAGGAAAGCTCCTAGTGGAAGAAAATAAGATTTAAATAAACGAGTCATTAATATAACATTTTTAGATTTTGTACTTAAAAAATATAAAACTAAATAATTGCATCAGTGAAAATAAAACTTGATAAAAAGTGTTGCAAATTAATAAATTATAAAAAGTTTTATTTATCCCAAAGCTGCGATCCAATTTTGAATAATTATTAAACACTAAATAAAAAACCAATACCTTTTTATAATAAATTTAATTGAGCATGTGTTAAAACATGGGTAGAACACACTTAAATATAGAAAAAACAATTTTTAGAAATGTGGTAGTCAGACGAATTTTTCAAATTTAAAGTCGAGTAAACATAAACATTTTAAGATTAAATTGAGAGTTTCGAAAATACTGCCAGAACCTTGCAACAAAAACTAGATAGTGAGAGAAACATGTTGAATTTTTGAGTCCTGAAACGAAATTCGTTTTTTTACAGAATTTCGTCATTTCTCAAATGACTTTTTCTGAAAATTTCAATTTTTTTCAATTCGTCTTTCTGCAAATTACGACTTGTTTATCAAACTTCGTCTTTTTCTCAAAATTTGATAGATATTTTGATATAAAAGTAAAAATATTTAAAATAATCCTTATTTGAAAATTTTGAAAAATATGTTTTGAAAATGCTGAATTTTTGCAAAAAGACGAGAATTCCAGAAAACTTCAATTCTAACTTGTTTCTCAAAATTTCGACTATTACCTTGATAGCTTCTCTGGCGTCACAGTGAGTAAACTCTTTGTAAATTATTTTTATTGTGACTATGTTTGAAAAACGTTAACCCGTGAAAATTCTTTAAAATCATCTTTAACCTTGGTTAGGCTAGGTTATATTAGATTTTTTTAGACATTTTAACGTGCAAATTTGGGTACAACTTTCTTTGAAAAATGCTTACCGTGCAACTCTTTCCAAATCAGCTTTTAAAACGGGCAGAGTTGGGTAAGATAAGTATTTTCCAGACATTTCACCGTGAAAATTTGGTTACAACTTTCATTGAAAAACGCTTACCGTGCAACTCTTTCCAAATCAGCTTTTAAAATGGGCAGAGTTGGGTAAGGTAAGGTTTTTTCACCGTGAAAATCTTGTTAAAACTTTCTTTGAGAAACGCTTACCTTGCAACTTTTTCTAAATCAGCTTGTAAAATGGGTAAAGTTAAGTAAGGTAAGATTTTTTCAGGCATTTCACCGTGAAAATTTTGCTAAAACTTCCTTTGAAAAACGTTAACCATGCAATTTTTTTAAAACATTTTATTAACTGAGTAAAGTTAGGTTTTTTTACACATTTCACCGTGCCAATAATTTTAAATCATCTTTTAAATTAGCCGGGTTGGATTAGGTTGAGTTTTTTTAGATATTTCACCGTGCAAATTTTGTTACAATTTCGTTTGAAAAACGCTAATCGTGCAACTTTTTTCAAATCAGCATTTAAAATGGGCAGAATTGGGTAAGGTAAGGTTTTTTCTGACATTTCACCGTGCAATTTCGCCAAAACTTCTTTTGATAAACGCTATTCATGCAATTTCTTAAACTATTTTTCAAATTAGCTGATAGCTGAGTTAGGTTAGGTTTCTTACGCATTTCACCGTGTCAATAATTTTAAATCATCTTTTAAATTAGCTGGGTTGGATTAAATTGAGGTTTTTTAGACATTTTACCGTGCAAATTTCGTTCTTAAAATAGCATTAGGTCAAATAAGTTTTTTTTTTAGACATCTCATTGGACAAATTTTGCTAAAACTTCCTTTGAAGCCCGTTTACCGTGCAAATTCCTTTAAACTTTTTCAGGCATTTCACGGTTCAAATTTTGTCCAAACTTCCTTTGAAAAACATTGAACATGCAAATTGTTTTAAAATGTCCTTGAAATCAGCTGAGACATTTCACCGTGCAAATTCTTCTGAATCATCTTTTAAATCAACTAAGTTAGGTTAGGTTGGGTTTTTTCAGGCACTTCACGGTGCAAATTTTGTTAAAACTTTCTTTGAAACGTTAAGCGTGCACCTTTTTAATGAGCTTAGTTTGGTTTTTTAGACACTGCACCGTGCAACTTCTTTCGAATCATCTTTTAAATTTGCTGTGTTAAATTAGGTTACGTTAACCACGCATTTCACAGTGCAAATTTTGGTAAAATTTTCTTTAAAAAGCGTTAACCGTGCAAATTCATTTAAAACTTCTTTTAAATCGACTGAGTTAAATTTGTTAGACATTTCACCGTGCAAATTCTTCTAAATTTCTCTTAAATTAACTGGATTAAGTTAGATTGAATTTTTTCAGGCACTTTACGGTCCCAATTTTGTTATAACTTCTTTTGAAAAACGTTTACCGTGCAAGATCTTTGAAAACGTCCCTGAAAACTGCTGGGTTAGGTTTTTTCAGACATTTCACCGTGTAAATTCTTTAAAATCATCTTTTAAATGAGCTAAAGTTAGTTAAGGTTAAATTTTTTTAGACATTTCAGCCTGTAGATTTCGTTACAACTTTCCTTGAAAAACGTTTACCGTGTACATTCTTTTAAATCGTCTGGGTTACCTTAGGCTAGGTTTTTTTGGATATTTCACCGTTCACATTTCGTGAAAACTTCTTGTAAATTGTTTCTATTACAACTATGGATCGTTTGAACACGTTTATAAGCTTTTAAAATAGACAGCATTAGGTCAGATTAGATTTTTTTTAGACATTTAACCGAACAAATTTTGTTTAAACTTCCTTTAAAAAACGATTACCGTTCAAATTCTTCTAAATAATTTGGTTTTTTCAGGCATTTTACGATCCAAATTTCGTTAAAACTTTTTTTAAAAGGCGTTAACTGTGCAAATTTATTTAAAACTTCTTTTAAATCGACCGAGTTAAATTTTTCAAATTTCACTGTACAAATTCTTCTAAATTATCTTTTAAATTAGCTGGGTTAAGTTAGATTGGTTTTTTCAGGCATTTCGCGGTTCAAATTTTGTTAAAACTTCCTTTAAAAAACTTTTACTGTGCAAATTATTTTCAAGCGTCCTTACAATCAGCTAAATGAGGCTTTTTCAAACATTTAATCGTGCAAATTCACTTAAATCATTTTTTAAATTAACTGAGTTAAATTAGGTTGGGTTTTTTAGGTACTTCACGATGCAAATTTCTCTAAAACTTTTTTTAAAAAAACATTAAATATGCAAATTCTGTTAAAACATTTTTTAAATTGGCTAAGATTGGTTTTTCAGACATTTCACTGTGCAAATTCTTTCAAATCATCTTTTAAATTGGCTGCGTTAACTTAAGTTGGGTTTTTCTAAGCATTTCACGGTGCAAATTTTGTTAAAACTTCCTTTTAAAATCGTTAACCGTGCGAATTATTTTAAAACATCTTTTAAATTAACTGCATTGGATTAGATGGGGTTTTTTTAGGCATTTCACGGTGCAAATTGCGTTAAAACTTTCTTTAAAAAACGTGCAGATTTTGTTAAAACATCTTTTAAATTGGCTGAGTTTAGTTTTTTTATACATTTCACCGTGCAAATTCTTTTAAATCATCTGTGGTAAATAAGGTTTGGTTTTTTAGTCATTTAACGGTCAAGATTTTGTTAAAACTTTCTTTAAAAAACTTTTACGATGCAAATTCTGTTAAAACATAATTGAAATTAGTTGAGTTAGGCTTTTTTAGACATTTCACCGTGTAAATTCTTTTAAATCTGTTTTTAAATTAACTAAACTGGGTTAGGTTGGGGTCTTTTAGGCATTTCACGTTGCAAATATTGTTAAAACTTTCTTTGAACAACGTTAAGTGCGCAAATTTTGTTAAAACATCTTTTAAATTGACTAAGTTTGGTTTTTTAGACATTTTACCGTGCAAATTCTTTTAAATCTTTTTTTGAATTGGCTGCGTTAAGTTAGGTTAGGTTTTTCCAAGGATTTCACGGTGAAAATTTTGTTAAAACTTTCATTAAAAAACGTTAACTTTGCAAATTCTTTAAAAACTTTTTTTTAAATTGACTGGGTTAGATTTTTTAAACATTTCACCATGTAAATTCTTTTAAATCATTTTTTAAATGAGCTGGGTTAAAATGGATTAAAATTTTTAAGATATTTTATGGTCAACATTTCATTAAAATCTTCTTTGACAGAAGTTTAGTGTGCAAATTTCTATAAAATGTTTTTGAAATTAGCTAAAATAGCCCTTTTAAGACATTTCACCGTGCACATTTTTTTAAATCATCTTTTAGTTTAACTGAGTTAGATTAGGTTGAATTTTTCCAGGCATTTCACGGTGCAAATTTTGTTAAAACTTTTTTTGAAAAACCTTTACCGTGCAAATTTTAGGCTTTTGCAGATATTTTACCGTGCAAATTCTTTTAAATCTTTTTTTAAATTAAGTAAGTTGGATGAGGTTGGGTTTTTTCAGACATTTCAAGGTGAAAATTTTGTTAAAACTTCCTTTGAACAACGTTAAGTGTGCAAATTTTGTTAAAACATTTTTTAAATCGACTTAGTTTGATTTTCCAGACATTTCACCGTGCAAATTCTTTTAAATCTTTTTTTTAATTGGCTGCGTTAAGTTAGGTTAGGTTTTTCCAACGACTTCACGGTGTAAATTTTGTTAAAACTTTCTTTAAAAAACGTTAACTGTGCAAATTCTTTTAAAACTTATTTTAATTTGACAGGGTTAGATGTTTTAAACATTTTATCGTGTAAATTCTTTTAAATTAGCTGGGTTAAAATAAATTGGGGTTTTCACACATTTCACGGTTAAAATTTTGTTAAAATTTTCTTTGCTGTGCAAATTCTTATGAAACATTTTTGCAATTAGTTGAAATAAGCCTTTTCAGACATTTCACCGTGCAAATTTTCTTGAATCATCTTTTAATTCAACTGAGTTAAATTAGATAGGGTTTTTTTAAGCATTTCACGGTGCAAATTTTGTTAAAACTTCCTTTTAAAAACGTTAACCGTGCGAATTTTTTTGAAACATCTTTTAAATTAACTGAGTTGGATTAGATGGGGTTTTGTCAGGCATTTTACGGTGCAAATTGCGTTAAAACTTTTTTTAAAAAACATTAAGCGTGCAAATCTTGTTAAAACATCTTTTAAATTGGTTTTTTAGTCATTTTACTCTGCTAATTCTTTTCAATCATCTTTTAACTTAACTGAGTTGGGTAAGATTAGGTTTTTTCAGGCATTTCACGGTGAAAATGTTGCTTAAACTTCTTTTTAAATATGTTAAGCCTGCAGATTTTGTTAAAACTTTTTAAATTGACTAAGTTTAGTTTTTTAGACATTTCAGCATGCAAATTCTTTTTAATCATCTTTTAAATTGGCTGCGGTAAGTAAGGTTAGGTTTTTATAAGGATTTCACGGTGCAACTGTGACTGACTGGGTTAGATTTTTCAAACATTTTACCGTTTAAATTCTTTTAAATCAGCTGATTTAAGAAAAATTAAAATTTTTTACACATTTGACGGTGAAAATTTTTTTAAACTTTCTTTGAAAAACGGTTACCGTGCAAATTCTTATAAAACGTTCTTGAAATTATCTGAAATAGGCTTTTTTAGACATTTTACCGTACAAATTTTTTTGAATTATTTTTTGAATGAACTGAGTTAAATTAGGTTGAGTTTTTTTTGACATTTTTCGGTGCAAATTTTGTTAAAATTTTCTTTGAAAAACGTTTACCGTACAAATTCTGTTAAGACATCTTTTAAATTGGCTACGTTTAATTGTTTAGACATTTCATTGAACAAATTCTTATAAGTCTTTGTTTTAATTGGCTGCGTTAAGTTAGCTTAAGTTTTTCCAAGGATTTCACGGTGCAAATTTTCTTAAAACTTTCTTTAAAAAACGCTAACTGTGTTAATTTTTTTTAAACTTTTTTAAATCAACTAAATTAGATTTTTCGAACATTTCACCGTGTAAATTCTAATAAATCATCTTTTAAGTCGGCTCGGTTAAAATAAATTGGGGTTTTTTAGACATTTCACGGTCCAAATTACGTTAAAACCTCCTTTAAAAGATGTTTACTGTGCAAATTCTTATAAAACGTTCTTGAAATAAGCTGAAATAGGCTTCTTAAACATTTCACCGTGCAAATTTTTTTGAATCATTTTTTAATTTAACTAAGTTAGATTAGGTGGGGTTTTTTTAGGCATTTTACGGGCAAACTTTGTTAAAACATCTTTTAAATCGGCTAAGTTTGGTTTTTTAGACATTTTATCGTGCAAATTCTTTTAAATCATCTTCTAAATTGGCTGCGTTAAATTAGGTTAGATTTTTCCAAAGATTTCACGGTGCAAATTTTGTTAAAACTTTCTTTAAAAAACGTTAACTGTGCAAATTCTTTTAAAACTTTTTTTAAATTGACCGGGTTGGATTTTTCAAACATTTTACCATGTAAATTCTTTTAAATTATCTGAGTTAAAATAGATTGAAGTTTTTCAGACATTTTACGGTCAAAATTTTGTTAAAACCTTCTTTAAAAGACGTTTACCGTGCAAATTTTTATAAAACGTTCTTGAAATTAGCTAAAATTGGCTTTTCAGACATTTCACCGTGAACATTTTTTTAAATTATCTTTTAATTTAACTGAGTTAGATTAGGTTGGGTATTTTTGGGCATTTCACGGTGCAAATTTGGTTAAAACTTTCGTTGAAAAATGTTTACCGTACAAATTCTGTTAAGACATTTTTTAAATTGGCTAAGTTTGGTTTTTCAAGTTAGGTTAGGTTTTTCCAAGCATTTCACGGTGCAAATTTTGTTTTAACTTTCTTTAAAAAACGTCAATCGTGCAAATTTTTTTAAAACATCTTTTAAATTGTCTGAGTTAAATTCACCATGCAAATTTTTTTAATTTATCTTTTAAATGATCAGGGTTAAGTTAGATTAGATTTTTTCAGGCATTTCACGGTGTAAATTTTGTAAGAACTTTTTTTAAAAAACTTTAATCGTGCAAATTCTTTTAAGACATCTTTTAAATTGACTGAGTTAGATTTTACAGACATTTCACCGTGCAAATTCTTTTAAATCATTTTTTTAATAAGCACGGTTAAGTTATATTAAGTTTTTCAGGCACCTCACGGTCTAAATTTTGCTAGAACTTTGTTTAAAAAAAGTTTAGCATGCAAATTCTTTTAAAAAGTTTTTGAAATCAGCCAAATTAGGCTTTTTCAGACATTTCACCGTGCACATTTTTTTGAATCATCTTTTTAATCAACTTAGTTAGTTACTAAAGCACTGAACTAAACACTGTGGCTTGTAATTAAGTCCAAAGAAGGTTTCACCCCTTTACCACATCGGCAATTAAATAAATAATTACGCGATACGTATTTCGCCAGCAGAACTGGCATTTTTCAAGCGCACTAATCTTAAACGATTAGCAAAAGATGCATCGACGTCATCTGCATTGAGATTCAAATCGATACTGGCGGTCTTTTGCTTTCTTTCCTATTTCTAATTGTTTAACACATCTGGTGCATGCAATTTTGACCTGCCACAAATAGCCTTCAATAAACTGGAGGCCGCCAATGGTCCTTTATCTCCGTTAAGGGTAACTGGCCTCTGATTGATACAAATTGTTTCATATGCATCAAGTTCTCTGCTATTTGTGACCGATCTTAACAATTTTAAATTTTCAATGTTAATTTTGTGTCCTGTATTTATCGTATGTAGGGCGACACTTGATTTTTCTTCTCTATTGTATCTAAAATGAGCGATATGTTCTTTAAATATGGTTTTAATGGATCTCTTTGTCTGTCCAACATATGATAAATTACAATTGTTACAGCTTATTTCGTAAATTCCGGAATTCTCAAGCTTGTCCAATTTATCTTTAGCATTACCCAAATTATTGCGGAGACTGTTATTGGCTGTGTACACTACTTTTACGTTGTTTTCTTTTTTTTTTTTTTTTTTTCAGACACTTCACAGTGCAAATTCTTTTAAATCATATTTTAAATCAGCAGGGTTAAGTTAGATTAGATTTTTTCAGGCATTTAACGGTCGAAATTTTGTTAGAACTGTTTTTAAAAAAAGTTAATCGTGCAAATTCTTTTAAAACATCGTTTATATTGAGTTAGATTTTTCAGACATTTTATCGTACAAATTCTTTTAAATCATCTTTTAAATAGGCAAGGTTAAGTTAGATCGGGTTTTTTAGGCATTTCACGGTCTAAATTTTGTTAGAACTTTCTTTGAAAAACGTATAGCATGCAAATTCTTTTAAAACGTTTTTAAAATTAGTCGAGCTACACTTTTTCAGACATTTCACCGTGCAAATTTTTTTGAATCATTGTTTAAATCAACTGAGTTAGATTGGGTTGGGTTTTTTCAGGCACTTCACGGTGCAAATGTTGTTAAAACTTTCCTTGAATAACGTTGGGTGTGCAAATTCTCTTTAAACATTTTTAAAATTGGCTAAGTTTAATTTTTCAGACATTTCACCGTGCGAATTTCTTTTAATTAGCTGCGCTGTTAGATTAGATTTTTTCAGAGATTTCACGGTGTAAATTTTGTTAAAACTTTCTTTAAAAAACGTTAACTGTGCAAATTCTTTTAAAACTTCTTTTAAATCAACTGGGTTAAATTTTTTAGACACTTTACTATGTAAATTCTTTTTAATCATCTTTTAGGTCAGCTAGGTTAAAATAAAATGGGGTTTTTCAGACATTTCACGGTTTAAATTTTGTTAAAACTTGCTTTGAAAGACGTTTACTGTGCAAATTCTTATAAAACGTTCTTAAAATTAGCTAAGATAGGGTTTTTAAGACATTTCACTGTGCAAATTTTTTTGAATCATCTCTTAAATCAACTGGGTTAGATTAGGTTGGGTTTTGTCAGGCATTTCACGGTGCAAATTTTGTTAAAACTTTTTTTGAAAAACGTTTACCGTACAAATTCTGTTAAAACATCTTTTAAATCGGCTAAGTTTGGTTTTTCAGACATTTCACGGTGCAAATTCTTTTAATTTTTTTTTTAAATTGGCTGCGTTAAGTTAGGTTAAGGTTTTCCAAAAATTTCACGGTGCAAATTTTGTTAAAACTTTCTTTAAAAAACGTTACCTGTGAAAATTCTTTTAAAACTTTTTTAAACCGACTCAATTAGATTTTTCAGACATTTTACCGTAAAAATTCTATTAAATTATCTTTTAAGTCAGCTGGGATAAAATAAATTGGAATTTTTTTAGACATTTTACGGTTAAAATTATGTCAAAATTTTCTTTGAAAGACGTTTACCGTGCAAATTCTTATAAAACGTTCTTGAAATTAGCTGAAATAGGCTTTTTCAAACATGTCACTGTTCAAATTTTTTTGAATTATTTTTTAATTTAACTGAGTTAGATAACGTTGGGTTTTTTGGCATTTCACGGTGCAAATTTTGTTGAAACTTTCTTTAAAAAACGTTAATTGTGCAAATTTTAATAAAACATTTTTTAAATTAACTGAGTTATATTTGTCAGACATTTCACGGTGCAAATTTTCTTAGATCATTTCTTAAATCAACTGGTTTAAGTAAGATTGAGTTTTTCAGGCATTGCACTGTCTTAATTTTGTTAAAACTTTCTTTAAAAAACGTTTAGCGTGCGAATTTTTGTAAAACGTTTTTGAAATCAGGTGAGTTAGGCTTTTTTAGACATTTCACCGTTCAAATTTTTTTAAATCATCTTTTAAATCAACTGAGTTAGGTAAGGTTGGTTTTTTTCAGGCATTTCACGGTGCAAATTTTGTTTAAACTTTCTTTAAAAAACGTGTCCTGTGGAAATTCTTTTTAAAACTTTTTTAAACCGACTAAATTAGATTTTTCAGACATTTTACCGTGTAAATTCTATTAAATTATCTTTTAAGTCATCTGGGTTAAAATAAATTGGAATTTTTTAGACATTTTACGGTTGAAAATTTTGTCAAAATTTTCTTTGAAAGACGTTTACCGTGCAAATTCTTATAAAACGTTTTTGAAATTAGCTGAAATAGGCTTTTTCAGACATTTCACCGTGCAAACTTTTTGAATTATTTTTTAATTTAACTGAGTTAGATAAGGTTGGATTTTTTTTGGCATTTCACGGTGCAAATTTTGTTAAAACTTTCTTTAAAAAACGTTAATCGTGCAAATTCTAATAAAACTTTTTTTAAATTAACTGAGTTATATTTGTCAGACATTTCACTGTGCAAATTTTCCTAGATCATCTTTTAAATCAGCAGGTTAAAGTAAGATTGGGTTTTTTTAGGCATTTCACTGTCTTAATTTTGTTAAAACTTTCTTTAAAAAACGTTTAACGTGCAAATTCTTGTAAAAAGTTTTTGAAATCAGGTGAGTTAGGCTTTTTTAGACATTTCACCGTTCAAATTTTTTTAAATCATCTTTTAAGTCAACTGAGTTAGGTTAAGTTGGTTTTTTTCAGGCATTTCACGGTGCAAATTTTGTTAAAACTTTCTTTAAAAAACGTTAAACGTGCACATTTTCCTAAAACATCTTTGAAATTAGTTGAGTTAAATTTTTTAGACATTTCACTGTGCAAATTATCTTAAATCATCTTTTAAATCAGGTTTAAGTAAGGTTTAGGTAAGATTGGTTTTTTCAGGTATTTAACAGTCTAAATTTTGTTATAACTTTCTTTTAAAAACGTTTAGCGTGCAAATTCTTGTAAAACGTTTTTAAAATCAGCTGAGTTAGGCTTTTTTAGACATTTTACCGTGCAAATTTTTTGAATAATCTTTTAAATCAACTGAGTTAGGTTAGGTTGGTTTTTTTCAGGCATGTCACGGTGCAAATTTTGTTAAAACTTTCTTTAAAAAACGTTAAACGTGCAAATTTTCCTAAAACATCTTTGAAATTGGCTGAGTTTGGTTTTTTAGACATTTCACCGTGCAAATTCTTTTAAATCAGCTGGTTTAAGTTAGATTGAGTTTTTTTAGACATTTTACAGTCTAGATTGGTTGTGTAGTTTTTTGAGTTAGCTTTCAAATTGGCTGCGTTAAGTTAGGTTAGGTTTTTCCAAGCATTTCACGATGCAAATTTTGTTAAAACTTTCTTTTAAAAAACGTTAACCGTGCAAATTCTTTTAAAACTTCTTTTAAATCGACTGAGTAAATTTTCCAGACATTTTGCTGTGCAAATTATTTTAATTTAGCAGGTCTAAGTTAGATGGGTTTTTTCAGACATTTCATGAATCAAATTTTGTTAAAACTTTCTTTAAAAAACGTTTACCGCGCAAATTCTTTTAAAATGTTCTTAAAATCAGCTAAGTTGGGCTTTTTTTAGACATTTCACCGTGTAAATTCTTTTAAATCATCTTTTAAATTGAGTGAGTTAGGTAGGGTTGGATTTTTTAAGGCAATTCACCGTGCAAATTATGTTAAAACTTCTTTTAAAAAACGTTAGAAAGGCAAATTCTGTTAAAACATCTTTTACATCGACTAAGTTTGGTTTTTTAGACATTTCACCATGCAAATTCTTTTAAATATTTTTCTAAATTTGCTGCGTTAAGTTGGGTTCAATTTTTCTGAGAATTTCACAGTGCAAATTTCGTTAAAACTTTCTTTAAAAAACGTTAACTGTGCAAATACCTTAGAAACTTCTCTTAAATCGACTGGGTTAGATTTTTCAGACATTTCACCATGTAATTTTTTTTAAATCAGCTGGGTTAAGTTAGATTGGGTTTTTTCATAAATTTTAGGGTCTAGATTTCTCAAAAATCTTTTTTGAAAAACGTTTACCGTGCAAATTCTTATGAAACGTTCTTGAAATTATCTTAAATAGGTTTTTTTTAGACATTTTACCCTGCAAATTTTTTTAAATTATCTTTTAATTTAACTGAGTTAGATTAGGTTGGGTATTTTTGGGCATTTCACGGTGCAAATTTTGTTAAAACTTTCTTTGAAAAACGTTTACTGTACAAATTCTGCTAAGACATCTTTTAAATTGGCTAAGTTTAATTTTTCAGACATTTCACCGTGCAAATTCTTTTGAATCACCTTTTAAATTGGCTGCGTTAAGGTAGGTTAGGTTTTTCCAAGCATTTCACGGTGCAAATTTTGTTTTAACTTTCTTTAAAAAACGTCAATCGTGCAAAATTTTTTAAAACATCTCTTAAATTGACTAAGTTAGATTTTTCAGACATTTCACAGTGCAAATTCTTTTAAATCAGCAAGATTAAGTTCGATTAGATTTTTTCAGGCATTTAACGGTCGAAATTTTGTTAGAACTGTTTTTAAAAAAAGTTAGTCGTGCAAATTCTTTTAAAACATCGTTTAAATTGACTGAGTTAGATTTTTCAGACATTTTATTGTACAAATTCTTTTAAATCATCTTTTAAATAGGCAAGGTTATGTTAGATCAGGTTTTTTAGGCATTTCACGGTCTAAATTTTGTTAGAACTTTCTTTGAAAAACGTTTAGCATGCAAATTCTTTTAAAACGTTTTTAAAATTAGTCGAGTTAGGCTTTTTCAGATATTTCACCGTGCAAATTTTTTTAAATCATCTTTTAAATCAACAAGATTAGGTTGGATTTTTTTAGTCATTTAACGGTGCAAATTTTGTTAAAACTTTCCTTGAATAACGTTGGGCGAGCAAATTTCCTTTAAACATTTTTTAAATTGGCTAAGTTTAATTTTTCAGACATTTCACTGTACAATTTCTCTTAAAATATCTTTTAAATTGGCTGCATTAAGTTAAATTAGGTTTTTTTTAGAGATTTCACGGTGTGAATTTTGTTGAAACTAACTTTAAAGAACGTTAATTGTGCAAATTATCTTAAAACTTCTTGTAAATCAACTGGGTTAAATTTTTTAGACACTTTACCATGTAAATTCTTTTTAATCATCTTTTAAGTCAGCTAGGTTAACATAAATTGGGGTTTTTCAGACATTTCACGGTTCAAATTTCGTTAAAACTTGCTTTGAAAGACGTTTACTGTACAAATTCTTATAAAACGTTTTTAAAATTAGCTAAAATAGGGTTTTTAAGACATTTCACTGTGCAAAATTTTTTTAATCATCTTTTCATTTAACTGGGTTAGATTAGGTTGGCTTTTGTCAGGCATTTCACGGTGCAAATTTTGTTAAAACTTTTTTTGAAAAACGTTTACCGTGCAAATTCTGTTAAAACATCTTTTAAATTGGCTAAGTTTGGTTTTTCAGACATTTCACGGTGCAAATTCTTTTAAATTTTTTTTTAAATTGGCTGCGTTAAGTTAGGTTGAGGTTTTCCAAACATTTCACGGTGCAAATTTTGTTAAAACTTTCTTTTGATGGAACGGACTGGTCCTTGGTTATCTTCAAAAATTGAAACACAGAACTTGTCCCCTGAAACCAAGAAAAATTAAAAAACACAACAAAGGCCGCTCTAACGCGTTTCGACAGCCAAGCTGTCATCTTCAGAGAGAGTTTCTCTCTGAAGATGACAGCTTGGCTGTCGAAACGCGTTAGAGCGGCCTTTGTTGTGTGTTTTTTTTTTTTTTTTTTTAATTTTTCTTGGTTTCAGGGGACAAGTTCTGTGATTCAATTTTTAAAACTTTCTTTAAAAAACGTTACCTGTGAAAATTCTTTTAAAACTTCTTTAAACCGACTAAATTAAATTTTTCAGACATTTTACCGTGTAAATTCTATTAAATTATCTTTTAAGTCAGCTGGGTTAAAATAAATTGGAATTTTTTAGACATTTTACGGTTAAAATTTTGTCAAAACTTTCTTTCAAAGACGTTTACCGTGCAAATTCTTATAAAACGTTCTTGAAATTAGCTGAAATAGGCTTTTTTAGACATTTCACTGTGCAATTTTTTTTGAATTATTTTTTAATTTAACTGAGTTAGATAAGATTGGATTTTTTTGGCATTTCACGGTGCAAATTTTGTTAAAACTTTCTTTAAAAAACGTTAATTGTGCAAATTCTAATAAAACATTTTTTAAATTAACTGAGTTATATTTGTCAGACATTTCACGGTGCAAATTTTCTAAGATCATCTTTTAAATCAGCAGGTTTAAGTAAGATTGGGTTTTTTCGAGCATTTTACCGTCTTAATTTTGTTAAAACTTTCTTTAAAAAACGTTTAGCGTGCAAATTCTTGTAAAACGTTTTTGAAATCAGGTGAGTTAGGCTTTTTTAGACATTTCACCGTTCAAATTTTTTTAAATCATCTTTTAAATCAACTGAGTTAGGTTAGGTTGGTTTTTTTCAGGCATTTCACGGTGCAAATTTTGTTAAAACTTTCTTTAAAAAACGATAAACGTACAAATTTTCCTAAAACATCTTTGAAATTGGTTGAGTTAAATTTGTTAGACATTTCGCTGTGCAAATTCTCTTAAATCATCTTTTAAATCAGGTTTAAGTAAGATTTAGGTAAGATTGGTTTTTTCATGTATTTCACAGTCTAAATTTTGTTATAACTTTCTTTTAAAAACATTTAGCGTGCAAATTCTTGTAAAACGTTTTTAAAATTAGCTGTTAGGCTTTTTTAGACATTTTACCGTGCAAATTTTTTTGAATAATCTTTTAAATCAACTGAGTTAGGTTAGGTTGGTTTTTTTCAGGCATGTCACGGTGCAAATTTTGTTAAAACTTTCTTTAAAAAACGTTAAACGTGCAAATTTTGCTAAAACATCTTTTAAATCGGCTAAGTTTGGTTTTTCAGACATTTCACCGTGCAAATTTTTTTGAATCATCTTTTAAATTGGCTGCGTTAAGTTAGGTTAGGTTTTTCCAAAGATTTCACGGTGCAAATGTTGTTAAAACTTTCTTTTAAAAACATTAACTTTGAAAATTCTATTAAAACTTTTTGTTAATTGACTGAATTAGATTTTTCAAACATTTTACCGTTTAAATTTTTTTAAATCAGCTGGGTTAAAAAAGATTAAATTTTTTTACACATTTCACAGTCAAAATTTTGTTAAAACCTTCTTTGAAAAAGTTTTCTGTGCAAATTCTTATAAAACGTTCCTGAAATTATCTGAAATAGGTTTTCTTAGACATTTCACCGTGCAAATTGTGTTAAATTATCTTTTAATTTAACTGAGTTAGATTGGGTTGGGTAGTTTTGGGTATTTCACGGTACAAATTCTGTTAAGACATTTTTTAAATTGGCTAAGTTTAATTTTTCAGACATTTCACCGTGCAAATTCTTTTGAATCATCTTTTAAATTGGCTGCGTTAAGTTAGGTTAGGTTTTTCCAAGCATTTCACGGTGCAAATTTTGTTTTAACTTTCTTTAAAAAACGTCAATCGTGCAAAATTTTTTAAAACATCTCTTAAATTAACTAAGTTAGATTTTTCAGACATTTCACAGGGCAAATTCTTTTAAATCATATTTTAAATCAGCAGGGTTAAGTTAGATTAGATTTTTTCAGGCATTTAACGGTCGAAATTTTGTTAGAACTGTTTTTAAAAAAAGTTAATCGTACAAATTCTTTTAAATCATCTTTTAAATAGGCAAGGTTAAGTTAGATCAGATTTTTTAGGCATTTCACGGTCTAAATTTTGTTAGAACTTTCTTTGAAAAACGTTTAGCATGCAAATTCTTTTAAAACGTTTTTGAAATCAGTCGAGTTACCTTTTTTCAGACATTTCACCGTGCAAATTTTTTTGAATCATCTTTCAAATCAACAAGATTAGGTTGGATTTTTTCAGTCATTTAACGGTTCAAATTTTGTTAAGACTTTCCTTGAATAACGTTGAGCGTGCAAATTTCCTTTAAACATTTTTTAAATTGGCTAAGTTTAATTTTTCAGACATTTCACAGTGCAAATTCTTTTAAATTATATTTTAAATCAGCAGGGTTAAGTTAGATTAGATTTTTTCAGGCATTTAACAATCGAAATTTTGTTAGAACTGTTTTTAAAAAAAGTTAATTGTGCAAATTCTTTTAAAACATTGTTTAAATTGACTGAGTTAGATTTTTCAGACATTTTATCGTACACATTTTTTTAAATCATCTTTTAAATAGGCAAGGTTATGTTAGATCAGGTTTTTTAGGCATGTCACGGTCTAAATTTTGTTAGAACTTTCTTTGAAAAACGTTTAGCATGCAAATTCTTTTAAAACGTTTCAAATTCTTTTAAAACTTTTTTGAAATCAACTGGGTTAAATTTTTTAGACACTTCACCATGTAAATTCTTTTTAATCATCTTTTAAGTCAGCCAAGTTAAAATAAATTGGGGTTTTTTAAACATTTCACGGTTCAAATTTCGTTAAAAGCTTTAAAAAACGTTAACTGTGCAAATTCTTATAAAACGTTCTTGCAATTAGCTACAATAGGGTTTTTTAGACATTTTACCGTGCAAGTTTTTTTGAATCATCTCTTAAATCAACTGGGTTAGATTAGGTTGGGTTTTGTCAGGCATTTCACGGTGCAAATTTTGTTAAAACTTTTTTTGAAAAACCTTTACCGTGCAAATTCTGTTAAAACATCTTTTAAATCGGCTAAGTTTGGTTTTTCAGACATTTCACGGTGCAAATTCTTTTAAATTTTTTTTTTAATTGGCTGCGTTAAGTTAGGTTAAGGTTTTTCAAAAATTTCACGGTGCAAATTTTGTTAAAACTTTCTTTAAAAAAGGTTACCTGTGAAAATTCTTTTAAAAATTTTTTAAACCGACTAAATTAGATTTTTCAGACATTTTACCGTGTAAATTCTATTAAATTATCTTTTAAGTCAGCTGGGTTAAAATAAATTGGAATTTTTTGGACATTTTACGGTTGAAATTTTGTCAAAATTTTCTTTGAAAGACGTTTACCATGCAAATTTTTATAAAACGTTCTTAAAATTAGCTGAAATAGGCTTTTTCAGACATTTCACTGTGCAAATTTTTTTGAATTATTTTTTAATTTAACTGAGTTAGATAAGGTTGGATTTTTTTGGCATTTCACGGTGCAAATTTTGCTAAAACTTTCTTTAAAAACGTTAATTGTGGAAATTCTAATAAAACATTTTTTAAATTAACTGAGTTATATTTGTCAGACATTTCACCGTGCAAATTTTCTTAGATCATCTTTTAAATCAGCAGGTTTAAGTAAGATTGGGTTTTTCAGGCATTTCACTGTCTTAATTTTGTTAAAACTTATTTTAAAAAACGTTTAGCGTGCAAATTCTTGTAAAACGTTTTTGAAATCAGGTGAGTTAGGCTTTTTTAGACATTTCACCTTTCAAATTTTTTTAAATCATCTTTTAAATCAACTGAGTTGGGTTAGGTTGGTTTTTTTTAGGCATTTCACGGTGCAAATTTGGTTAAAACTTTCTTTAAAAAACGATAAACGTGCAAATTTTCCTAAAACATCTTCGAGATTGGTTGAGTTAAATTTGTTAGACATTTCACTGTGCAAATTCTCTTAAATCATCTTTTAAATCAGGTTTAAGTAAGGTTTAGGTAAGATTAGTTTTTTCAGGTATTTCACAGTCTAAATTTTGTTATAACTTTTTTTTAAAAACGTTTAGCGTGCAAATTCTTGTAAAACGTTTTTAAAATCAGCCGAGTTAGGCTTTTTTAGACATTTTACCGTGCAAATTTTTTGAATAATCTTTTAAATCAACTGAGTTAAGTTAGGTTGGTTTTTTTCAGGCATGTCACGGTGCAAATTTTGTTAAAACTTTCTTTAAAAAACGTTAAACGTGCAAAGTTTTCTAAAACATCTTTGAAATTGGCTGAGTTTGGTTTTTTAGACATTTCACCGTGCAAATTCTTTTAAATCAGCTGGTTTAAGTCAGATTGAGTTTTTTTAGACATTTCACAGTCTAGATTGGTTGTGTAGTTTTTTGAGTTTGCTTTCAAATTGGCTGCGTTAAGTTAGGTTAGGTTTTTCCAAGCATTTCACGATGCAAATTTTGTTAAAACTTTCTTTTAAAAAACGTTAACCGTGCAAATTCTTTTAAAACTTCTTTTAAATCGACTGAGTAAATTTTCCAGACATTTCGCTGTGCAAATTATTTTAATTTAGCAGGTCTAAGTTAGATGGGTTTTTTCAGACATTTCATGAATCAAATTTTGTTAAAACTTTTTTTAAAAAACGTTTACCGTGCAAATTCTTTTAAAATGTTCTTAAAATCAGCTAAGTTGGGCTTTTTTTAGACATTTCACCGTGCAAATTCTTTTAAATCATCTTTTAAATTAAGTGAGTTAGGTAGGGTTGGATTTTTTAAGACAATTCACTGTGCAAATTATGTTAAAACTTCTTTTAAAAAACGTTAGGAAGGCAAATTCTGTTAAAACATCTTTTACATCGACTAAGTTTGGTTTTTTAGACATTTCACAGTGCAAATTCTTTTAAATCTTTTTTTAAATTTGCTGCGTTAAGTTAGGTTCAATTTTTCTAACAACTTCACAGTGCAAATTTCGTTAAAACTTTCTTTAAAAAACGTTAACTGTGCAAATTCCTTAGAAACTTCTCTTAAATCGACTGGGTTAGATTTTTCAGACATTTCACCATGTAAATTCTTTTAAATCAGCTGGGTTAAGTTAGATTGGGTTTCTTCATAAATTTTAGGGTCCAGATTTCTCAAAAATCTTTTTTGAAAAACGTTTACCGTGCAAATTCTTATGAAACGTTCTTGAAATTATCTGAAATAGGCCTTTTTAGACATTTTACCCTGCAAATTTTTTTAAATTATCTTTTAATTTAACTGAATTAGATTAGGTTGGGTATTTTTGGGCATTTCACGGTGCAAATTTTGTTAAAACTTTCTTTGAAAAACGTTTACTGTACAAATTCTGCTAAGACATCTTTTAAATTGGCTAAGTTTAATTTTTCAGACATTTCACCGTGCAAATTCTTTTGAATCATCTTTTAAATTGGCTGCGTTAAGTTAGGTTAGGTTTTTCCAAGCATTTCACGGTGCAAATTTTGTTTTAACTTTCTTTAAAAAACGTCAGTCGTGCAAAATTTTTTGAAACATCTCTTAAATTGACTAAGTTAGATTTTTCAGACATTTTACAGTGCAAATTCTTTTAAATCAGCAGGGTTAAGTTAGATTAGATTTTTTCAGGCATTTAACGGTCGAAATTTTGTTAGAATTGTTTTAAAAAAAAGTTAATCGTGAAAATTCTTTTAAAACATCGTTTAAATTGACTGAGTTAGATTTTTCAGCCATTTAATCGTACAAATTCTTTTAAATGATCTTTTAAATAGGCAAGGTTAAGTTAGATCAGGTTTTTTAGGCATTTCAAGGTCTAAATTTTGTTAGAACTTTCTTTGAAAAACGTTTAGCATGCAAATTCTTTTAAAACGTTTTTTAAATCAGTCGAGTTAGGTTTTTTTAGACATTTCACCGTGCAAATTTTTTTGAATCATTTTTTAAATCTACAAGATTGGGTTGGATTTTTTCAGTCATTTAACGGTGCAAATTTTGTTAAAACTTTCCTTGAATAACGTTGGGCGTGCAAATTCCCTTTAAACATTTTTTAAATTAGCTAAGTTTAATTTTTCAGACATTTCACTGTACAATTTCTCCTAAAATATCTTTTAAATTGGCTGCATTAAGTTAAATTAGGTTTTTTTAGAGATTTCATGGTGTAAATTTTGTTAAAACTAACTTTAAAGAACGTTACCTGTGCAAATTCTCTTAAAACTTCTTTTAAATCAACTTGGTTAAATTTTGTAGACATTTTACCATGTAAACTTTTTCAGACATTTCACCGTGCAAATTTTTTTGAATCATTGTTTAAATCAACTGAGTTAGATTGGGTTGGGTTTTTTCAGGCACTTCACGGTGCAAATGTTGTTAAAACTTTCCTTGAATAACGTTGGGTGTGCAAATTTTCTTTAAACATTTTTAAAATTGGCTAAGTTTAATTTTTCAGACATTTCACCGTGCAAATTTCTTTTAATTATCTTTTAATTGGCTGCGTTGTTAGATTAGATTTTTTCAGAGATTTTCACGGTGTAAATTTTGTTAAAACTTTCTTTAAAAAACGTTAACTGTGCAAATTCTTTTAAAACTTTTTTGAAATCAACTGGGTTAAATTTTTTAAACACTTCACCATGTAAATTCTTTTTAATCATCTTTTAAGTCAGCTAAGTTAAAATAAATTGGGTTTTTTAAACATTTCATGGTTCAAATTTCGTTAAAAGCTTTGAAAAACGTTAACTGTGCAAATTCTTATAAAACGTTCTTGCAATTAGCTAAAATAGGCTTTTTTAGACATTTCACCGTGCAAATTTTTTTGAATCATCTCTTAAATCAACTGGGTTAGATTAGGTTGGGTTTTGTCAGGCATTTCACGGTGCAAATTTTGTTAAAACTTTTTTTACAAAAACGTTAATTGTGCAAATTTTTTAAAACTTTTTTTTAAATCGACTGAGTTCGATTTTTTGGATATTTTACCGTGCAAATTCTTTTAAATGATTTTTTAAATTAGCTAAGGTAAATTGGGTTTTTTGGGCCCTTCACGGTCTAAATTATGTAAAAACTTTCTTTAAAAAACGTTTAGCGTACACATTTTTTAAAACGTTCTTGAAATCAGCTGAGTTAGAAATTGAAACCCAGAACTTGTCCCCTGAAACCTGAAGCTTGGCTGTCGAAACGCGTTAGAGCAACCTTTGTTGTGTTTTTTAATTTTTCTTGGTTTCAGGGGACAAGTTCTGGGTTTCAATTTTTGAAGATCCGTTCCATCAAAAAAAGCTGAGTTAGGCTTTTTTAGAAATTTTTGCGGTGCAAATTCTTTTGAATATTTTTTTAAATCAACTGACTTAGGTTGGGTTGATTTTTTTTTCGGGGATTTTACGGTGCAAATTTCGTTAAAATTTTCTTTAAAGATCATTACACGTTCAAATTTTGCTAAAACATTTTTTCAATTGGCTGAGTTGGGTCTTTCAGACATTTCATCGTGGAAATTCTCTTAAATAATTTTTTAAAATGGCTGCATTAAGTTAGGTTAGGTTTTTTTAAGGATTTCACGGTGCAAATTTTGCTAAAACTTTTTTTAAAAAACGTTAGCTGTGCAATTTTTTTTTAACTTTTTTTTAAACCGACTGGGTTACATTTTTTAGATATTTGGCCGTGCAAATTCTTTTAAATGATTTTTTAAATTAGCAGTGTTAAGTTAAATTGGGTTTTTTAGGCATTTCATGATCTAAATTATGTTAAAACTTTCTTTAGAAAACGTTTAGCGTACACATTTTTTTAAAACGTTCTTGAAATCAGCTGAGTTAGGCTTTTTTAGAGATTTTACCCTGCAAATTCTTTTGGATCTTTGTTTAAATCAACTGAGTTAGGTTGGGTTGATTTTTTTCAGGCATTTCACGATGAAAATTCTGTTAAAATTTTGTTTAAAGAACGTTAAACGTGCAAATTTTGCTAAAACATCTTTTAAATTAGGATGAGTTTGGTTTTTCAGACATTTCATCGTGCAAATTTTTTTTAATCATCTTTTAAATTGACTGCGTAAAGTTAGGTTAGGTTTTTTCAAGCATTTCACGGTGCAAACTTTGTTAAATTTTATTTTAAAAAAACGTTAACCGGACAAATTCTTTTAAAACTTTTTTTTAAATTGACTGAGTTAGATTTTTTAGAATTTTCGCTGTGCAAATTCTTTTAAATTAGCAGGATTAAGGTTATGTTGGGTCTTTTTAGGTATTTCACGGTTTAAATTTTGTTGAAACTTCCTTGAAAAAACGTTTACCGTGCAAATTCTTTTAAAATGTTTTTGAAATCAACTAAGGTAGGGTTTTTCTGATATTTCACCACGCAAATTCTTTTGAATCTTTTTTTAAATCAAGTGAATTAGGTAAGGTTGGATTTTTTCAGGCAATTCACAGTGCAAATATTGCTGTAACTTCTTTTAAAAAACGTTAGGAGTATAAATTCAGTTAAAACACTTTTTAAATCGGCCGAAGTTTGGGTTTTTTAACATTTTACCGTGCAAATTTATTTAAATTAGCTGAGTTAAATTAGATTAAGCTATTTTAGGGCACTTTACGATCCAAATTTTATTAAAATTTTGTTTCAAAAACGTTTACCGTGCAAATTCTTTTAAAACGTCTTTGAAATCAGCTAAGTTAGGCTTTTAAAGATATTTCACTGTGCAAATGCTTTTAAGTCAGCTTTTAAATTGGCTGTTTTAGGTTGTGTTACGTTTTTTCCAAGCATTTCACGGTGCAAATTTTGTTAAAACCTTTTTAAAAAACGTTCAAATTTTGTTAAAACATCTTTTAAGTCGGCTGAGTTTGGTTTTTCAGACACTTCACCGTGCAAATTCTTTTGAATCATCTTTTAAATTGGCTGCGTTAAGTTAAGTTTTCTCAATCATTTCACGGTTATAATTTCGTTAAAACTTTCTTTAAAAAACTTTAAACGTTAACCTTTAAAACTTCTTAATTTGACCGTGTATCTGACCATACGTTTTATGTGGACAATTATTTCCATTCTAGCTGATGCTGCCACCAAAATCGTAAAAGGAAACCACAAATCAGTAATAATTTCTCTCCTTATTCTACTAGATGTTGACGCCAAAATCGCAGAATGAATAAGCTATTACCAAAATGTAATTTTTGAAGGAAAACTTTTTTCTTCTAACTTTAATTTAATTATTTTTCAAGTTCAGCAAATTTAACATAAATATCGCTGTAAAGTTATTGCGATTTTCGTGTTATTATACATTCATAGATAAAAACAACTTTAGGGTACGCACTTGTGGTTTATCAGAGATATGATTTATTGACTTAATGAACCAATTACACCAGAAAAGGAAGAAGAAAGTTTCCCATTTCAAATACTCCAAATAAATCAGATTATAAAATTTCCGGCCCCATAAGGAAGGAAATGTCATACATCTTGCATCTGGCTCAAGTATACAGGGTGTTTGCAAGCAATGTTTCTCCCTAGAGAGTTAAATAAAAGCAATCCCGGCGAGTTGCATCTCATAAAACAAAAAAGCAATCAATAATCAATTAAATTCTAAAAAAAAAGTGAATGTATCGGCGCTAGAAAACGTCTTATTCTTAGGATTAGCGTAGTTTTTAATGACTTTTTTCGATCGATCTGTACACACTTTATGGCTTTTCGTGATTTTGTTAAGCGATTATATAGTGGCGGCAAATTGTCAAGCCAAATTTCGTAACTAATAAAAGAAAACCTTCAATAACTCGGCGTTTTTATTGCGTAACACCTGATTCCGTTGAACTTTAAATCTATGGAGCGTGCTAATTAGAACGACTTAATCGGGCGAGAAAGCGGGGGGGCGCTCGTTTCCAGATTTTAATTCGGGAGCCGCAAATGTCGAAAACGCCAGCGTGAAAATAAAAACAAACAGGGAATTAATTAGCGGACGAAACCACCGTTGAAAATTAATCAGAGCCTGAAGATTCGTCGGTCTTCGATGAAATATATCACGGTGAAGATTTCGTTTTGTTGTAATGGAATTCATTAATGTAGCATTAAATATTAAAGCTGCGTGTCTTTTTCTAATTATCGGTTGAGTGTGAGCAACTTTCATTTTACATTGGTTGGCGTAAAATGTGGCCGGTGCCAAGGCGCTCGATTTCTGCATTAGTTTGTTCAATAACTTATGACTCCTTTTGGGATTGTTTCGCGATCAATCTAGTCAGGCGTCGTTTAATGTAGACACATTTCCGCTAATTTGTTATCGTTGAAGTGAAAACTGCTTTAGGCGTGTTGGGCGATTTTGGATAGGGGAGTAAACTCGTGGTTTCAAACTTTGAGAAAATATAGTCTATTTTTCTGAGAACAAAGCCCAAATTTTGGTAAAAGATAAATTTTGAAAATTAATTAGCATTTTAAAAAAAGGCCAACAATTGAAAAACAGACGAACTTGGAAAAACGAAACCACTAACTTTACGAAAAAAGTAAGAGCTTTAAAAAACACAACATTTCTTGGGGGAAGTTCAATATTGAGAAAAAAAGTTGAAATTTCGATAAAAAGTCGACGATTAAATTTTTTTTTGAAATATCGATTTTTTTCTCAAAGTTTTGCTGACATTTTTCTCGAAATTTCGACTTTTTTCTCGACTTTAAACTTGAAATTTTAAATTTTTCTCGAAATTTCGACATTAAAGTCATAATTTTGACTTCCAATTTTTTTACACCTTTGGGCTCGAAATTTCGATTTTTTTCTCGAATTCGACTTTAAGTTTCAAATTTTAAATTTTTCTCGAATTCGACTTTAAGTTTCAAATTTTAAATTCTCGAAATTCCGAGATTGAAGTCGTAATTTCCATTTTTTTCGAGTTTGTTCCTCAATTAAAATCACTTAATCATAGGTCAGTATCATCTAATTCAAAATAAAAAAAATCTCTCCGGAGTTTCTGCCAAATTTTCGACTTCTTTTTCAAAAAATTTTATCTTCTTTTTAATTTTGACTTTTTTCACGCAATGTCGACAGTTTGCTCCTGCTTGAACTAAAGAAGTTTTCATAGAAATGTTTTATAAGTATTTCAAGTTTTTTCTGCAAATTTTCGAATTTTTTCACGAAATTAGTTTTTTTACTATATTTTTTATGTTTGAATTGTTTAAGCAAAATTATTTTATTAAATTAAATTTCTCTCATTAAATAATTTTGCGATGATAGATTGTCAATTGTTAGTTAATGGATTTTAAAGGACTTTTTTTTAATTTACAGAAAAATATTGAAATTTTGAAAAAACGTCTTTTTTTGATGAATTTTTTTGGAGTTTTAATTTTTGTTACAAATTAAAGTTACATACTATATTTTTGTTTATTTTTTACTTAATCCTAGTTTCTGGTAATCATAGGAAATTTGTTGAAATTCTGAAATGAGAATCGAAATTCTAAAATTAAGTTCAAAATTTTGGGAAAGGTTTTGAAATTTCTGGAAAAATCTCTAAGAAAAAACGTCTTTTTTTGATGAATTTTTTTGGAGTTTTAATTTTTGTTACAAATTAAAGTTACATACTATATTTTTGTTTATTTTTTACTGATTCCAAGTTCCTGCTAATCATTTTTTTATCAAATACATTTCTTTTTATAAATTTATTAATAGCTTTCAATTGTCTGAACAATTTATTTATTTTTTTAAATGCTTGATAAAAAAGATCACCAACTGACTGAAAATTCGACGAACACACTTAAAATCCAACAAGGATTACTCAAATTTCGAAGCTTGTCGACTGCATTCGTGAAATTTTTACTGCAAGGTTAAAAATGTTTTAACAAATTCGATTTTTAAATTTTTGGATTAATTTCGATAATAAATTAAGATCTAGATAACAAAATCAAAACTTGGAAAAAGATTCGAAAGTTTTGGGAGAAAATAGGATTTTTTTGAAAACATTTTGAGAAAAATATTGAAATTTCAAAAAAACGTCTTTTTTTGATGAATTTTTTGGAGTTTTAATTTTTCTTACATAGTAAAGTTACATACTATATTTTTGTTTATTTTTTACTTAATCTAAACACAAATTCAAAGTTCCTGGTAATTATAGATAATCTATTGAAATTCCGAAATGAAAATCGAAATTCTAAAATTAAGATCAAAACTTTTTGGAGTTTTAATTTTTGTTACAAATTAAAGTTACATACTATATTTTTGTTTATTTTTTACTTAATCCAAGTTTCTGGTAATCATAGGAAATTTGTTGAAATTCTGAAATGAGAATCGAAATTCTAAAATTAAGATCAAAGTTTTGGGTAAGGTTTTGAAATTTCTGGAAAAATCTATAAGATTGGAATAATTTCGAAATTTTTCAAATAGCTTTCCGAAAATACAAAGCAAGTTCAAACTAAAAGGTTTCGATTAAAAGAATATTAAGAGAAACTTGAAATTGTCTCTAGAATCTTTGAGATTTGATTTGATTTTTATTTATTTATTTGTTTGTTTGTTTATCTATTTATTTTCGGAATTTTTAGTTTTAATTATTTTATCTAAAATTTCAACTTTAATATCGAACAAATTGGCATTAACTAAAATTTTTCCTGTAATTTTGAGTGATGTCAAAATTTTATGGCCAAAGTTTAAAACAAAAATATATTGAGGTAAAAATCAAAATACTGAAATTAAGCCCAAGAAATCGAAATTTCAGGAATTTTTTTGAAATTTAAAAATGTTTAGTTTAAATTGAATACTTCGATTACCAAAAGTTGAAGTTTGACTCGAAAGTTGTGTTTCTCTTCTTCTCTCACCTTTAATCTCGCATCTCTCTTTTCCCTTCTCTTTTCTCTCTTCTCTCTTCTTTCTTCTCTTTTCTGTCTTCTTTCTTCTCTCTTCTCCCTTCTAGCTTCTCAACACCTCTCTTCTCTCTTCCCTCTTCTCTCTTCTCTCTTTTATTTTCTCTCTTTCTGCTCTCTTTTCTCATTTTTCAATTCTTCCCTCTCTTATCTCTTCTTTCTTCTCCCTTCTCCATTCTTCTCTCTCTTCTCTCTTCTTTCTGGTCTCTTTTCTCTTCTCCCTTCTCTCTTCTCTCTTCTCTCTCTTCTCTCTTCTCCCGTCTCTCTTCTCTCTTTTCTCTTCTCTCTTCTCTCTTCTCTCTTCTCTCTTCTTCTCTCTTCTCTCTTTTCTCTTCTCTCTTTTCTCTTCTCCCTTCTCCCTTCTCTCTTTTTTCTTTTCTTTTCTCTCTTCTCTCTTCTTTCTTCTCTCTTTTCTCTTCACTGTTCTCTCTTTCCTCTTCTGTCTTCTTTCTTCTCTCTTATCTCTTCTATTTTTTCTCTTCTCTCTTCTCTATTCTTTCCTCCCTTATCTCTTCTTTCTTCTCCTTTCTGTATTCCTTTTTATCTGTTCCTTCTTTTCCCTTCTCTATTTTTTCCTCTCCTACATCTTCTCTCTTCTCCTTTTTATCTTCCTTATTATCTCTTCTTTTTTCCCCTTTCTCCATTCTCCTTTCCCTCTTCTTTATTCTCTCTCCTCTCTCCTCTCTCCTCTCTCCTCTCTTTTCTCACTTCTCTCTTTTATCTTCTCTTTTTCTGTTCTCTTTTTCTGTTCTCTTTTCTCTTCTCTATTCTTTCCTCTCTTCTCTCTTATCTCTTCTCTCTTTTCCCTTCTATCTTTTTTCTTATCTTTTTCTTTTCCTTTCTCACTTCTCCATTCTCCTTTCTTTCTTCTCTCTTCCCCTTTCTCCGTTCTCTTTTCTCTCTTCTCTCTTCTCTTTTTTCCCTTTACCTTTCTCTTTTCTCTCTTCTCTCTTTTCTCTTTTCTCTTTTCTCTCTTCTTTCTTCTCTCTTCCCTCTTCTGTCTTCTTTCTTCTCTCTTCTCTTTTTTCTTACCTCTCTTCTTTATTCTTTCCTCTCTTATCTCTTCTTTCTTCTCCTTTCTGTCTTCCTTTTTATCTCTTCTCTATTTTTTCCTCTCCTACCTCTTCTCTCTTCTCCTTTCTATCTTCCTTCTTATCTCTTCTTTTTTCTCCTTTCTCTCTCCTCTCTTCTTTATTCTCTTTCATCTCTCCTCTCTTCTCTCCTCTCTCCTCTCTCCTCCCTTTTCTCACTTCTCTCTTCTCTTCTTTCTTCTCTCTTTTATATTCTCTCTTCTCTATTCTTTCCTCTCTTCTCTTTTCTCTCTTTTCCCTTCTATCTTTTTTCTTATCTTCTTTTCTTTTCCTTTCTCCCTTCTCCATTCTCCTATCTTTCTTCTTTCTTATCTTTTCTCCTTTCTCCGTTCTCTCTTCTCTCTTCTCTCTTCTCTCTTCTCTCTTCTCTCTTCTCTCTTCTCTCTTCTCTCTTCTCTCTTCTCTCTTCTCTCTTCTCTCTTCTCTCTTCTCTCTTCTCTCTTCTCTCTTCTCTCTTCTCTCTTCTCTCTTCTCTCTTCTCTCTTCTCTCTTCTCTCTTCTCTCTTCTTTCTCTTCTCTCTTCTCTCTTCTCTCTTCTCTCTTCCTCTTCTTCTTCTCTCTTCTCTCTTCTCTCTTCCCTCTTCTCTCTTCTCTCCTCTCTTTTTTTACTTCTAACTTCTCTCTTTTCTCATCTCTCTTATCTCTTCTTTTTTTCTCTTTTCTGTCTTCTCCATTCCCCATTTTTCTTTCTCCTTTCTCCTTTCTCCTTTCTCCTTTCTCATTTCTCATTTCTCATTTCTCTTTTCTCCTTTCTCCTTTCTCCTTTCTCCTTTCTCCTTTCTCCTTTCTCCTTTCTCCTTTCTCTTTTCTCCTTACTCTTTTCTGTCTTTTCTCTTCTCTTTTCTCCCTTCACCTTTCTCTCTTCTCCCTTCTCTCTTCTCTCTTTTCTCTTCTCTTTTCTCTCTTCTGTCTTCTTTCTTCTCTCTTTTCTCTTCACTGTTCTCTCTTCCCTCTTCTGCCTTCTTTCTTCTCTCTTCTCTCTCTTTTTTTTTTCTCTTCTCTATTCTTTCCTCTCTTATCTCTTCTTTCTTCTCCTTTTTGTTTTCCTTTTTATCTCTTCTTTCTTTTCCCTTTTCTATTTTTTCCCCTCTTACGTCTTCTCTCTTCTCCTTTCTATCTTCCTTCTTATCTCTTTTTTTCTCTCCCTTCTCCAATCTTCTTTCTCTCTTCTCTCTTCTTTCTTCTTTATTCTCTCTCCTCTCTTCTCTTCTCTCTCCTCTCTCCTCTCTCCTCTCTCCTCTCTCCTCTCTCCTCTCTCCTCTCTCCTCTCTCCTCTCTCCTTTCTCCTTTCTCCTTTCTCCTCTCTCCTCTCTCATCTATCCTCTCTCCTCTCTTTTCTCACTTCCCTTTCTCTCTTCCTTCTTCTTTCTTCTCTCTTTTATCGTCTTTCTTTCTATTCTCTTTTCTCTCTTCTCTATTTTTCCTCTCTTCTCTCTTATCTCTTCTCTCTTTTCCCTTATATCTTTTTTCTTATTTCTTTTTCTTTTCCTTTTTTCCTTCTCTAGTCTCCTTTCTTTCTTCTTTTTTTTTCTTTTCTCTTTTCTCCCTTCTCTCACCTCTCTTCTCTCTTCTCCCTTCTCTCTTCTCTCTTCTCTCTTCTCCCTTCTCTCTTCTCTCTTCTCTCTTCTCTCTTCTCTCTTCTCTTTTCTCTCTTCTCTCTTCTCTCTTCTCTCTTCTCTCTTCTTTCTTCTCTCTTCTCCCCTCTCTCCTCTCTTTTCTTATCTATCTTCTCTCTTTTCTCTTCTCTCTTCTCTTTTCTCTCTTCTTTTTTCACTTTTCTGTCTTCTCTCTTCTCTTTTCTCTCTTCTCCATTCTCCATTCTCCTTTCTCTATTCTCCATTCTCCATTCTCCATTCTCCATTCTCCATTCTCCATTCTCCTTTCTCCTTTCTCCTTTCTCCTTTCTCCTTTCTCCTTTCTCCTTTCTCCTTTCTCCTTTCTCCTTTCTCCTTTCTCCTTTCTCCTTTCTCCTTTCTCCTTTCTCCTTTCTCCTTTCTCCTTTCTCCTTTCTCCTTTCTCCTTTCTCCTTTCTCCTTTCTCCTTTCTCCTTTCTCCTTTCTCCTTTCCTCCTTTCTCCTTTCTCCTTTCTCTCTTCTCTTCTCTCTTCTTTCTTCTCTTTGCTCTCCTCTCTTCTCCCTTCTCCCTTTTAGACATTTTAGATTCTCGCTTCTTTTTTCTCTCTTCTCTCTTCTATCTTCTCTTTCTCTCTTCTCTTTTCTCTCCTATCTCCTTTCCTCTCTTCTCTCTCCTCTCTCCTCTCTCCTTTGTCCTCTCTCCTCTCTCCTCTCTTTTCTCTCTTCTCTCTTCTCTCTTCTCTCTTCTCTCTTCTCTTTTCTCTTTTCTCTCTTCTCTCTTCTCTCTTCTATCTTCTCTTTTCTCTCTTCGCTTTTTTCTTTTCTTTTGAGAAAAAAGTCGAATATTGAAATATTGAGAAACAAAGTCGAAAATCCGATAAAAGACGAATTTCGAGGAAAAATTTTTAATTTGCCGAACCATAAAAGTTTTAAATTTTTAAAGAAAAGTGGAAATTTATAAAATATTGACCTAATTTCCAAAAAAAGTAAAAATTTTGAGAACAAAAAACTACAAATCGATTAAAATTTTTGTTGGATTATCGGCTTTTTTCTCAAAATTTCTACATTTTTTTTCGAAATTTCGACTTTAACCTTGGAATTTTAAATTTTTCTCGAAATTTCGACATTTAAGTCATAATTTCGCCTTCAAATTTTTTTACACCATTTTTCTCGAAATTTCGACTTTTTTCTCGAAATTTCGATTTTTTTCTCAAAATTTCGACTTTTTTCTGAAAATTTCCACTTTTAACTTAAAATATTAAATGTTTTTCAACATCCTGAGATTAAGGTCGTAATTTCGACTTCAAAATTTTGTTATATCTTTTTTCTCGTAATTTCGACTTTTTTTCTAGAAATTTCGACTTTTTTTCTCGAATTTCGACTTTAAACTCAAAATTTCGATCTTTTTCCTCGAAATTTCGACTCTTTTTCTCGAATTTCGACTTTATTCTGAAAATTTCGACTTTTTTATAGAAATTTCGACTTTTTTCTCAAAATTTTGACTTTTTCTCGAATGTTGACTTTAATCTCTGTCTTTTAACTGTAAATTCAAAATATTTCGATTTTTTTCTCGAAATTTCGACTTTTTTCTCAAAATTTCGACTTTTAACCTAAAATATTAAATGTTTCTCAAAATTCTAAAATTAAAGTCGTAATTTCGACTTCAAAATTTTGTTATATATTTTTTCTCGAAATTTCGACTTTTTTCTCTAAATTTTGACTTTTTTCTCTAATTTCGACTTTAAACTCAAAATTTTGATCTTTTTTCTCTAAATTTCGACTCTTTTTCTCAAATTTTGACTTTATTCTCGAAATTTCGATTTTTTTATAGAAATTTCGACTTTTTTCTCAAAATTTTGACTTTTTCTCGAATGTTGACTTTAATCTCTGACTTTTAACTGTAAATTCGAAATATTTCGATTTTTTTCTCGAAAGGTCGACTTTAAATTTCAAATTTAAAAGTCGTAATTTCGACTTTATATTTTTGTATATCTTTTTTTTCGAAATTTCGACTTTTTTCTCAAAATTTCGACTTTATTCTCGCAATTTCGACTTTTTTATAGAAATTTCGACTTTTTTATAGAAATTTCGACTTTTTTCTCAACATTTTGACTTCTTTGTCGAAATTTTGAATTTAATCTCCAAATTTTCACTTTAAATTTGAAATTTCGATTTTTTGTCGAAATTGCAAGATTAAGGTCGAAATTTTAACTTAAATCTCGAAATTTCGAGAAAAAAGTCCAGGTTTTGCACCCTGTTAATATTGTTGAGGAAGTGGAGTGGTGGGACGCAACTGTCACCTGCCTAACTTAACCATAGAGTATAGAAATTTCGAGATTAAAGTCGAGATTTCGACTTTGAACTTGGAATTTCGAATTTAATCTTCAGATCGCTAGGAAAAAGTCGAAAATTTGCAACAAAACTTCCAAAAAAGCAGACAAGTAGGAATATTTAAAAAAAGCTTATATTATTAAGGAAAGTCACTATAAAAGTGAATATACAAGGAATTTTTTTTAATTTACAAGTTAATTGTAATATCAAAAATGAATATTTCATAATTTGTTAATTAAAATTATTACTTTTATTTTTGTTTTTTTGTAATTGGTTCTTATTGTCGCTGTTCTTTCCGGAGCTGTCGTATGCGCAGGAGATGTACAGATGTGAGTGTAAACCGTTAAAAAACAACGTCTTTATTATGCCTTTGTCTGTTGACTGTATGAGATTTCTGTTTTAATCTCGCCACATCAACAATTTAAAACGAAACTTAGTATGCACCCTTTTCACGTAGCCAATTTAACTTATATATTGTAAGCTCAAAGATATATTATGAAGCGAGTTAAAATTTTTATTCATTCGCTTTTTCTTCGCCAGTTCCTTCCACAAAAAAAGCCAATAAAACGCAAATGAAAATAATACTATTTCGCAAAGAAGATACAGAGAATATCGAGTTAAACTTGTAATTCGACAAGAGGGTATGGCGATTGCTTCTTGAGTGGTGGGTCGCGAGCTCAAACCCCGCGGCCAACCACGCGTTTTTTTTAAATTCTTATGTGTTTTACTTATAATTACGTATTACTATTAACGTTAGAGCATGTTGTTAGCGTGATGGTGACTGAATTAGCGTTATAGTGAGGCGAATTAGCTTGATAGTGGCGTCATCCTCCTTATCGAAGGTCGTACTCACTTAAAATAATAGAAAACAGAAAGTAAAATAAGTGGAGAGGTACATAAAGTGTTAAAGTTATACAACTATGGAATCTGCAGTTTAAACAAAATTGGGTCGATATTACATACGATAGGAAATTAAACTCTAGATTAGGAACACATAACAGTGATAATTATACACTATTGTAAATTATAGAGTGTAATTATCTACAAGCCAATAAAGCATTCTTTCTATTCAATATGAAGCAGAGACAATTTGCAAAAATACGTCCACTAATCCAATTTCTAAGCTATTTCGAGATTTGCCCAAGTTTCGTTCGGTAACTTTCACGTAAAGGAGAAAACATGTACCGGCTACTTAACAGGTATTATTTCTTCTCGTGGTGGCCACACTATTTGTGTTTTTCTTTCACCTTGTATCTAGCTTTGCAACGAACCAGTTATTTCAAAGGACGCCCGTCCACAAACTACAGGAAGTGAAATCAACAATTAGCACTCGCGAACCAACTTATTAGAAGTTTCTACGTTAGTCTAGGCCGAGATAAGAAAATTTATTGATTTTAAAAACGTTGATGAAAATGTTCACTTATAGAAAACGTTCCCTGGAAGACAGTTTGCGAAAAATAATTTGAGGAACGAAGTTCTGGAATAACTTGCAACTTTTACTTTTGCGGTTTTATTGCGAAATTTATTTGTTAAATACTGTCAACACTTATAAACACTAATTAATGAACACTAAAAAGGGAAAGGGTTTTAATGGACTGACCAAAAGGCTTTATAATTTAAAACAGTTTGGACATTTTTTCCAAACAGGACAAAAATTGAAGCAATAAAATAAGTTGACGAAAAAGTCGATGATTTTCACTGAAAGTATTTTTTTTAATTTCTAGTCGTAAACTAAACGCATTTCTGTTAATTCTTACGTAATGATATGATATTTATTTAACATACAAATTTATTCTGTGGATAATTTCCGATGTAATCCTCATTACGGGGTTATTTAACATTTCCATCAGGTTCCCGCATCATTGTGTTGAAATCCTGGCTGACTTCCTCGTGCCTTTTTATCGCTTACGCTGCAGGAATACAATTACATCGTTCGAACGGCTAAAACAAACGTCGATCCAATTCGATCCAAAGTATAAATTTCTGTGGTTTGTGCTCATTTGCAACAATTGCGATACATTTTGTCCGTATCCTAAATGCCGCCGGTTTCCGCAAAAGTTCAACAAATTTCGTTGTATCTAACGTGTACAGCGAGCGATATAGACGCAATGAACTGCAAAATGTCGTTATGCAACAACCAGTCTTGCAGAGAATTTAAAAAGGAACATTCTAGTTTAAGTCGACTCTTATGAAATATGTTCTTCTGCAAATTAGGACGAAGAATACGAACGAGGTGAACATAGGGTCCAATTAAATTCATTCCATCGCGAATAACTGGGTTTGTTTATCAACTGATAATAAACAAATTAGGCCAGAGAATCGACGGAAATTCTATCCCATAATACGTTTAAATTAACAAGAGAAGTTATCACGTCAGCCATAATTGATGACGAAAAAAACGTGCTGCACACAATCACTTCAGGAAAACTCAAAACATTTATGAAAAATTGTCCACCGATTCAGATCAACTATGTGCTTCTCTAACTTGATTCTACGACCTAAGAGAGACACGTTTAAATAAGCTCGAACTCTGAGCTAAGCTTTTCATGACTACCGGAATTCAATTCGAATTTAACTTCTTTCTCATTTAATACAACTCATACAATTACGGGAACAGTAACTTTTCAACTTTGTAAATTTGTTTTAATATAACGGTCTGACAGTGTCATCTATCGAGATAGAATGCAACTTTCCTACCTAATATGTAACTGGAACTTTGCCACATCCAGTATCAACGAGTTTGAACAAAACATCATTCTGCAAACTACCAAATATGCATCTGGAGATTCGCCAAGCATTTAAATATGTACATGATCGTATCGACGAATTTGAACAAAACAACATTCTGCAATCTACCGAATATGCAGCTGGAGATTCGCCCAGCAGCTAAATATATACATGATCGTATCGACGAATTTGAACAAAACATCATTCTGCAATCTACCGAATATGCAGCTGGAGATTCGTCAAGCAGCTAAATATATACATGATCGTATCGACGAATTTGAACAAAACATCATTCTGCAATCTACCCAATATGCAGCTGGAGATTCGCCAAGCATCTAAATATATACATGATCGTATCGACGAATTTGAACACAACAACATTCTGCAATCTACCGAATATGCAGCTGGAGATTCGCCAAGCATCTAAATATATACATGATCGTATCGACGAATTTGAACAAAACAACATTCTGCAATCTACCGAATATGCAGCTGGAGATTCGCCCAGCAACTAAGTATGTACATGATCATATCGACGAATTTGAACAAAACATCATTCTGCAATCTACCGAATATGCATCTGGAGATTCGCCAAGCATCTAAATATATACATGATCGTATCGACCAATTTGAACAAAACATCATTCTGCAATCTACCGAATATGCAGCTGGAGATTCGTCAAGCAGCTAAATATATACATGATCGTATCGACGAATTTGAACAAAACATCATTCTGTAATCTATACGAACCCTTTTGAGCATTGCATAGGTTGCTCTAACGCGTTTCGATACCCAAGCTATCATAGTTAGAGAGATAACTCCTGATACAAGCTGTTGCCTCATGTGGGCTTTGCGATTAGAATCTGATTGCATTAGATTTTCGTGTTTCTTCAAAAATATTGCTAGGAAAATCTCAAGCTATTCTCCAGTATTGATTAAACTTTTCGTTACCAAATTAATATTTTATTCATATACATTTGTTCAATAAATTCCGATTATTTAAACAACTAATATATTATAAATTCAATTGATGTAGACGAGTCACTAAAATTTTGGTGGAACGGACTGGTCCTTGGTTATCTTCAAAAATTGAAATACAAAACTTGTCCCCTGAAATCAAGAAAGATTAAAAAACACAACAGAGCTTTCTCTAACGCGTTTCGATAGCCAAGCTATCATCTTCAGAGAGATACCGTATCTCTATCAAGTTTTGTATTTGAATTTTTGAGTCAGTAAAAGGTTTATTTCTTTAAATTTCAGCTTAATCTTATTTACGAAAGTTACGAAAGTAAATTTGAATATTTTTTTGGAAAGTTAAATTTTTTCTGAAAGAAAATTTAAAATTTTTCTTTGGTGAAATTTCCATTTTTGTCGAGTTTGTTCCTCAATTAATATAATTTAATGATTAGTCAATATCCTTTAATTCAAAATAAAAAAAAATTTCTCAGGAGTTTCTGTCAAAGGACTTCTTTTTCAGAAAATCTTATCTTCTTTTTAATTTCGACTTTTTTTACGCAACTTTGACCGTTTGCTCCCGCTTGAACTTTAGAAGTTTTCCCAAAAATGTTTTATAAATATTTCAAGTTTTTTCTGCAAATTTTCGAATTTTTTTACAAAATTAGTTTTTTCACTAGATTTTTTTACGTTTGAATTGTTTAAGGAAAATTATTTTATAAAATTAAATTTCTCACAGTAAATATTTTTGCGGTGATAAATTGTCAATTATTAGTTAAATATCAAAAACTATTTTAGAATATTGTCAACAAACAATAAAAATTTAAATATTTTCAAACTGGGCCGAAAAAATGTTAAATAAAATTAATAAACATTAATTAACATTATTAGTTAATGTTGTTTAAATTTTTCTTTATCAAATAAATTTCTTTTTATTAATTTATCAATAGATTTCAATTGTTTGAACAATTTGTTTATTTTTTTTAAATGCTTGATAAAAAAGATCAACAACTGGAAATTCGACGAAAAAAACACTCAAAATCGAACAAGGATTACTCAAAATTCGAAGCTTGTCGATTGCATTCGTGAGATTTTTAGTGCAAGGCTAACATTTTTTGAACAAATTCGATTTTTTAATCTTTAAATTAATTTCGATAATAAATTGAGATCTTGATAATAAAATCAAAATCTGGAAAAAGTTTCGAAAGTTTTGGGAGAAAATAGGACTTTTTTTAAATTTAGAGAAAAATATTGAAATTTCGAAAAAACGTATTTTTTGCATAAATTTTTTGGAGTTTTAATTTTTGTTACAAATTAAAGTTACATACTATATTTTTGTTTATTTTTTACTTAATCCAAGTTCCTGGTAATCATAGGAAATTTGTTGAAATTCCGAAATGAGAATCGAAATTCTAAAATTAAGATCAACATTTTGGGAAAGGTTTTGAAATTTCTGGAAAAATCTCTAAGATTGAAAATATTTCGAAATTTTTCAAAAAGCTTTCCGAAAATACAAAACAAGTTCAAGCTGAAAGGTTTCGATTAAAAGGTTGAAATATTAAGAGAAACTTGAAATTGTCTCTTTAGAACTTTTGAGTCTTGATTGGATTTTTATATATTTATTTGCTTGTTTATTTATTAATTTTCGAAATTTTTAGTTTTATTTTACTTAAAAATTTTGACTTTAATACCGAACAAATTACCATTAGCTAAAATTGTTCACGTAATTTTGAGTGATGTCTAAATTTCATGGCCAAAGTTTAAAACAAAAATAAATTGAGGTGAAAATCAAAATACTGAAATTAGGACCAAAAACTGGAAATTTCAGAATTTTTTTTTGAAAATAAAAAATATTTAGTTTAAATTGAACACTTCGATAAAAAAAAAGTTGAAGTTTGACATGAAAGTTGTATTTCTCTTCTTCTCTCACCTTTAATCTCGGATCTCTTTTTTCTCTTCTCTCTCTTCTTCTTCTCTTTTCTCTTCTCTCTTTTCTCTTCTCTCTCTTCTTCTGCTTCATTCTCTTCTTCTCTCTTCTCCTTCTACTCTCTCTCTTCTCTCTTTCTCTTCCCTCTTCTCTCTTCTCTCTTCTCTCTTCTCTCTTCTCTCTTCTCTCTTCTCTCTTTCTCTTCTCTCTTCTCTCTTCTCTCTTCTCTTTCTCTTTTCTTTTCTCTTTCTCTTCTCTCTTCTCTCTTCTCTTCTCTCTTCTTCTCTCTTTCTTCTCTTCTCTCTTCTCTCTTCTCTCTTCTCTCTTCTCTCTTCTCTCTTCTCTCTTCTCTCTTCTCTCTTCTCTTCTCTTCTCTCTTCTTCTCTTTCTCTCTTCTCTCTTCTCTCTTCTCTCTTCTCTCTTCTTCTTCTCTCTTCCCTCTCTTCTCTCTTCTCTCTTTCTCTCTTCTCTCTTCTCTTCTCTCTTCTCTCTTCTCTCTTCTTCTCTCTCTCTTTCTCTCTCTTCCTCTCCTTCTCCTTCTCCTTCTCTCTCTCTCTTCCTTCTCATCTTCCTCTCTTTCTCTTTCTCTTCTCCTTCTCTTCTCTCTTCTCTCTTCCTCTTTCCTTCCTCTCTTCGCTCTTCCTCTCTTCCTCCTTCCTCTTCCCTTTTCTTTCCTCTTCCCTCTTCCCTCTTCTTCTTCTCTCCTTCTCTTCTCTCTTCTCTCTTTCTCTCTTCTCCTTCTCTCTTCTCTCTTCTCTTTCTCTCTTCCCTCTTTCCTTCTTCCTTCTTCCTCTTATCTTTTCTTCTTTTCCTCTTCTTCTCTCTCCTTCTTCTTCTCTCTTTCTCTTCTCTCTTCTCTCTCTTCTCTCTTCTTCTTCTCTCTCTTCTCCTCTTCTCTCTTCTCTCTTCTCTCTTTCTCTCTCCTTCTTCTCTCTTCTCTTTCTCTCTTTCTCTCTCTCTCTCTTTTCTCTCTTCTCTCTTTCTCTTCTCTCTTCTCTCTTCTCTCTCTCTCTTCTCTTTTCTTTCTCTTCTCTCTTCTCTCTTCTCTCTTCTCTCTTCTCTCTTCCTCCTTCTCTTCTTTCTCTTTCTCTCTTTCTCTCTTCTCTCTTCTCTCTTCTCTCTTCTCCTCTTCTCTCTTCTCCTCTTCTCTCTTCCTCTCTCTCTCTTTTCTTCTCTCTTCTCTCTTCTTTCTTCTCTCTCTCTCTTCTCTCTTCTCTTTCTCTCTTCTCTCTTCTCTCTCTCTCTCTCTCTCTCTTCTCTCTTTTCTTTCTCTCTTCTCTTCTTTCTTCTCTCTCTCTCTTTCTCTCTTCTCTTTCTCTCTTCTCTCTTCTCTCTTCTCTTTCTCTCTTCTCTCTTTCTCTCTTCTTCTCTCTTTTTCTTCTCTTCTCTCTTCTCTCTTTCTCTCCTCTTCTCTCTTCTCTCTTCTCTCTTTCCTCTCTTTTCTCTTCTCTCTTCTCTCTTCTCCTTTCTCCTTCTCTCTTTTCTCTTTTCTTTCTCTCTTCTCTCTTCTCTCTTCTTCTTTTCTCTCTTCTCTCTTCTTTTCTCTTCTCCTCTTCTCCTTCTCTCTTCTTCTTCTCCTTCTCTCTTCTCTCTTCCTCTTCTCTCTTCTTCTTTCTCTTTCTCTTCTTCTTTCTCTCTTCTCTTTCTCTCTTTCTCTTCTCTCTTCTCTCTTTCTCTCTTCTCTCTTCTCTCCTTCTCTCTTCTCTCTTCTCTCTTCTCTCTTCTCTCTCTCTCTCTCTCTTCTCTCTTCTCTCTTCTTCTTCTCTCTTCTCTCTTCTCTCTTTCTCTCTTCTTCTCTTTCTCTCTTCTCCTTCTCTCTTCTCTCTTCTCTCTTCTCTCTTTCTCTCTTCTCTCTTCTCTCTTTCTCTTTCTTTCTTCTCTTTCTTCTTCTCCTTCCCTCTTCCTCTCTTTTTCTCTCTTGTCTCTTCCCTCTTCTCTTCTTCTCTCTTTTCCTCCTTCTTCCTTTTCTTCTTCTCTCCCTTTTCCTTCTTTCTTCTCTTCTTCTCTCTTTCTCTCTCTTTTCTTTTCTCTTTTCTTACTCTCTTCTCCCTTTCTCATCCTCTCTCTCGCCTTCTCTCTTCTCTCTTCTCCCTTCTCTCCTCTCTCTTCGCTCTTCTCTTTTTCTCTTCTCGTTTCTCTCTTCTCTATGCTTTTTTCTCTCTTCTCTTTTCCTTCTTTTTTCCCCTCTTCCCTCTTCTTCCTCCTTCTTTATTTTATTCATGATTCCCTCTTCCCCGTTTTCCTTTTTTCTTCTCTCTTTTCTTCTCTTTCTTCTCTCCTTCCTCTCCTCTCTCCCCTCTCCTCTCTTTTATCTCTTTTTCCCTCTTCTTCATTTTTCTTCGCTCTTCTCCCCTCCTCCCTCTTCCTTCTTTTCTTTTCTCCCCTTTCGCTTCTTTCCTCTTCTTCTTTCTTCCCTCTCATCTTCTTCTTTTTCTCTTCTGGAATTTTAAATTTTTTTTTAAATTATTAAATTTCATTTCATATTTTATTTAATCTTTTACCTAAATTTCACCTTTGGGTTCAAGCTCTCAAGTGTTTCTGAAATTTTTCACGTCAAGTCAAATTAGTCCGAAAAGAATATCGAAAATTTCGATAGTTCGAGTCGAAAGTTTCGTCGAAGTTACGAGATAAAAATAGAAATTTCGAAATCGAATCTGAAATTATGAAGAAAAATCGAAATTTACGATAAGAAATCGTGATTTTTAAAGTGTATAAAACCGCAATTTTGAGAAAACACTCAAAAATCATAACCACTTTCGAGTTTGTTTTGAATTTTTACATTTGTACTCGAAAAAGTCAAAGTTTCAAAATAAAAATCAAAATTTCGTTCGTTCGTTCGTTCGTTCGTTCGTTCGTTCGTTCGTTCGTTCGTTCGTTCGTTCGTTCGTTCGTTCGTTCGTTCGTTCGTTCGTTCGTTCGTTCGTTCGTTCGTTCGTCTGCTCGCTCGCTTTTTCGTTCCTTCGTTCGTTTATTTATTTATTTTCGAAATCTAAAATTTAATTATTTTGCTCAACATTTTGACTTTTATAGCGAACAAATCGGCATTAAATTTAGTCAAATTTTTAAGTTATATCGAAATGTTATGGTTAAAATTGAAAGCAGAAAAAAGCAATTTCGAGGTGAAAATTAAAATACTGAGATTAGGACCGAAAATTCGAAAAATAGAAATTTCGAAATCAAAACTAAAATAATGAAGAAAAATCGAAATTTGCGGTAAAAAATCGTAATTTTTGAAATACATAAAGCGGCAATCTTGATGAAAACAGAAAAATCATAACCACTTTCAATTCTTTCGAATTTCGAATTTTGAATTTTCAATTTCGGTTTTTGGTTCAACAATTTCCTTAATAGAAATTTGGAGTTTTTCTCTAAAAATTGCTTTACAAAGACACGCAGTTTTTTCTCAAAGTTTCGACTTTTACACAATTTTTTTCCTAAAACATTATACAAATTTGGATATGATAACGAAGGCTTCCACGGCCAGAGTCAGTAGAGGATATACTTCTTCCGGGATTGGACCGTGTCAAAGAACTACTAAAAGTGTTCGACGTTTCGCCCACCATCGTAGGGGGCTTCTTCGGGAACAAAGAAATGAAAAAATGAAAAGAGGAATATGAGGGAATATGCGAAAAAAAACGAAAGAAAGAAAAGGCCAATTTCAAAACATCAGTATGTCCACCATACCAGAGGCGAAACTCTTCTGAATTGAAAATTGGTACAAAGGATAAGAAAGTTTAGACAGAAGAGCACGGTAACTTAATATGTCCACCATACCAGAGGCGAAACTCTTCTTTTTTTCGTTTTTTTTGCATATTCCCTTATATTCCTCTTTTCATTTTTTCTTTTCTTTGTTCCTGAAGAAGCCCCCTACGATGGTGGGCGAAACGTCGAACACTTTTAGTAGTTCTTTGACACGGTCCAATCCCCGAAGAAGTATATCCTCTAATATACAAATTTGGAATTTACCTCGAAATTACGACTTAGGAAAAATAATTTTTACTTCCTTCCTGCAATTTCAAGAACATGTCGAAATTTTGGGGTGAGAGTCCAACAATATAGAAAAATAAAATAAAATATCGAACTTGATACGTGAATGATACTGCAAATTTAAAGCCACTTATTTCCTTACTAAATTGAAATGCAGAACTTGTCCTCTGAAACCTGAAAGATTAAAAAACACAACAAAGGTTGCTCTTAAACGACAAATCAATTTTGGAAGATAACCGAGGACCAGTCCGTTCCACAAAAAAAAATCCTTACTAAATGAGAAAGTGTGTGTGTCTGCTTGTTTGTCCGCTTTTGCACGGCTCAGCCACAGAAGCGATTATGAGGAAAATTGGTACAGACATTCCTTACGATGCGGAATAGTTAGTAGACTACTTTTTATCTAAAATGTATATTCATAGAGCTTAAATAACCTATTTATACGATTTGAACAACCATAGAGTTTTCTCTATGGTTACTTTCTTTTGAAAGTAACTTTTATTTTGACAGCGGCCTCCTTTCTTTGGTCCTCTAACTATTATCATAAACGTAGACGTCTCTATTATCGATTTCAGTAATATTACGTTACCGCCCTACAATTTGAACTGAACATTTATCTAAAATTTAATATAAATGTAAAATTGTTTTTGATGGAACGGACTGTCCTTGGTTATCTTGAAAAATTGAAATACAGAACTTGTCCCCTGAAACCAAGTTCAGTTTCTCTCTGAAGATGACAGCTTGGCTGTCGAAACGCGTTAGAGCAACCTTTGTTGTGTTTTTTAACCTTTTTTTGGTTTCAGGGGACAAGTTCTGTATTTCAATTTTTGAAGATAACCAAGGACCAGTCCGTTCCATCAAAATTAAATTTCGACGTTTTTTTATAAAATTTTTCAACAATTTTTTTCCATATTTCTATTTTCTCGAGATTAAATTCTAAAGTTCAAGCTCTCGTATTGTCTTAAAACTGATTTTTCTAGATGATCGAGTTTCCCTCATCAACTCATACACTTTTTTTGTGTGTATTTATTATTATTATTTTAAATTTCGGCTGAAATCCCAATTTTTTTATTTTGTTTTAGAAGTATGGTGTTTCAAGGCTAAAGATGACAGCTTGGCTGTCGAAACGCGTTAGAGCAACCTTTGTTGTGTTTTTTAATCTTTTTTGGTTTCAGGGGACAAGTTCTGTATTTCAATTTTTGAAGATAACCAAGGACCAGTCCGTTCCATCAAAATTAAATTTCAACGTTTTTTTATTAAATTTTTCAACAATTTTTTTCCATATTTCTATTTTCTTGAGATTAAATTCCAAAGTTCAAGCTCTCGTATTGTCTTAAAACTGATTTTTCTAGATGATCGAGTTTCCCTCATCAACTCATACACTTTTTTTGTGTGTATTTATTATTATTGTTTTAAATTTCGGCTGAAATCCCAATTTTTTCATTTTGTTTTAGAAGTATGGTGTTCAAGGCTAAAGATGACAGCTTGGCTGTCGAAACGCGTTAGAGCAACCTTTGTTGTGTTTTTTAATCTTTTTTGGTTTCAGGGGACAAGTTCTGTATTTCAATTTTTGAAGATAACCAAGAACCAGTTCCGTTCCATCAAAATTAAATTTCGAACGTTTTTTTTATTAAATTTTTCAACAATTTTTTTTCCATATTTCTATTTACTTCGAGATTAAATTCTAAAGTTCAAGCTCTCGTATTGTCTTAAAACTGATTTTTCTAGATGATCGAGTTTCCCTCATCAACTCATACACTTTTTTTGTGTGTATTTATTATTATTGTTTTAAATTTCGGGTGAAATCCCAATTTTTTATTTTGTTTTAGAAGTATGGTGTTCAAGGCTAAAGAGACAGCTTGGGGTGTCGAAAAGGTTAGAGCAACCTTTTTTGTGTTTTTTAACCTTTTTTGGTTTCAGGGGGCAAGTTTTGTATTTCAATTTTTAAGATAACCAAGGACCAGTCCGTTCCATCAAAATTAAATTTCGACGTTTTTTTTTTTAAATTTTTTCAACAATTTTTTTTCCATATTTCTATTTTTTCGAGTTTAAAATTCTAAAGTTCAAGCTCTCGTATTGCCCTTTAAATGATTTTTTTAGATGATCGATTTCCCCCCACAACTCATAACTTTTTTTTTTGTGTATTTATTATTATTGTTTTAAATTTTGGCTGAAACCAATTTTTATTTTGTTTAGAAGTATGTTTTTAAGCTAAAAAAATTTTCAAACGGTTAACAACCCTTTTTTTTTTTTAATCTTTTTTTTTTTTCAGGGGACAAGTTTGTTTTAAATTTTGAAGTCCAAGGAACCTTTAAAATTAAATTTAAACTTTTTTCTGAAAATTTAATATTAGAAGCTATGAGGTTTTTGTTCTAGAATTTTTCACAATAGCTCTCAAAATTTCTACTGTAATTAAAAAATTTTTAATTTAAATGAAAATTTGACAGGATGTTTAAGCCTGGAATTTTTTTACTCCGACTGAAATATTTTAATTCTTATCCAGAGACTATATTCTTATCAATATTCTAAATTTAACTCTTTAATCTTCAGTTTCTTGATTTGATGATGAATTTGAAATTTTGAAGAAATCAAAATTTTTCAAAAGAACGAATTCGAAATTTCTTCTTTTGAAAAATTTTTAAAAATATGAATTCTTAAAGTAAGTCACTAGTAGAATAAGGAATTTGTGGAAATTGTGAAAAAAATAGATATTTTGAAATGTGGATTTTTTTAAAAAGTCGAGATTTTCCGAAAGAGTCGAAATTTGAAAAAGGTCCAAATGCTAAGAAAAAAATTTTGGAAAAAGAAGCAATTTCTAAAAAAAAATTAGGCAATTATGGGGCCTGCCGACAGACGTAAAAATTTTAAACTATGACATAACAAATTTTAAGATTTTTCAAAAAAAAATCTTTTTGCAAACTTTCAGCGGTTTCTCTCAGTTCAGGAGAATTACAAATAATTGAGAACGGTGATTAACATCCACTTCGCCCCCCCCCCCCCACATATACCCCTCAAATTTTCTTTTTAACATATTTTCATTTTGCCCCTTCCCTTAATTTTGTATCCCCCTTCAATTTTCCTTTTTTACATATTTTCATGGTGCCTTCACTAATTTTTTCATCACCCCTTCAATTTTTCTTTTTTAAATATATCCTTGGTGACCCCCCCAATGTTTCCTTTTAATATATTTATGTATTTTCGTGGTACCCCCCATTTCCCCCCATTTAGGTTCTTCATATTTTTATTTTGCCCCCAAATGTTTTCTTTTTCGGTTTTTTTGTGGTACTCCCCAATTGTTTACCCCTCCCTATTTTTCTTCTTCATAGTTTTATTTTACCCCCAATTGTTATGTTTTTTTTGTGCCCCCCATTTTTCATACCCCCCATTTTTATTCTTCATATTTTTATTTTGCCCCCCTTCAATTTTTCTTTTTTATGTATTTTCTTGGGCCCCTTATTTCTCACCCTCCATCCATTTTTCTTCTTTATATTTTTATTTGGTCCCCCAAATCTTTTATATATTTTCGCGCATTTTCCACCCCTTTTCTTCTTTATGTATTTTCTTGATGCTCCCACATTTTTCACCTTCACCCCTTTTTTTTCTTCATTTTTTATTTTGCCCCCCCATTTTTTATGCATTTTTGTAGTACCCCCCATATTTCACACCCCTCAGTTTTAGTCTTCATGATTTTATTTTGACTTCCTCCAATTTTTCTTTTTAATGCATTTTGATGCCCCCCATGTTTCTTCTTAATATTTTTATTTTGCCCGCAATTTTTTACTTTCGTGGTGCCCTCCCATTTTTCACCCCTTTTTTCCCAATTTTTCTTCTTCATATTTTTGTTGTGCCCCCCCTTTTTCATACCCCCCATTTTTATTCTTCATATTTTTATTTTGCCCCCCACCAATTTTTCTTCTTTATGTATTTTCTTGATGCCCCCACATTTTTAACTTTAACCCCATTTTTTTCTTCATTTTTTATTTTGCCCCCCCCCCAATTTTTTATGTATTTTTGTAGTACCCCCATATTTCACACCCCTCAGTTTTAGTCTTCATGATTTTATTTTGCCTTCCTCCATTTTTTCTTTTTTATGTATTTTCTTGATACCCCCCATTTTTCTTCTTAATATTTTTATTTTACCCGCAATTTTTTAGATATTTTCGTGGTGCCCTCCCATTTTTCACCCCTTTTTTCCCAATGTTTCTTCCTCATATTTTTGTTTTGCCCCCCCCACCATTTTTATTCTTGATATTTTTATTTTTCCCCCCTCCAATTTTTCTTCTTTATGTATTTTCTTGGTGCATCCCCACTTTTCTTCTCCTTATTTTGATTTTGCCCCCCACTTTTTTATATATTTTTGTGATGCCCCCATTATTCATCCCCTTCTTCCACTTTTTCTTCTTTATATTTTTATTTTGCCCCCCCAATTTTTTTTCATATTTTTGATTTTCCTCCTCCAATTTTTCTATTTTATATATTTTCTTGGTGCCCCCCGATTTTTTACCCGCCCTCATTTTTCAACTTCATATTTTTGTTTTGCCCCCCCCCCCATTTTTATTCTTAATATTTTTATTTTGTCCTCCTTCACTTTTTCTTTTTTATGTATTTTCGTGGTGTCCCCCATTTTTCAAACCCCCCATTTTTATTCTTCATATTTTTTATTTTGCTCCCTCCAATTTTTCTTGTTTATGTATTTTCTTGATGCCCCCGATTTTCACTCCCTCCCCCCATTTTTTTCTTTATATTTTTATTTTGCCCCCCAATGTTTTTCATACTTTCGTAGTGCCCCCCCTCGCCATAATTTTTATTCTTCATATTTTTATTTTGCCCCCCTTCAATTTTTCTTTTTTATATATTTTTTTGGTGCCCCCCAATTTTTCACCCTCCCCTCATTTTTCATTTTCATATTTTCGTTTTGCTCCCCCATTTTTATTCTTCATATTATTATTTTGCCCCCTTCAATTTTTCTTTTTTATGTATTTTCTTGGTGCCCCTTATTTTTCACCCTCCATCCATTTTTCTTCTTTATATATTTATTTTGCCCCCCAAATCTTTTATATATTTTCGCGGTGCCCCCCCATTTTCCACCCCTTTCCCCAATTTTTCTTCTTCATATTTTTATTTTGCCCCCCCCCCCAATTTTTCTTTTTCATATTTTTATTTTGCCCCCCTCCAATTTTTGTTTTTTAAGTATTTTCTTGGTGTCCCCTTATTTTTTACCCTCCTTCCATTTTTTCTTCTTCATATTTTTATTTTGCCCCCCCTGCGATTTTTATTCTTCATATTTTTATTTGGCCCCCTTCAATTCTTTTTTATGTATTTTCTTGGTGCATCCCCATTTTTCTTCTTCATATTTTTATTTTGCCCCCCCCCACTTTTTTATATATTTTCGTGGTGCCCCCATTATTTATCCCCTTCTTCTAATTTTGCTTCTTTATATTTTTAATTTGCCCCCCAATTTTTTTTTCATATTTTTTTGTTTGCCCCCCGCCAATTTTTTTTTAATATTTTTTCTTGGTGCCCCCCAATTTTTTACCCTCTCCTCATTTTTCTTTTTCATATTTTTGTTTAGCTCCCCCATTTTTATTCTTCATATTTTTATTTTGCCCCCCTTCAATTTTTCTTTTTTAAGTATTTTCTTGGTGTCCCCCATTTTTCTTCTTCATATTTTATCCTCCCCCAATTTCTTATATATTTTCGTGGTGCAGCCCCATTGTTCAATTTTTCTTTTTCATATTTTTATTTTACCCCCTCCAATTTTTCTTTTTTATGTATTTTCTTGGAGTCCCCCATTTTCAACCTTCCGCCCATTTTTCTTCTTTATATTTTTATCCTCCCCGCTCCGATTTGTATTCTTCATATTTTTATTTTGCCCCCCTCCAATCTTTCTTTTTTATGTATTTTCTTGGTGCATTCCAATTTTTCACCCTCACCACATTTTTCTTCTTCATATTTTTATTTTGCCCCCCCCCCACTTTTTTATATATTTTCGTGGTGCCCCCATTATTCACTCCCTCCTCCCAATTTTTCTTCATCATATTTTTATTTTGCCCCCCATTTCTCTTTTTTGCATTTTCACCCCGATTAGCGGGTGGCAGATTATCCAGACATCGGATTATTCGAAGGTTGGAGAGATTTTAAGAATTCTCATTAAATGTCCGGAGTGACGCACTGGTTGAGCAATCGACTAGTAGTTCAAGTAGTTCAAATCGCCCTTTTTGGTAACGCAATATAAGTATATTACATAAATGGCAATTCCATGCATTTTTTCTCTATTTTTAGTCACTTCAAAAATTAAGATTCAAAAAAAGTCGAAATTAAAATTTAAAAAAAAAGAAAAATTTTCATATTCTAATAATTACAAAAAATCAAGAAAATCGAAGTTTTCAAAAAAAAATTAAATTAGTCAGTTTAAATCTTCAATTTCAAAGTTCTGAAAAAAAAATCAATATTTTGATAAAAATTGAAATTTGGTAAAACTGCAAATCTTAAAATGTCGATCTTTTTTTAAGTTTTTTTAAGTTAAATTTACAAGTCAAATTTTTGAAAAAAAACCGAAAATTTCAAAATGTCAAAATTTTTAAAAATCGCATTTCAGAAGTCGAAATTTGAAGGAAATCGAAATTTTGAGCGACGAAATTTTCGAAAAAAAAAACGTAAGTTCCAAAAACGTAAATAACGTTTAACTCGAATTTTGAGGATGTCTTAACTCAAAATTTTATGTTTTTTTAATGAATGTGAATCTAAAATCTATAAAAAGGGGCGCAAATATTCGAATTTTAAAATTTCAAGCTTAAACTTTAAATTGACAACAAATTTCAGATTTCGATAAAAACCTGGAACACAAAAAGTTCTTAACAACTTTCGGAATTTTAATAAAATCTCGACTTTTCAACGTTTCATTGAAACTTCCAAATCCTCTAAACATAATGTCAAAGTCAAAAAAAAATGTTGCTCTTGGGGGCCTTACTTCTTGCGAGTAGCTGCCATGAAAGACAAATCTCTTCCAAAGAATAGTAAACATAAAATACCCATGAAGTCTATCGAGTAGGAGATGGAAATGAAGAGAGATGGCGATGAACAGTCGTTTTAAACGAGAACAAGTAATTACCGGCGAAACGCCTGCTTAGCAAAGACTCCCATAGTTTAGAAGTTCTTCAGGAAATAGAAGTTCTATAGAAGAGTCGTTTAGAAGTTCTCACTGTGTCAAATAGGACTTCTTTTCTTTTTCTTTTTCTCATCATCATCATCATCATCATCCGTCATCTGCCATCCGTCATCCGTCATACTTCATCTGTCATCCGCCATCCGTCATCCGTCGTCCGTCATCCGTCATCCTTCATCCGTCATCCGTCATCCGTCATCCGTCATCTGTCATCCGTCATCCGTCATCCTTCATCCATCATCCCTCATCCATCATCCATCATCCATCATCCATCATCCATCATCCATCATCCATCATCCATCATCCATCATCCATCATCCATCATCCATCATCCATCATCCATCATCCATCATCCATCATCCATCATCCATCATCCATGGTCCATCATCCATCATCCATCATCCATCATCCATGGTCATCATCTTCATCTTCATCTATATCTTTATCTTTATCTTTATCTTTATCTTTATCTTTATCTTTATCTTTATCTTTATCTTTATCTTCATCTTCATCTTCATCTTCATCTTCATCTTCATCTTCATCTTCATCTTCATCTTCATCTTCATCTTCATCTTCATCTTCATCTTCATCTTCATCTTCATCTTCATCTTCATCTTCATCTTCATCTTCATCTTCATCTTCATCTTCATCTTCATCTTCATCTTCATCTTCATCTTCATCTTCATCTTCATCTTCATCTTCATCTTCATCTTCATCTTCATCTTCATCTTCATCTTCATCTTCATCTTCATCTTCATCTTCATCTTCATCTTCATCTTCATCCGTCATACTTCATCTGTCATCCGCCATCCGTCATCCGTCGTCCGTCATCCGTCATCCTTCATCCGTCATCCGTCATCCGTCATCCGTCATCTGTCATCCGTCATCCGTCATCCTTCATCCATCATCCCTCATCCATCATCCATCATCCATCATCCATCATCCATCATCCATCATCCATCATCCATCATCCATCATCCATCATCCATCATCCATCATCCATCATCCATCATCCATCATCCATCATCCATCATCCATCATCCATGGTCCATCATCCATCATCCATCATCCATCATCCATGGTCATCATCTTCATCTTCATCTATATCTTTATCTTTATCTTTATCTTTATCTTTATCTTTATCTTTATCTTTATCTTTATCTTTATCTTTATCTTCATCTTCATCTTCATCTTCATCTTCATCTTCATCTTCATCTTCATCTTCATCTTCATCTTCATCTTCATCTTCATCTTCATCTTCATCTTCATCTTCATCTTCATCTTCATCTTCATCTTCATCTTCATCTTCATCTTCATCTTCATCTTCATCTTCATCTTCATCTTCATCTTCATCTTCATCTTCATCTTCATCTTCATCTTCATCTTCATCTTCATCTTCATCTTCATCTTCATCTTCATCTTCATCTTCATCTTCATCTTCATCTTCATCTTCATCTTCATCTTCATCTTCATCTTCATCTTCATCTTCATCTTCATCTTCATCTTCATCTTCATCTTCATCTTCATCTTCATCTTCATCTTCATCTTCATCTCCATCTCCATCTCCATCTGTTAATGTCATTCCGGTCCATATTCGTAATTTCGCAGCCACGATATTCGCCTGCACAGGAATTTGTTGCCTTCGACTGTCTTATTGCTCTTGGGGGAATCAGAGCCATCAGTTTTTGCATCTCCAACGAAAGCACTCGTTCTTCTTGACTATTTGCTAGTCTCTTCGATGCACCACGTCTCCTCAATGTATACGACTGAGCAGCCACTGGTCATAAATGGCTTCCACTCCCCCTCAAAGACAAATCAGCCCAGGGATCATATTTTCCCAGTTGTTTAATACTACGACATGAATCAAGATTAATCGCGGTTGTTTTACTTCGGCGTCTCCGGATGAGGCAATAGTTGTCTTGGAAAAAAATTAGCTTGACTTGCTGCAAGGACAGTGATTGTAAGGAAGGCGTTATTACTTCATCGGCTCGTGAACACGGATTATAACTCGACTCATTCAAAGGTTAAATTGTTCCCGATGAAAATGGTTCGTTTCAGTATTTTAATAAATGTAAACGATAAAATCTGAAACGTAGACTATAAAAATAAATCAAAAAGTAAAACTAGTGATGCCATCGATGGGCGTGATGATTCGACTGAAGAAGATACTGAATGCAGACACGCATTCGTAGCGGAGAAGAGCAATTTTTCAGTAAATCACTGCGTCTGAAATTATAACTTTCAATCGTGTAATTAGGGTACCTTGAAATTCAGCTAAATTGCCGGAACTAATATCTAGAGTAAAACACTTTCGTTCGCTTTGTTCCTAATTTTTAGAATGAAATGTTTTGATGATTACGCTTTTATCTTTATGAAACCTCACGAAGTGTGTCGTTGGTTCCATCAAACTTGGTACCCACCCAAAGTGACGGTCGAAATGAAACACATAATTCTGGAGACAACCTTATGAATGGTTGCGCTGGGCCTTTAGGCCACTCATCTCTGTTAAAGATAGTTGAGGTTGATAGATAAGGAATTGTCACACTACGATGTGTATGATTAGATGCGCATGCGCGTTCGGATGCAGTCGATCATGCACGAAGCGAATATTCTTAGTATATAAGGGTTAATTGTAGGATTAGGTTTTTTTCTTGGTGGAACGGACTGGTCCTTGGTTATCTTCAAAAATTGGAATACAAATCTTGTCCCCTGAAACCAAGAAAGATTAAAAAACACAACAAAGGTTGCTTTAACGCGTTTCGACAGCCAAGCTATCATCTTCAGAGACATGCTGATAACTTGGCTGACGAATCGCGTTACAGCAACTTTTGTTGTCTTTTTTAATCTTTCTTGGTTTCAGGGGACAATATTTGTATTTCAATTTTAGAATTAGTTGTTAGTATCTCTCTGAAGATGCTAGCTTGGCTATTGAAACGCGTTCGAGCAACCTTTGATGTGTTTTTGAATCTTTCTTGGCTTCAGTGACAAGATTTGTATTTCAATTTTTGAAAATAACCAACTGTGTCACCAAAAAAAAAAGAAATGAAACAGGAAATGCAATTTTTAAAGTGAAAACTTGTTTAGGCGCGTTGGACGCTTTTGCATAGAGGGTACACTCACGCCTCACTATCACGCGTTACCAACATATTCCAATGTTAACAGTTACTGCTCAAATTTTTGAAAATTTTCCTTTCAAAATTTCAGATTTTTTTGAACATTTTAATCAAGCTAATTTTTTTGGAAGATTTTGATCTTTTTGATCAAATTTTTGAAAATTTTCACCTTTGAAAGTTTCCATCTTGTAAAAATGGACACCTTTTTTAAAATGTCGACTTTTTCAACTCGACATTTTTAATTTATTTGTTTTTTTTTTGCAAATCTGACAGTTTGGAAATTCGATTTTTAAAAGATATTTATTCGTTTTAAAAATTTGAATATTTTTGGATGTTTCGATATTCAAAAATAATGACCCACTTGAAATGTTTGAATTTTTAAAATTCAACTTTTTAAAAACTACGGTTTTTTCTCAAAATTTGACTTCCTGAAAATGACCACTTACATTGAGAAATGGATACAATCCTATCCCCTACTCGCTTTGCAGTAGATTTTCTGAGCAGATAATACTGTGCTCCTAATGCGATCAGATTTCCGCAACATTAGGTTAACTTAGGTTAGATTAGGTTAGGTTAGGTTAGGTTAGGTTAGGTTAGGTTAGGTTAGGTTAGGTTCGGTTGGGTTAGGTTAGGTTAGGTTAGGTTAGGTTCGGTTAGGTTAGGTTAAGTTAGGTTAGATTAGGTTAAATTAGGTTAAGTTAGGTTGGGTTAGATTAGGTTAGGTTCTGTAAGGTTAGGTTAGATTAGGTTAGGTTAAGTTAGGTAAGGTTAGATTTGGTTAGGTTTGGTTAGGTTAGGTTGTGATAGGGTTAGGTTAGGTTAGGTTAAGTTAGGTTAGGTAAGGATAGTTTAAGTTTGGTTAGGTTAGGTTAGGTTATGTTAGGTTAGGTTAGGTTAGGTTAGGTTGAGTTAAATTAGTCAAAGTTTAAGAAAAGAAGTTTAAGAAAAAAAGTCAAAACTTAGAAAAGGCTAAATGTAAATGTATCGGAATTTGGAAAAAAACGAAATTTCGATAAAACATCGATATGGATAAAAAACTTAAAATCAGTCAAAGTTTAGAAAAAAGTCGAAAATTTGAAGAAAGTCGTCCAAACTCCGAGAAAAAGTCAATATTTTGAAAAAAAATTTCGATGGTAAGGTTGAATATTGAAGAAGAAAATGGAAAAAAAGCGAAATTTCGGGAAAATATCGAAATGGATAAAAAATTCAGAATCAGTTAAAGTTTAGGAAAAAGTCGAAATTTTGAAAAAGTCGTCAAAGCTCGTAAGAAAAGTCGAAATTTCGCCAAAATAATTCCAAGGAAAGGATGAATTTTGAAGAAGAAAAGAAAATTTATAGAAAATTTATAGAATTTTCGGTTTGCATGAACCAGGGGAGGAGCAAGCGCCGCTGCTTCAACGAAAAGCAAGTGTCCCTGCTCCCCCCTGGTTCATTTCTAAAAAATGAAATCCTAAGAGATCGAATTTTCAGAAAAAGCTGAATATATCAGAATTTGGAAAAAAGCGAACTTTCAAGAAAACATTGAAATAGGCAAAAAATTCAAAATCAAAGTTTGGAAAAAAGTCAAAATTTTGAAAAAAGTCGTCAAAATCCCGAGAAAAAGTCGAAATTTCGAAAAAATATTTTCAACGAAAGGATGAATTTTGAAAAAGAACAGAAAATTTATGAAAAAAGTTCACTAACTGATAAATTTTCGATTTTCATGAACCAGGGAAGAAGCAGGGGGCACTTGCTTCTCCCATGGTTGGAGCAAGTGCCCTTTGCTCCGCTCCTGGTTCATTTCTAAAAAATAAAATTCTAAAAGATCGATTTTTCGGAAAAAAGCTAAATGTTGTATCGGAATTTGGAAAAAAAGCGAAATTTCGAGAAAAGATCGAAACGGACAAAGAATTGAAAATCAAAGTTTAGGAAAAAGTCGAAATTTTGAAAAACGTCGTCAAAACCCCGAGAAAAGGTCGAAATTTCGAAAAAATATGTCCAAGGAAAGGATTAATTTTGAAGAATAAAAGAAAATTTATGGAAAAAGTCCCCTAGTTGCTAAATTTTCGGTTTGCATGAACCAGGGGAGGAGCAAGTGCCCCGCTTCTCCCCTGGTTCATTTCCAAAAAAAAAGAAATTCTAAAATATCGAATTTTTAGAAGAAGCCAAATGTTGTATTGGAATTTGGAAAAATAAGCAAAATTTCGATAAAACATTGAAATGGATAAAAAATTCGAAATTAGTCAAAGTTTAAGAAAAAGAGGGCAAAATTTTGACAATAGTCGTCAAAATTCTGAGCAAAAGTCGAAATTTCGAAAAAATATGGCCTAGGAAAGGATGAATTGTGAAGAAGAAAAAAAAATTTATGGAAAATGTCCCCTAGTTGATAAATTTTCGGTTTACATGAACCAGGGAAGGAGCAAGTGCCCCTGCTTCTGCCCCTGGTTCATTTCTAAAGAATGAAATTCTAAAAGATCGAATTTTCAGAAAAAGCTAAATGTTATATCGAAATTTGGAAAAAAAATTAAGAATAGATTCAAATTTCGAAAAAAGAAAATTTGAGAAAAAGATCGAAGTCTTCAAAAACTAATTTATCTAGCATCTCCAAATTATTACTTTTTTTTATTACGAAATCGACAAAGGATGAATTTTTGAGAAATAAATCGAATCTTCCAGTAAGTCGAATTAAAAAAAGTAAATATTTCCACAGATAGTCGAGTTTTGAGAAGAAGAGATTTAGGAAAAAAAGCCTAAATACATAGTTAAAAAAAAGACGAATACAGAGAAGAGTTATAGTCGAATTTTCGCGAAAAAGGCAAATTTTGAAATAAATCTTTTGAGAAATTAAAGGTCTTTTGGGTTGAATATGTTTTTGTTTGACTACATGAGTTAGAGGGGTCTCTCCCTGTCCCATATTTTGTCTGATTTATCTGATTCAATTTTAAAATAAAATGTAAAATCAGAAATGAAAATTTGTGGTTCTTTCAAATTCACCAAATCAATGTTTTCATTGCGGATGGCTCTTTTGGTTTAAAAGTTAGTTAGGCTGTAATTAATGAGGGGTACTCAACGTCAAAAACAGTTGTGGAAAGGGTAAACGCAGAATGCCACCATTACTCGATTTTTAGCATAGATTGTCCGCATGGATACAATCCTATCACCAACTCGCTTTGTAGTAGATATTCTGAGCAGACAATACTGCACTGCTTAAGCGATCAGATTTCGGCAACGTTAGGTTAAGTTAGGTTTGGTTAGGTTAGGTTAGATTAGGCTAGGTTACGTTAGGTTAGATTAGGTTAGGTTATCTTAGAATAGGTTAGGTTAGGTCGGGTTAGGTCGGGTTAGGTCAGGTTGGGTTAGGTTAGGTTAGGTTAGTTTAGAATAGGTTAGGTTAGGTCGGGTTAGGCCGGGTTAGGTCGGGTTAGGTCAGGTTAGGTTAGCTTAGGTTAGGTTAGGTTAAATTAAATTAGGTTAGGTCGGGTCAGGTTGGGTTAGGTTGGGTTGGGTTAGGTTAGGTTAGGTTAGGTTACGTTAGGTTAGGTTAAATTAAGTTAGGTTAGGTCGGGTCAGGTTAGGTTGGGTTAGGTTAGGTTAGGTTGGGTTAGGTTACGTTAGGTTAGGTAAGGTTAGAATAGGTTAGGTTAGGTCGGGTTAGGTCAGGTTAGGTTAGGTTAGGTTAGCTTAGGTTAGGTTAGATTAGGTTAAATTAAGTTAAGTTAAATCGAGTTAGGTTGGGTTAGGTTAAGATAGGTTAGGTTAGGTTGTTAGAATAGGTTAGGTCGGGTTAGGTTAGGTTAGGTTAGGTCTGGTTAGGTTAGGTCGGGTTAGGTTAGGTTGGGTTAGGTTAGGTCGGGTTAGGTTGGGTTAGCCGGGTTAGGTTAGGTTGGGTCGGGTTAGGTTAAGTCGGGTTAGGTTAGGTTAGGTTAGGTTGGATTCGGTTAGTTTAGGTTAGGTTAGTTTAGGCTAGGGTACGTTTGGTTAGATTAGGTTAGGTAAGGTTAGGTTAGAATAGGTTAGGTTAGGTCGGGTTAGGTCAGGTTAGGTTAGGTTAGGTTAGGTTAGGTTAGCTTAGGTTAGATTAGATTAGGTTAAATTAACTTTGGTTAGGTCGGGTTAGGTTGGATTAGGTTAGGTTAAGTTAGCTTAGGATAGGTTAGGTTAGGTCAGGTCAGGCTAGGTCAGGTTAGGCTAGGTCAGGTTAGGCTAGGTCAGGTTAGGTTAGGTTAGGTCGCGTTAGGTTAGATTAGGTTAGGTTAGTTTAGGTTAGGTTGGATTAGGTTAGGTTAGGTTAGATTAAGTTGGATTAGGTTAGGTTAGATTAGGTTAGATCGGTTCAGGTTGAGTTAGGTTGGATTAGTTAGTTTAGGTTAGGTTAGAATAGGTTAGGATATGTCGGGTTAGGTCGGGTTAGATCAGGTTAGGTTAGGTTAGGTTAGGTTAGATTAGGTTAAATTAAGTTAGGTTAAATCGGGTTATGTTGGGTTAGGTTAGGATAGGTTAGGTTAGGTCTGGCTAGGTTAGGTCGGGTTAGGTTAGGTTAAGTCAGGTTAAGTTAGGTTCGGTCGGGTTAGGTTAAGTCGGGTTAGGTTAGGTTAGGTTGGATTCGGTTAGGTTAGCTTAGGTTGGATTCGGTTAGGTTAGGTTAGGTTGGATTCGGTTAGGTTAGGTTAGGTTAGTTTAGGCTAGGTTACGTTTTGTTAGATTAGGTTAGGTTAGGTTAGAATAGGTTAGGTTGGATCGGGTTAGGTCGAGTTAGGTCAGGTTAGGTTAGCTTAGGTCAGATAAGGTTAAATTAAGTTAGGTTAGGTCGGGTTAGGTTAGGTTAGGTTAAGTTAGCTTAGGATAGGTTAGGTTAGGTCAGGTTAGATTAGGTCCAGTTAGGCTAGGTCGGGTTAGGTTAGGTCGCGTTAGGTTAAGTCGGGTTAGGTTAGGTTAGGTTGGATTAGGTTAGGTTAGGTTGGATTAGGTTAGGTTGGATTAGATTGGGTTAGGTTAGGTTAGGTTGGATTAGCTTAGGTTAGGTTAAATTAAGTTGGATTAGGTTAGGTTAGGTTAGATTAGATTAGGTTAGATCGGTTCAAGTTGAGTTAGGTTGGGTTAGTTAGTTTAGGTTAGGTTGAGTTAAATTAGTCAAAGTTTAAGAAAGAAAGTCAAAATTTTGAAAAAAGTCGTAAAAGCACATAGAAAAAGTCGAAATTTCGAAAAAATATTTCCAAGGTAAGGATGAATTTTGAAAAAGAAAAGAAAATTTATGGAAAAAATTCCCTAGCTGATAAATTTTCAGTTTGCATGAACCAGTGAGAAGCAAATGCCCCTGCTTCTCCCCTAATATGATAAGATTGAATTTTTAAAAAAAGCTAAATGTATCGGAATTCGGGGAAAACAGCGAAATTTCGATAAAACGTCGAAATGAACAAAAAATTCAAAATTAGTCAAAGTTTAAGAAAAAAAGTTAAAATTTAGAAAAGGGTTGTCAAAACTCCGTAAAAAAATCAAAATTTCGCAAAAATATTTCCAAGCAAAGGATGAATTTTAAAGAAAAAAAAGGAATTTATGGAAAAGGTTGTAGTTAATGAGGGGTACCTAATGTCAAGAACAGTTATGGAAATGGTACACAGACGTCGAAAATTTGGGTAACATTGGCTTCCCATTCAAAAAGTATATTGCAACTGATTTGATGAACAATTACTTGAGTATGGTAGTTTTTATAGAACAATTCGCTTTTTTGGCATTTCTAGATAATAGAGCAAACCATGACTTTGTACCGTGACCACTAGTACTTTGTACCGTGACCACTAGTACTATGTACCGTGACCACTAGTACTCTGTACTGTGACCACTTATACTCTGTGTCATGACCAAAGCCGACAGACCTGGTGTGCAATTCAAATTCGAGCTATGGATACTTAAAAATTATAGCAAGAACTACATCCAGTGATTCAATTGGATTTAGATACCTTTTGTTGTGGAGTTTTACAACATTCGTCATATGTTGGGTAATGGGGGCGTTGTTAATAATCTTTCGACGTGATGCAAATGAATATCTCTTTGCTTGGAACAAGATATTGATTTGCCCCATTTATAACCACACACAGCAGTAATTGCATCAAACGCAGGAAAGTTGTCTCGTTAGATAGCCCCGAGAAATAGGCCCAGTTCCATAAGGAAAGTGAAAACTTTCCCAAAAGCACTTGTTACAGCTAGAGATTTGAATTCTTCAATGATTCGGATCTCTCACGATATTGGGCAATCAGCTCGATCGAAACAAACATCGATGAAATTGAACAAGTGGGCTGTAAACGATCGAGTTAATGAATCATTTGATCTTCCATTTATCTCGATGGTGTTGCATCCGAGCTCTTGACACAGTGGCCTATTCCACCATCGAGTGAATTACAGTCAAGGTTACTTTCTTCCTTGCATCCGGAATCATCGGTTAATAGTTTCATCAAACCAACAAATCATACCAGCGATTTCATTATGTTCCAATCGCATAATTTACCATATTAATGTGCATTCACAAGAATTATTTTTACTACTACTTTTTCCATTTCCTATGTATGCTATGACTATGTTGATAGCGTAATGTAATTATTTAATTAGTTACGAATTTTTACACAGTGTTGCTTTCTACAAAAAATATGTTTTGTTATTTTACACTTTTACGGGCAATTAAAATTTTGATTTCTCATTACGTATGCACGAAGTACAACTAAATGATCCGTTAAGAGAAACAAGACGAGAAATATCAACATAAACACTCCCATTTTTTATGTTTTCATATCAACTTTCATTTCAGCTATTTTTTAATTGTTTAATCAAGAAATTTCGCTTTTTTGTACGAGTACGACGTTTGTTCTAAATATCAAGACGACAAGTCGTTTTGTTTAATAAATAATCCGAGAGATATTCAGCTAGTTGTTACTCGACTACGCAAATAGTGATTGTAACATTCAATTATATCGTTCATATTTTATATAATTCTTGTTTTTGCAGCCAATTATCAATAGAGAAAGGTTTCGCATAGCGTTTTCAGTAAACAATCGCTTATTATTATTCTAATTGTATTTATCAAGCAATGGCGAGGTTTATTTAACGTTTTCCTTTGATTTCAGATATCAAAAACAAATTGGTTGATAGTATGCACGTTTCAAATAATATTAATAGACAAAATTCTGACAGAAGATGGAAAACAATACGATACGAGCGACTGGATACCAATCGTGCCCAGTACGAAATCACCCCCTGTACAAGAACGACAAGCATCAGCGAGATACCTCAACGTAGAAACACCAAATGCTCAATATTTGCTGCCACCACAAGAAAAAACAAAGTTGCCAGTACAGCAATATTTAAGAGAAATTTCCGTAGAACAAGAACAAAAACCAAGAAGTAAAGTTACATCAGAGCATCCGTATAAATTCGAAAATGTAGTTCCAGCGAGTCAAGGTTCAGAACGAAATCCAGCGAGGATCCCTCAGTATGTACTAGGTCCACCCCCCGAATACACAAGACACGATTTACCTGTTTTGAAAGGGCCGTTTCTCCTGCAGGCCCAGCAGGTTAACGCTCACGTAATTGACGCTAAACCTGCTCAGTATCAACCTCAACATCAATTGCAACATCAACCTCAACATCAAGCTCAACATCAATCCAAACATCAATCGCAACATCAATCCCAACATCAATCGCAACATCAACTACAACATCAGCTTCAACATCAACTACAACATCAACCTCAAACACAACATCAACTTCCACATCAGCATCAACCCAAAATGCCTCTTAAGTACATTGTGCCAGAAAGTAACACGCCTTTACCCCCGGAAGCAGTCCTATTACTCAATCAACAAAGCTCGACTATCAGAAATGAGCTGAAGCCGCCACCCCTTCGAAACGTCAAGAATCCCCCACCCAAAGAAACAGTCCAACTTCTCTACGTCCCATACGAAAATCTCCAACAACCCATCCAACTACCCAACAGACACCCCAACACACAACCTCCCCCACTTCAAACGCCCCAATACCGCCTCCAGCAAAACATCCAACAAGATTACCTACGCCAAGCCCTCGAAGCACAAAAGCTACAACACCAACTCCAACAGGAAATTTCCACCACGACGCCATCCCCACCGAAAACTAGAAAACGAAAGCCACACCAACCACCATTAGCCGTTTACATGGAGGGCGACAGAAACGTCGAAGTGGACGACGTCCTCAACTACCTAAAAACCGCCAAAACCATCTCCGTACACGACAATTTCACCCCGAATTCCCCCAAGGTGTTCATCGGTCCTTCCACCTTGGACCCACCCGATGGCTTCACCAAGTTCCCCTTACCCTATTTATCAAACATCGAAAACAACAGAATCGAGCGTAAAGTTGACCAAATACCATTTTTCGTCGCCTCCGTGAGCTACAAAGCACCTGCTGGTTACGCCAAGATACCACTACCATCACCCCACGTTGGTTCAGTAGTTGTGTCGACTAAGCCAGAGTACGAAACGAATTCAGAAGGGTTGAAGCCGCCGGATCCCAATCAAAGCCATGCTTTTTATGACAGTTTTGCATTGTCTGGTGGAAGCGGCGTCGGTGGCCTTGGCAACCAACATATTGGTTTAAACCAGTTTAATGGTAATCAATACCAGCAGCAGGTGCAGCAACAAGTCCAAATCCCACAGGATCTGTACTCTAATAGGTAGGTGCTTGCTGCTTTAATTTAGTTTTATTAAATTTGAAAATGTCTCCCAATAACTCACGGGTCACGTGCCATCAACTACTTAGTATTTAAAGGTCAAGGTGAGGCGCATTCTGTACGTTTGGCGCGGCTGCAGTATTTTAAGCACGGTTGGAGTACTCTATGCGCAGCTGGAGTATTCTATGCACGGCTGGAGTACTGTATGTGCAGCTGGAGTACTCTAAGCGCGGCCGAAGTACTCTATGCGCTGCTAGAGTACTGTATGCGCTGCTGGAGTACTGTCTGCGCATCTGGAATACTCTCCGCACCTCTGAAACTGCTCGAAATTTGCTTACTAATATCTAACAATTGAGCGCTTTCTTTTTCTGGGTTTATAATATAAATTAAAATGAAAGAAGCTTCTAAAGAAAAATATTATATCGCATTTATTTCTTTAAACCGAACAATTGATAATTTTTGATACTTCCACCTGTATATTCATTGTTTTCTTAAACAACTAGTAAATAAGATAAATAAGCCATATCATTCTACTGACAGGATTTCATATCCACCGTAGCATTGACAGATTTCCCAAATACTATTGTGCCACGTCAAGTAGTTCTAAAAATGTTAACTTTACTAAAACTACATTTTGATAATTCGATAGTTAAGGGATAGAATTTAAATTTCATTCAAATTTGTATTGCAGGTATCAGATTCTTTCGACAAACAAACCTTTGGGGCCAACCAGTGAGGAAATCCTGACAACAATCAAAGCCCAAAACATTGATGGTGACAGAAGCATTTTCCAGTTACCAAATATTAACCAGGAAACTCAACAGATCAAGAATACGGATCAGCAAAACGTTTTAAAAGACAGAAATAAAATTCAATTCACATCAGACGATGCTCGTGTTGGTTTCAACACCAGAACCAACATTGATTATTCAACTCGAGCGTTTACAGATGGTATTTTCACTCAGAAACCAAACAGACAGAATCAGTTCAGGCAGCAACAACAGGAGCAACTTAAAGAAAAACAAAATTTTATTCGAATTCAACAACCAACGGAAGATCCTAGTGAATCCACTCCAGATTATCGAACGTTTGCAAACGATGCGTACACTCAAAAACCTATCAGACAACCCATTAGACATCAGCACCAGGAGACACATCAGCAACAGGAGGCACACCAGCAGCAGAAGGCGCATCAGCACCAAGAGGCGCAAGAGCAACTTAGGGAAAAACAGAATTTCATTCGTTATAAACAACCAGAAGAACACACCGAGTCCAGTCCAGTACGTTATCAGTTAACCCAATCAACAACAACGCCCGCCAACGAGGTCTTCTACAACCCCCAATTCGTATTAGTTTCCACAATTCAACCCTCTTACAAGAAGGAAAACGATAAAACTAAATATCAAGAGTATGTTCCAGTTGACGCTGACAAGATGATACAAACACCCAAATACAAAACCCAAAATCAACAATTGCCCGTCGTCAAGTATGTCCAAATAACGAGTCCCGAGAGCACGACACGTCAACAATACGTTCTAGATCAGAGTATTTTAGACAAAAAAATATTACGCCAAGATTTTCGATCGTCTGCCAAAATTCCTCAAGATTACGCCACATCGCCAAAAACTCAACAGGTCCAAGAAGTTGCCCAAACTGATAGCAACGAGGCTCAATCGCGGTACCAGGACAATTTGCAGACGCACATACTCAGCTTGAATTCGGTCGTTCCCGAATTGATTAATAATTTGCAGGATCAAGCGGTGAGGCCGTTGCTGTCGCCTTCTTTGTTGGTGCCTACGACTGAAAAGCAGGCGACGCCTACGTATTATCAACCGGCGCCCTCTAGGAGTACGACTACGAATCCTCCGTTTACGGAGAGGGTGGTCGTTGAGACGACCACGACCAAAGCGACTACGACAGCGCCGACTGCGGCAAGAGGTACGTAACGTCAAATAGTTTTAGGTTTAAGTCAACATTTTAAGCTTGATCATAGAAATTAGTTCGACATCGAGATCAAAGAGTTAAGGCCAAAGTTATAATTTGACAAAATTTAAAACGTTCTTATTTGAGGAAAACGTCGGAATTTCGTAATGAAATAAAAAGTGGGATTTTAAAATAGAAACCTCAGCTTTTATCTGAAATTTCAAAGTTGAATCTTGACTTAAAATGTGATGATTTTAATGTTAACATTTTGCTAAAATTTACAATCGTCGAGTCCAAATTTTAGAAAACCTAAAATGTGAATGCGGAAGAAAAATTTGACTCAAAGACAAAATATTAGGAATCTAAACTTAAAGAAAAAGATTTAATTTTGTTATAACATTAAACCTTTAATTCATTGTCATACTTTACTTCTTCAGGTCGTCAGAGAGGGCGAACTCGTTTTCGGATGACCAGCCAAACTACCACTTCCATTCCAAGACGAAAATCCGAAAGAAGAAGGCCTTTGCATGGTCGAACGACGACTTCGACCACCACCGAAGTAACGACGACATCCCAGCGATATAACCAAGCTGCTTCCGAATATTCAGCACCTAATTCGAGACGAGGAGACTTCAATAAAAGAGTGTCTTCCATCAGCACTGAAGATTTCTCTTATCAGTCCACAGAGCCTCTGTCTTACATGCAATATGAGCAAGCTGTCAGTAGTATACAACAGCAGAACATCTACAAACTGCAGCAACCTTCAAATGGAGTTAAACTCCTCGACTTGCAAGTGAAGCAATCAACGGAAGGTACCCCAGTGCCTAGGCAACGACAAGAGAGCGCCAATATAAATTTGGCTGGAGTATACCACAACAGACACGAAGAAACGACGACGAATAGACCACAGATTCGAACAAGAGGAAGAATCAGGACCAGACCACGTGCGACCCCTAGTACTTCAACCACAACGACACCAAGTACTACGACAGCGGCCGCCGAAGATGAACCATACGGATTCTTCAGGTTACCCAACTTCCCATCTCCGGCGCAGAACACCACCACTTATAGATACTACTCGAGCGAGAGTCCGCTACAATTGTACTCTTCCACGTATCAGAATCAAGTGATACCGAGCAACGAAGTCACGATTCTGGGATCAGACGTCCAGTTCGAACCTAAGGAGACCACTCCTATTTTCTTCGTTGGCGAGATCAGGCCCAAATTCGGGGGGACTCGAAACCAGGATAGTTTGACGACAGTTGTGCAGGAGGTGGCCGCTTCGACCAATCGACCTCCGAAGCGAATTCGACTGCGGCCGCAGGCTCAGCAGATACAGCAAAATCAACAGATTCAACAAAATCGAGAAATCCAGCAAATTGATCAACGCATCCAGCAGCGCATACCACAAGTTGAGCAGGTTCAACAAGGTTATCAAACCGAACAGCTTATTCCACAAGATCAGCAGATTTTGCAGAGTCACCAAACTCAGCAAGTTGTTCCTCAGGTTCAGCAGACTCAGCAGAATCACCAGATTCAGCAGAATCACCAGATTCAACAAAGTCACCAGATTAAGCAAAGTTATCCAGCCCAAGGGGTCGAGCAAAGTCAAATAAGTGAGCAACACGTGCCACAAGTTCATCAGTTTCAAGAAGAGGTAGTAACGACTAGAAAAGCGGATGTCATCAGGGGCAGAACCAGAGGCAAGAGCCATTTTCAATTGCCTGATAGTTTGAGGTCGACAACCGCGAGCGACGATGATGTCGAGGGTGGTAATTACCCATCGCAGTATCTGAAGCATCGTGAGGCCAGCACGCCCAAACCCAGCTTCCAGATAACCGTAGACCCAGCGCTTAGCAGCGAGGATCAAGAACTCCATTCCTCCAATATCAACCCGCAATGGGTTGAAGCTTCAGCTTTCAATTTTCAACCGGATTCGAAGCAAGAAGTGACAATGCCAACGCAAACCATCGCCACCATCACAGAAGAAACCTCTACGGAGGTCAATCTAATCGAAACTGATTCCGATCCAGCGAAGTTAGATCCAGCGAAGTTAGATCCAGAGAAGTTAGAGCCAGCGAAGAAGTTAGATACGGCGAAGAAGTTAGATATAGCGAAGAATTTAGATACAGCGAAGAAGTTAGATTCAGCGAAGAAATCAGAGGATTTAAGTGGCGAGGAACACAGGGATGATCAGCCTGTAACAGAAGCGTTGGTCGCTTCCACACGAAAGCGAGGCGTTTGGAAGCTGGTGAAACACAGAAAGGTGGAACCGATCGAAACGGCGGAATCCCAAAATTTCTACTCGATCCTGAATCTTCCGGACACCAACGATGGAGTCAAGACTTCATCGGGTGATGGCACCAAGATTTCATCGGGTGATGGCACCAGGTTTTCACCGGGCGATGGTCCCAGCACTTCATCGGGCGATGGCACCAAGACTTCATGGGGCGATGGCACCAAGACTTCATGGGGCGATGGCACTAAGACTTCATGGGGCGATGACCCCAAGACTTCATGGGGCGATGGCACCAAGACTTCACGGGGCGATGACCCCAAGACTTCATGGGGCGATAACCATAAGACTTCATGGGGCGATGACCCCAAGACTTCATGGGGCGATAACCACAAGACTTCATGGGGCGATAACCACAAGACTTCATGGGGCGATAACCACAAAACATCATGGGGCGATAACCACAAGACTTCATGGGGCGATAACCACAAGACTTCATGGGGCGATAACCACAAGACTTCATGGGGCGATAACCACAAGACTTCATGGGGCGATAACCACAAGACTTCATGGGGCGATAACCACAAGACTTCATGGGGCGATAACCACAAGACTTCATGGGGCGATAACCACAAGACTTCATGGGGCGATAACCACAAGACTTCATGGGGCGATAACCACAAGACTTCATGGGGCGATAACCACAAGACTTCATGGGGCGATAACCACAAGACTTCATGGGGCGATAACCACAAGACTTCATGGGGCGATAACCACAAGACTTCATGGGGCGATAACCACAAGACTTCATGGGGCGATGATTCTAAGACTTCATGGGGCGATAACCACAAGACTTCATGGGGCGATAACCACAAGACTTCATGGGGCGATAACCACAAGACTTCATGGGGCGATAACCACAAGACTTCATGGGGCGATAACCACAAGACTTCATGGGGCGATAACCACAAGACTTCATGGGGCGATAACCACAAGACTTCATGGGGCGATAACCACAAGACTTCATGGGGCGATAACCACAAGACTTCATGGGGCGATAACCACAAGACTTCATGGGGCGATAACCACAAGACTTCATGGGGCGATAACCACAAGACTTCATGGGGCGATAACCACAAGACTTCATGGGGCGATAACCACAAGACTTCATGGGGCGATAACCACAAGACTTCATGGGGCGATAACCACAAGACTTCATGGGGCGATAACCACAAGACTTCATGGGGCGATAACCACAAGACTTCATGGGGCGATAACCACAAGACTTCATGGGGCGATAACCACAAGACTTCATGGGGCGATAACCACAAGACTTCATGGGGCGATAACCACAAGACTTCATGGGGCGATAACCACAAGACTTCATGGGGCGATAACCACAAGACTTCATGGGGCGATAACCACAAGACTTCATGGGGCGATAACCACAAGACTTCATGGGGCGATAACCACAAGACTTCATGGGGCGATAACCACAAGACTTCATGGGGCGATAACCACAAGACTTCATGGGGCGATAACCACAAGACTTCATGGGGCGATAACCACAAGACTTCATGGGGCGATAACCACAAGACTTCATGGGGCGATAACCACAAGACTTCATGGGGCGATAACCACAAGACTTCATGGGGCGATAACCACAAGACTTCATGGGGCGATAACCACAAGACTTCATGGGGCGATAACCACAAGACTTCATGGGGCGATAACCACAAGACTTCATGGGGCGATAACCACAAGACTTCATGGGGCGATAACCACAAGACTTCATGGGGCGATAACCACAAGACTTCATGGGGCGATAACCACAAGACTTCATGGGGCGATAACCACAAGACTTCATGGGGCGATAACCACAAGACTTCATGGGGCGATAACCACAAGACTTCATGGGGCGATAACCACAAGACTTCATGGGGCGATAACCACAAGACTTCATGGGGCGATAACCACAAGACTTCATGGGGCGATAACCACAAGACTTCATGGGGCGATAACCACAAGACTTCATGGGGCGATAACCACAAGACTTCATGGGGCGATAACCACAAGACTTCATGGGGCGATAACCACAAGACTTCATGGGGCGATAACCACAAGACTTCATGGGGCGATAACCACAAGACTTCATGGGGCGATAACCACAAGACTTCATGGGGCGATAACCACAAGACTTCATGGGGCGATAACCACAAGACTTCATGGGGCGATAACCACAAGACTTCATGGGGCGATAACCACAAGACTTCATGGGGCGATAACCACAAGACTTCATGGGGCGATAACCACAAGACTTCATGGGGCGATAACCACAAGACTTCATGGGGCGATAACCACAAGACTTCATGGGGCGATAACCACAAGACTTCATGGGGCGATAACCACAAGACTTCATGGGGCGATAACCACAAGACTTCATGGGGCGATAACCACAAGACTTCATGGGGCGATAACCACAAGACTTCATGGGGCGATAACCACAAGACTTCATGGGGCGATAACCACAAGACTTCATGGGGCGATAACCACAAGACTTCATGGGGCGATAACCACAAGACTTCATGGGGCGATAACCACAAGACTTCATGGGGCGATAACCACAAGACTTCATGGGGCGATAACCACAAGACTTCATGGGGCGATAACCACAAGACTTCATGGGGCGATAACCACAAGACTTCATGGGGCGATAACCACAAGACTTCATGGGGCGATAACCACAAGACTTCATGGGGCGATAACCACAAGACTTCATGGGGCGATAACCACAAGACTTCATGGGGCGATAACCACAAGACTTCATGGGGCGATAACCACAAGACTTCATGGGGCGATAACCACAAGACTTCATGGGGCGATAACTCCAAGACTTCATGGGGCGATAACCACAAGACTTCATGGGGCGATAACCACAAGACTTCATGGGGCGATAACCACAAGACTTCATGGGGCGATAACCACAAGACTTCATGGGGCGATAACCACAAGACTTCATGGGGCGATAACCACAAGACTTCATGGGGCGATAACCACAAGACTTCATGGGGCGATAACCACAAGACTTCATGGGGCGATAACCACAAGACTTCATGGGGCGATAACCACAAGACTTCATGGGGCGATAACCACAAGACTTCATGGGGCGATAACCACAAGACTTCATGGGGCGATAACCACAAGACTTCATGGGGCGATAACCACAAGACTTCATGGGGCGATAACCACAAGACTTCATGGGGCGATAACCACAAGACTTCATGGGGCGATAACCACAAGACTTCATGGGGCGATAACCACAAGACTTCATGGGGCGATAACCACAAGACTTCATGGGGCGATAACCACAAGACTTCATGGGGCGATAACCACAAGACTTCATGGGGCGATAACCACAAGACTTCATGGGGCGATAACCACAAGACTTCATGGGGCGATAACCACAAGACTTCATGGGGCGATAACCACAAGACTTCATGGGGCGATAACCACAAGACTTCATGGGGCGATAACCACAAGACTTCATGGGGCGATAACCACAAGACTTCATGGGGCGATAACCACAAGACTTCATGGGGCGATAACCACAAGACTTCATGGGGCGATAACCACAAGACTTCATGGGGCGATAACCACAAGACTTCATGGGGCGATAACCACAAGACTTCATGGGGCGATAACCACAAGACTTCATGGGGCGATAACCACAAGACTTCATGGGGCGATAACCACAAGACTTCATGGGGCGATAACCACAAGACTTCATGGGGCGATAACCACAAGACTTCATGGGGCGATAACCACAAGACTTCATGGGGCGATAACCACAAGACTTCATGGGGCGATAACCACAAGACTTCATGGGGCGATAACCACAAGACTTCATGGGGCGATAACCACAAGACTTCATGGGGCGATAACCACAAGACTTCATGGGGCGATAACCACAAGACTTCATGGGGCGATAACCACAAGACTTCATGGGGCGATAACCACAAGACTTCATGGGGCGATAACCACAAGACTTCATGGGGCGATAACCACAAGACTTCATGGGGCGATAACCACAAGACTTCATGGGGCGATAACCACAAGACTTCATGGGGCGATAACCACAAGACTTCATGGGGCGATAACCACAAGACTTCATGGGGCGATAACCACAAGACTTCATGGGGCGATAACCACAAGACTTCATGGGGCGATAACCACAAGACTTCATGGGGCGATAACCACAAGACTTCATGGGGCGATAACCACAAGACTTCATGGGGCGATAACCACAAGACTTCATGGGGCGATAACCACAAGACTTCATGGGGCGATAACCACAAGACTTCATGGGGCGATAACCACAAGACTTCATGGGGCGATAACCACAAGACTTCATGGGGCGATAACCACAAGACTTCATGGGGCGATAACCACAAGACTTCATGGGGCGATAACCACAAGACTTCATGGGGCGATAACCACAAGACTTCATGGGGCGATAACCACAAGACTTCATGGGGCGATAACCACAAGACTTCATGGGGCGATAACCACAAGACTTCATGGGGCGATAACCACAAGACTTCATGGGGCGATAACCACAAGACTTCATGGGGCGATAACCACAAGACTTCATGGGGCGATAACCACAAGACTTCATGGGGCGATAACCACAAGACTTCATGGGGCGATAACCACAAGACTTCATGGGGCGATAACCACAAGACTTCATGGGGCGATAACCACAAGACTTCATGGGGCGATAACCACAAGACTTCATGGGGCGATAACCACAAGACTTCATGGGGCGATAACCACAAGACTTCATGGGGCGATAACCACAAGACTTCATGGGGCGATAACCACAAGACTTCATGGGGCGATAACCACAAGACTTCATGGGGCGATAACCACAAGACTTCATGGGGCGATAACCACAAGACTTCATGGGGCGATAACCACAAGACTTCATGGGGCGATAACCACAAGACTTCATGGGGCGATAACCACAAGACTTCATGGGGCGATAACCACAAGACTTCATGGGGCGATAACCACAAGACTTCATGGGGCGATAACCACAAGACTTCATGGGGCGATAACCACAAGACTTCATGGGGCGATAACCACAAGACTTCATGGGGCGATAACCACAAGACTTCATGGGGCGATAACCACAAGACTTCATGGGGCGATAACCACAAGACTTCATGGGGCGATAACCACAAGACTTCATGGGGCGATAACCACAAGACTTCATGGGGCGATAACCACAAGACTTCATGGGGCGATAACCACAAGACTTCATGGGGCGATAACCACAAGACTTCATGGGGCGATAACCACAAGACTTCATGGGGCGATAACCACAAGACTTCATGGGGCGATAACCACAAGACTTCATGGGGCGATAACCACAAGACTTCATGGGGCGATAACCACAAGACTTCATGGGGCGATAACCACAAGACTTCATGGGGCGATAACCACAAGACTTCATGGGGCGATAACCACAAGACTTCATGGGGCGATAACCACAAGACTTCATGGGGCGATAACCACAAGACTTCATGGGGCGATAACCACAAGACTTCATGGGGCGATAACCACAAGACTTCATGGGGCGATAACCACAAGACTTCATGGGGCGATAACCACAAGACTTCATGGGGCGATAACCACAAGACTTCATGGGGCGATAACCACAAGACTTCATGGGGCGATAACCACAAGACTTCATGGGGCGATAACCACAAGACTTCATGGGGCGATAACCACAAGACTTCATGGGGCGATAACCACAAGACTTCATGGGGCGATAACCACAAGACTTCATGGGGCGATAACCACAAGACTTCATGGGGCGATAACCACAAGACTTCATGGGGCGATAACCACAAGACTTCATGGGGCGATAACCACAAGACTTCATGGGGCGATAACCACAAGACTTCATGGGGCGATAACCACAAGACTTCATGGGGCGATAACCACAAGACTTCATGGGGCGATAACCACAAGACTTCATGGGGCGATAACCACAAGACTTCATGGGGCGATAACCACAAGACTTCATGGGGCGATAACCACAAGACTTCATGGGGCGATAACCACAAGACTTCATGGGGCGATAACCACAAGACTTCATGGGGCGATAACCACAAGACTTCATGGGGCGATAACCACAAGACTTCATGGGGCGATAACCACAAGACTTCATGGGGCGATAACCACAAGACTTCATGGGGCGATAACCACAAGACTTCATGGGGCGATAACCACAAGACTTCATGGGGCGATAACCACAAGACTTCATGGGGCGATAACCACAAGACTTCATGGGGCGATAACCACAAGACTTCATGGGGCGATAACCACAAGACTTCATGGGGCGATAACCACAAGACTTCATGGGGCGATAACCACAAGACTTCATGGGGCGATAACCACAAGACTTCATGGGGCGATAACCACAAGACTTCATGGGGCGATAACCACAAGACTTCATGGGGCGATAACCACAAGACTTCATGGGGCGATAACCACAAGACTTCATGGGGCGATAACCACAAGACTTCATGGGGCGATAACCACAAGACTTCATGGGGCGATAACCACAAGACTTCATGGGGCGATAACCACAAGACTTCATGGGGCGATAACCACAAGACTTCATGATGCCCTTGTTGAAGTGAGAAATTACTATCGCCACTAGATGACGCTTGGGTCGACCCATAAATAGCAGAAGTTAGATTTCAGTTATTCAAATGTTTATAAAACGGTTTTGAATTTGGGAAAACCATACTGATAAAAACCTGCTCATTACTAAAGTATGGATAAAAAAAGGTGACCATTTACATTTTAAAGTTCGGTCTTATCTAAGCTAATCAAAAGTTAATTGCGATTTTTTTTATATTATTAATATTCATGCACGAATACAGCAGGAGATTAGAGCACTTTACCGTTATATTACTGGTAATTCCGTCAATAAAAAATTTGCAATAGAAGTTTTTCAACTTTAATATTAGCAAGTTGCATATTCATATTATGTTTTATTGACCATCTGTGACAAAAATCCCGAATCCGATTTAATCTTTGATGTCAAAACTTTAGTTTCTTTCTCCAAATGTTGGGTTTAACTTCGAATTCGAGTATAAAAATCGAATTTTTTTAAAAAAAAGTAAAAAAGTAGCAATTCATATCAAAACAAATTTTCTATTTTATAATCGAACTTTTTCATTAAAATAAAAATTGGGGATTATAAAAATATCCGGAGGATTTATATTAGAATCTCTCTTTAAACCTTTAGGATTCGATAAAAAAGTTTGGTATTAAGTCGAAATTTTGAAGAAAATTTAAAATCTCTAAAATTTCGAATTTAAAGTCATGATTTTGGGGAAAATAAATAAAATGTTAATGAATTTAGAGACAAAACACCTATAAAAAAACTTTCGCAGAAATTTCTAAAAAAAAAGATGGCTCATACATACGCCAAAAAATATAAATAATTTTTGAAGTGCTGATTTAATTTAATAATTTTTAAATTGAAAGTTCCAAATATATTACGTCACACCAGCGATTAAAGGGACCATATATCACCTGTGAGAGGATAAGACATGAAATTGGGTCATTTTTGTTAGCCCAAGAGTACATATTGTTGGGGGCTTATCGGTTCGAATTGATTAACACGTGAATTGAATATTACCCACTTTTTTTGAAACTAAACTCGGATCACTACAACTGAACAATTACCCCACTTATTGACTTCTAACTGCTAACTCACTACTTAACTACCTACACTGACTCTAACTAACTGAAAAGGCGACCGCCTTATATAGTTTTGGCTCCCAGGTTCTAGAACTTTCCGGCAGATAAGGCTTATCGTTGGCCAAAATTTCTGGAACGATTATCTGTCGCTTGCTTCGTTATCGCGGCGCTTTTCCCCTTATCAGATCTTTCTAGAAAATTTTCTTACGTACTAAATTCTACAATTTACATTTCGTTATAATATTATCTCATAATTCTAAAAATTTTCTCACATTTAAAGTCTCACTGATAAAGGGCGTCTATCACTAGATTGTTTTATAAAATAGATCAGTCATAAAAAATTGTGGAATATTTCTTAGTCGTAATTTTTTGTCTGACTGCTTTCGAATGACTAATCCATTTTGTGATAGTATAAGGTCATCAAAAAGTGGATATTACGTTACATAATTAGTTGATTAGGAAACAACTTAAGTACACTCACTGGGAAAAATGTTATAAACTAAACTAATAAACTGGATGAAAAATTCCGTTTGGAACATCTTTCATATCAAGCACCAATTATTGTTGCATAAACTCTCCCTTGGCGACATGCACAGCCTTGGGCCGTTGTGTAAATCGACTGCGATAACGCATTTCGTTTGTTATCAAAACAACGGACGCCAAAGTGCATTAATCATTTTGAGACTGAAGTAGTATTTGACGTGCAATCCTGCAGTAAAAATGGTTGTAAAAGTGGCTCTAGTGCAACTGAGTGTTTCCGATGACAAATCAGAGAATCTGAAACACGCCTCCGAATTAATAGGAAAAAGCAAAACTGCTGGGGCTCAACTGATTATTCTTCCGGAATGTTTCAATTCTCCCTACGGTATACAATTCTTCAAAGAATATGCCGAAGAAGTACCAAACGGAGAAACCTCCAAAATGCTCTCGGAGGTGGCCAAGAAGCTTCGCATCTACTTAATAGGGGGTACCATACCGGAGTTTTACCAAGGCAAGTACTACAACACCTGCACCGTGTGGAACCCCGATGGCGAACTCGTTGCTAAATATCAGAAAATGCACCTTTTCGACCTGGATATACCCGGCAAGATAACCTTCAAAGAATCCGCCGCTTTATCACCAGGTAACAACCCGATTACTTTCTCCATGGGCGACATCAAAATCGGTCTGGGTGTATGCCACGATATGCGATTTGAAGAACTGGCGAAATTATACAGGTTGATGGATTGCAAAATGATCGTGTATCCAGGGGCTTTCGAGATGACCACCGGTCCAATGCATTGGGATATTCTGCACAAGGGACGCGCCGTTGATAACCAATTGTTCGTGTGCGGCGTCAGCCCTGCTAGAGGTGCGAAGGGGTACATTGCGTACGGCCATTCTCAAGTCGTTGATCCATGGGGGAAAGTTCTGGCATCTGCTGATGCGGAGGAGGAGGTGGTTTTCTGCGATTTGGACTTTGGGGAGTGTGATAAAATGAGGGAGCAGATTCCTATACTTCAGCAAAGAAGAACTGATGTATATGATACTGTCAGAGTCAAAAATTAACATATGTACGCAACCTGGTTGAAGAGAATTCTAAAAAATTATGCTACATTGAAAAGTCGATGCCGAAAGAAATATATTTCTTATAAGTTGTGTTTTTTTTTCTTCCGCACCTAAATCTCCAAAAAGAATTTTCTCCTTTACTTCTTTGTTCCAATTTTGACAGAATATTTAAAAAAAATTGAAATACAGATTTTGTCCCCTGAAACCAAAAAAGAAAATAAAAAACACAACAAAGGTTGCTCTAACGCGTTTCGATAGCCAAACTAGCATCTTCAGAGAGATACTAACATCTAATCCTAAAATGCTAAGAACATTCACTTCGTGCATGATCGACCGCATCCGAAAGCGCATGCGCATCTAATCATACACGTCGCAGTGTCACAATTCCTTATCTATTAACCTTAACTATTTTTAACAAAGATAAGTGGCCTAAAGACCCAGGCTTAGCCTTAGTCTCCAGCCTTATGGATGGCTAAGCTTTCACAAGCATTTAACATAGAATTCTTATTTACAACTCTTAACAGTTTAAAATTATTATCTATTCTATGATCTAATTCAAAAGCATGTTGAGTCATACTTGACTTCCGAGTTCTTCCGTACCTCAAATGAGCCAAATGCTCTTTCAGCCTGTCCTATTCCAGCTAGGAGGGCGTCCCATAAGTACTTAGTGTGACCGCCCGATGGCGCCACTATCGCAAGAGAAATTTACTATCGTGTAGTACATTCTCGTAGTCGGCTACTGTCAAAATTTCAGCCGAATCGGACTCACCGCGTGTAGAAGCGGACGTGTCCGCGAATTTTAGAAAAATGGAAAAAGGGTAATACCGGTCGGTGATTCGAGTCTTGTTTTTGGAAGAAAAATCAAAGAGCGCTTGGATGCTGTGTACGGTGACTCTTCTCCTTAGATGGCGACCGTCAAAAATTGGTTTAACGAGTTTCAGCGTGGTCGCACGTCGGTTTTTGATGAGCCACGTCCAGATGCCCCAAAAACGGCTACTACGGAGGATAACGTGACAAAAATCCAGGATCTCGTATTGACAGACCGCCGATTGAAGGTACGCGAGGTAGCTGAGACTGTAGGCATCTCAAAAGACCGCGTGGGTCATATCCTGTATGAAAGCAGTCGGCGCGATGGGTGCCGCGTTTGCTCACTCCGGACAACAGCTTTATCGTGAGACCACTTCAGAGCAGTGTTTGAGGCTGTTTAATCGCAATCCGAAGGAGTTTCTGCGTCGTTTCGTGATCGCCGACGAAACATGCACCCACTGGTACACACCAGAAACCAAGGAACAATCGAAACAGTGGACTTCACCCGGTGAACGTGCTCCGAAGAAGACGAAGACTGTCCTATCGACCGGAAAGGTGATGGCCACCGTTTTCTGGGATTCACAAGGTATGATCTACATCGACTACCTGGAGAAGGGCAACACGATCACAGGGCTGTAGTATGCCGAATTATTGGGCCGATTGCAGAAAAAACGGCCCCATTTGGCGAAGAAAAAAGTATGACAACGCACCGGCTCACACCTCTACTCCCGCCACGGTCAAATTGGTTGAATTGGGCTACGAACTGCTGCCCCATCCACCGTATGCTCCAGATTTGGCCCCGTGCGACTTCTATTTATTACCAAACTTGAAAAAGTCACTCGCCGGGCAAACATTTGGGTCAAATGAAGAGATCATCGCCGCCACGGTGGACTACTTTAAAGACCTCGAGAAAACGTATTTTTCAGACGGGTTACAGAAGTTGGAGCTTCGTTGGGTCAAGTGAATCGAGTCAAAAGGAGATTACGTTGAGAAATAAATCGCCACATTTCCAAAATGTTCGTTTTTCTCTTGTAAGCTATGTACTTATCGGACCTTCCTCGTAGGTCTATGGTAGGTGATGATTTAAGAGAAACATCCTCGATTGCAAAGAGAATAGTAATTTTTCCTGTGACGGTAGTAACATACAATGGCAATAATATGTTAGAAATGATAACAGAAAGCGCCCGATAATCGTTCAGCATTCAAAATAACCCCCAGAATGTCGCCTAATTGATTGACAGACTGATTCTAGTTTGTTGAATATTTTACCATTTAGAGTAGACATCTGTTAAAAATTATGGTTTCAGTTAGCAATTGGAAAGTAGGAATTAGCTAATGTTGTGTTGTAGGTTATGTTCGTATTTTAGATTGTTTTTAGGTTATGTTCATTTTGAGTTAGGTTTCGTTTTCGAATTTTTCTTTGTGCACAAATTATCATGACTGGATTAAAATATTGTATTGTCATCCAGTTCTAAGCTATGGTTAAAGTTATAAGTCTCTAACTCATTGGAAAGTTTCTTTAAAATCCACTGTAAAATTTGTACAAACTCTCAGATAAATATCAGCGTCAAACGTCGATTGACCGTGTAAAAAAATCGAAATATTTAGAAAAAACCAAATTTCGCAAAACGGTGCATACTTATAAAAAAAAACCAGTCAAAGCTTAAAAATGTCCAGGAACAAGTTGAAAGTATCTAAAATAGTCGTTTATATTATTGTGGGCTTATCGGTTCGAAATGATTATTAAACACTTGCTGAATAATACCCACTTTATTTTCAAATTAAACTCGGAACACTACAACTTGAATAATTAACTCACTTATTGACTTTTAACCACTAGCTCACTAATTACACTGACTGACTCTAACTAACTCGAGGGAAAGGCGACCGCCTTATATAGTTTTGGCTCCCAGGTTCCAGAAAAATCCCGCATATAAGGCTTATTGTTTTTCGAAATTTCTGGAACCCTTATATGCCGTTTGTTTCGTTATCGCGGCCGCTTTCCCCTTATTAGATCTTTCTAGAAAATTTTCTTACGTACTAAATTCTATAATTTACATTTCGCTACAATATTTGCGGTTTGGGTGTTTGCAATCGTGTGGAAATGAATCTAATTCGTATTGATAATGAAATATATTTATACACAGTTAATATTAATGCATGTTGGTAGCTCGTAATGGTAACATGTTACTGTCACTATCCAAAATCGCCCAACGTGCATAAAGAAGTTTTCCCTTCAAAAAACTAGAAATGTCAGATCAATCTAATTATCAGTTCCAATTGGGCAACGTCAAAAATCAATGAAATACGCGAATCAATTGCCTTCTTTTCAATTTACAACTGTAATGATTCTATCTAGTATCAACAGAAAAAAACCAAAATAAAGAGGAAGAAAAATATACCAAGTAAAAATAAATTTTATTCAGACTTGCAACAAACATAATGAAGTTTAGTGGTCCAACATAAACCTACAACAAAAAAAAGATGTTAAAATGGTCAATAATTTCACTTTAAATAAATTGAGTAACTTGAATTATATTGATTTCACGGCAAAAGTGAATCGTGATATACAAATCTTGTTCCCTGAAAACAAGAAATCATCCTCAGATCTCTCTGAAGATCTGACCATTGAAACGTGTTAGAATAATTTTTGTTATATTTTTTAATCTTTCTTGGTTTCGGGGAAGAAGATTTGTATATCAATTTTTGAAGACAACCAAGGATAAGTCCGTTCCACCAAAATTATAGTGAATCGAAGATAGATCCTTAGTTAACTGTACTTTTTCGTGGTATCGTGTTGTATCATCGGTATCATCATGTTGCTACTTAAGAATATTGTTACGCGCTTATCGGTTTGAATTCAGTATCACGTGAATTGAATAATACTCGGATCACTACAACTGAACAATTAACTAACTTATTGGCTTCTAACTGCTAACTCATGTTGTGAAATGCCAAATCAATATTTGAACTATTTACTTTCTTTAGGTTGGCATTGCTTTGTTCTATGTTTGCTAAAAATGTCAATGTCAATCAATAATAAAAATAATAAAACTGTTAGTCATGCAGTAAGAAGTTTCTTTATGCAATATATTAAAAGAATCCAGTATCCTGACTAAAAACTATTCCACTAATCAAAATTAACAACGACCCACTACTTAACTACATCGACTCTAACTAACTTACTCGAGGGAGAGCTGGCCGCTTTATATAATTTTGGCCTCCAGGTTCTAGAACGATCCGGCAGATAAGGCTTATCGTTTGCCGAAATTTCGAGAACGCTTATCTGCCGTTGGCTTTGTTATCGCGACCGCTTTCCCCTTATCAGATCTTTCTAGAAACTTTTCTTATGCACAAAATTTTACAATTTACATTTCGGTACAATATGAAGTTTTGACTTAATACAGAGATAAAGTTTTATACATTAAACTAAGAGACTGAGGTACGCCGTCAAATTTTCAACCAGAATTTAATGTCCGAATATATGAAATATACTATAATGCACAGACCAATAGGTTTGAACATGTATTAGATTCGAAGTTTGGAAACCAAATACCGGTTTCGATCTTGTTAGATCTCGTCAGTTTGGTATATCCAACTCGAATGCTGACACATGTTCCGACAAGTTAGTACTAAAACATTCACAGGCGGCAAGCGAGTGACTCTTAGTACTACCACCTATTGGTCCATAGAGAAACTATGGTCATCGCCAACAATGTCGTATGCAAGAAGAATGCAAGTTAGACTACAAATTCATGCAGCCCTCCAGGCGGCGTGTATAGTGAATCATAGGTAGCTGAACTACCAACAGTTGAAACACTGCCACCTAGCGAAGCGGTTGCTCTCTAGGAGAATTCCCAGAAGACATATGAAGTATAGTCGATCAGTTCTAAAACCAGAAAGACTAAAGTGGTGTTGCTAAGCTGATAGTAGAGACAGTCGTTGGAATTTGACGATTAGTATATATGCCTGAACATTCTGGTCATCTGACAAGCATGAAACATGCTTGAATCGAATAGAAAATGAGTTTACAAACAGTTTCTTTTTAAAATAATTGACATTTTCACCCCTTACTTCGTGGAATTCCGTGGAATTCTTTAAAATTCATAACTATTGAACTTTACTAAGGATAAAAACGCAACAAAATTTAAAAATTTCACAAAGGTATTCGATAAATATTTGCTAACACCGGACCAGGTATCGCATTACCGCATCATCGGAGGTCATATTTATCGAAAACCTTGTGGATTTTTTAAATTTTGTTGCGTTTTTATCGTTAATAAAGTTTAATAGTTATGATTTGATACAAATTTCGTCAATAACAAAAACCTAACCAAACTTATGGATTTTCATTCAACTTTAGAACGAAGTAATGAAGAAATTTCAAAAATCTAAAAGATTAATAAATCATAGAGGATCAAATAGCGTGACACAAGTAGAGGATCCAATAGCATGACACAAGACAAAAAATATCCATTACGTCAAGTTAGCATCTTGTCAAACACCCTCACAGTGTCATTGCCTTTTCCATGCAGGTTTAACCGCCCAAGTAATCATCCAACATGCAATAGGACTTTCCCCGGAGAAAAACCCAACACCAAATGGAATGACCAACTGTCCGTATGGCTCTAACTGTATGGGAATGCATCTATTTAACGGTAGCAATCTGCGGCGGTGTCCACCTTCTAGTCGTTCTGCTACAGTGCCAATATCTAACCGAAGGTGCTACCTACGACGAAGATTGTCCCACTTGTAAAGCCATAATGGAAGCGCTGACCAAACATCGGTTCTTCCACGACTACAGCCTGGAGGCCAACGATAGAAACCCCTATTATCACTAGGGTGAAAGGGTGTGCGTTTTTCCAACTAACGAAACATCATCATCACATTTAAGCTACTAAATCGCCATCATTATAACCAATAAATAATTTAAATAATTATGCATTTTGCTAGGGAGGGATCCTTTTTTCATTACGTTACAATTTTGTGTTCAGCCGTTTCGAAAAAAAACGACTGAGCACTGAAAATGTTAACCTAATGAACAAAAGAATAGTTGATTGCGTCCAGGGTCCAGATGTTGGCATCTGTTTGAATAGTTTCTGCGTCTCTGGAATTTAATTTGATTGAGAAAAATAACGAAATCATTTGAATATTTACTGTCTGCCAGTTTTAATTGCCGGTTGACGAAAATGATGGAAATGTTTACGAATCTCGAATTCTAATTCGCTGTTTACGCAACTGGAATTCTAAGTCCATCGACGACATAAGACTATTGCTGGTTAGTTTTACGCATTTGGAAATCTAATTTCATTCAGGGAAATATTGGTTAGTATTCAACTCCTACCGCTGCTTGACTCGGGGATTCTGAAGGCAAAAAAATTAGAAAATTAATAATTACCATTCATATCACCCCCGCGTTCTTGCTTAAACCTTCTTTGGTAACCGTGTCGTAAATGTCAGTTCTTCTTTGCTTAAAAATTGGAATCTGCTGTCTGATGTCGTTGCACTGGCTGAAATCCAAATCGCACACGACAATTTTCTCTTCGGCTTCAGCTGACGCCAGCACTTTACCCCAAGGACTTACGACCTGAGAATGACCGTACGCTATGTAGCCTTTCTCCCCTCTGGCCGGACTCACGCTGCAAACGAACACCTGATTATCCACAGCCCGCCCCTTCTGCAGAATATCCCAGTGAAGTGGCCCGGTGGTCATATTGAACGCCCCCGGATACATCAACATCTTACACTCCATCAACCTGTACAATTTAGCCAGTTCCTCGAACCTCATATCATAACAAATCCCCAATCCGATCCTAATACCACTTATAGAAAACGTAGCTAGATCGTTACCCGGGGCCAAAATATCCGACTCCTTAAACGTTATCTTCCCAGGGATGTCAATATCGAAAAGATGAATTTTTCTATACTTCGCTACAAGTTCCCCATTCGGGCTCCACACGGTGCAAGTATTATAGTATTTGCCCTGGTTCAATTCCGGTATCGTACCCCCGACCAAATAAATAGAGTGCTTTTTTGCGGCCTCGGATAGCATTCGGCTGGTTTCGCCGTCGGGGACGCTCTCGGCGTATTCCTTAAAAAATTGCACGCCATAGGGCGAATTGAAACATTCCGGCAATGCTACCAACTGCGCCCCCTGGTTTTTGCTTTTTTCGATCAGTTCCGAAGCGTGCTGGATATTCTTAGATTTATCTTTGGTTACGTTGGATTGGATCAAGGCCACTTTCAACATCGTTCGGTCTGTGGCGTAAAACCTGCACAAAATATTAGCACCTCGAACGAAAAATGTATTGCTAAGGAAATAATGCATGGATTTGATGTTAGATAATATAAGTTTATACAGTCAAATGATTTGATGGTTGCACTTTTGACACTTCGAATGTTAACCTCAATCGCGCGTGTTATCACAGATACAATAATGTCAAGGTTACAGCAACTGTTTCTAAGCGTTATACTCTAGTTCGAATAAATTAGTCGACAAAATATTTGAAAACAAATTAATTATTAAATTAATGGTTTTAGTCGCTTTGCTAAAATGTTAATAACATTATTATCTCTGTTTGCAATCTCTCTCTTTTTCTCTCTGTCCAATCAAGTCAAATACTTGTAACCTTTTGACAAACTAATGAACTAAAATCTACTTACTGCTTAATCCGAATATTTTCAAGGTTGAAGTTGAGGTACGCATTTTAAAATTTGATCTACGACTCGAGTAGACTTCACATTTTCTATTAATTGGTAATTTTTTCATCAAATTAATCAGCAAATTAAACGACACCTAAAGCGCTAAAGCTTTTTCCTCTAGTAGCCAGCGATGTATAATATTTCAGAAAAATGTGCATAAGAGTAGGCCTTAAAGTATTTAATCAACGAGTTACTAGAAAAATCACCAATTCCCGTTGATTGAGTACATCATCGTTGATTGAATAAAGTATACATTCAACGACATCATCAACGCCAGAACTAGCTGCCTTCAGGCGTAATCATTTTGATGATTAATGTGTTGCCTATATTTCCGGGATTGTTTCGCAGAAATAATCTCACTAAATGTTTCCTATATAGTTTTTGTTACCATTATTAAAAATCTTTAGCAGAAATTGACACAAAATATAAAACATTCACTCTTAAAACAGACACAACAAATCAAACTATTTAATATTTAGGTTAGGATTTCAAGAACATAGAACACCATTAAGAAATGTCATACGACCAGGCGTCGAACATTCTGTCAAAAAGAAGGATTGCAAACCTATAAATGATGAAATATTTCTAAATTGTAGTAATTTTTAGTTTAAATGGTAGGGGTGTGGTATGACGTTTTTTCAAAAATATTTGTCATTTGTGAACTTAACCAAACTTATATATTGCATGACTGATTCTGTATTATATCATGTTGGAAATAAGCAAAAACTATATTCGTTTATCTCAATGTTTATCCACGTGCAAGAAAACTTAATCAGGCTGTTATTGAAACGGCGACTTTTATATAAACAAAATTTTATTACCATAGGTTTCAAGTTACATAAATGAAGAACACCCAGAAGAGCAGAATCGTTAGTTGTTCGGTATTCTTTCAAGCGAAAGGGGCTTGATTTTTAATTAAAAGTATAGAACGGCAATACGTGATTTTTCTTTTCACCCCATAACCTTCCGATATATCACTACACGGATGATTGAATAAGGATAGTGCACGGCCTATATCGGTCATGTATGTAAACTCTAATGATGGATCCTAGTTAATTGTCGATGCAATAACACACAATTTACTTAACACACGCTTTATTGGCCTCTTCTACATATGCTCTCGATATCTACTCGGCTCATTCTCGACTGTCTTCTTCCCCTTGCTCCCTCACGTGGCTAGAAGTCCTGGATTTGAATCACATGTGGCACATTCTATCTGGAAAAGACAGTGGCGGGTTCCCTAATGCTAACATGTATAAAAATTTGACCGAAATGAGTACAAAGTGGAGTAGCTCCGACTGTTTTTTTTTTCTCTCTCCCTCTCTCTCTCTCTCTCGTTGAAAATCATTGGTCATGTTAAGCGCACAAGAGATCATAATAGTAATTGCAGCTTAGTTATTCTGTTATAAGACTACAGAAAACCTACCTGAAACATTTTTAGATTTCTCTTACATCAACTTTTTCGTAAAAAAATATGAATTGAATCCACGAAATGACATTAAAATTAACCGAAATCGGTAAGTTTTGACATTTCTCAACAGGTGTTTAATAGCCATATTTATTTACTTCTTTCCTCATTGGTACTCTCAAAGACAAGATGTAGACGCTTTTTCGACACAGTATTTTACGTTCGTGCCTTATCCTACTTCTATAATCCGTGTGTCACTAATTACACACTCACAAATAAGGCAAGGAAATAAACAAAAAAGGATAAAAAAAGCTGTTAGCAGTGACAGTTGCTGATGTATAAAACTACATATATAGTAAAATTACTAGATAGTGCCAACCGTCTTATTTACTTCTATTTGGTAATTGTACCCTGTGACATGACCAAAATTGACACAGTGGGGGTAAAGAGTGTCCAACCCCTGCATACGACTGTTGTTCATTTCAGATAAATATGCAGGTGTAGGTCGTGAAGTATTAAATCAACATTTGGAAAAGTTACTAAAAAAATTACTAGAATTAAAGCTACCTTCACGTGTAATCATTTTGATGATTAATGTGTTGCCTATATTTGACTGATTGTTTGGCAAAAATAATCGCCATATTATTCTTACTACCGTTATTAACAAACTAATAATTTTCAACAAAAATTGACATCAAATATAAAAGAATCACTTTTAAAACAACCGACAAATTATTTAATGCCATTAGGTTGAGATTTTAAGAACACAGAACATCAATAAGAAATGTCACAGCGCAGCCACACGGCTATCTCTAAATATTACTAATTCCTCTTGTTGCCACTACAAATTTGAAAGTTCTGTGCCTACTCTGATGTAAATTTATTTTGAAATGAATTATATTTTAATTTTTGACCCCCTGGTCCAGATCCATTAATCATCTGAAAGTGGGTGGACGTTCTGTGGTTCATTCCACTCTAAATTCTTTATCAAATTAATACAAATTTGTACTCTAATCATGAGATTTAGGCGACTGATTAAGTTATGGCCTAGCAACCTTAGGAATTTTGTGATGAGGTCCCCTGCCGTCGTCCTTATCGTGGCACTTGCGCATTTCGTTTACGACGAACAATTTCCATGAACCGTGTCGTCGTCTCTTTCCTCTTGCGTCTCGCCAATCTGTCGTGTACGCCACTTTTGAGAGGCACAATTTTAAACTAACTGAACGTGATAAATGCCCTGTCGACGAACGTACGCGATTTGACATTAAGATAACAACGTGATGTGTTTCCGAAAAATCCTAATTTTATGATATCTAGTTCTTGTCGGTCCTCGATTAAGTGAAGGTGTTCGATTCGATCCATTGCCTGGTTAATATCGGTTAACGGCTGTTTTTTTTTCGGTTTTTCCGCTTTCTTTTATTTGGCGTTTAGTTGGAACGTCTTTTACTCTGTGTTTTTCAAAAATCAAGATTCCGTCGAAAAATAGTAACCTGCCCCAAGGGTACCTAAAAAAGGTAAGGTAGTGTGAGTGGCTTGGGCGATCGATATTTCTGAATGCGATGTTGTGTTATAATTAGCTCGAATTTAGTGCCTTTTTTGATCATGTTTTCCGTTTATTTAGACGAAAATATTGAGATTTCGGTGATTCATAGGAAGGTTTATCGTTATTTTGAAGACTTATGGCGTCAATGCTCTTGATTTAGCTTAGTCAGTTTACGATGTTTTAATGACAAATTGACAATGCATTTGTTGTTTACGCCCTAATACCTCCACAATTGAAATAATTAAAATTATTGTTGCAAACAACAGTAAAATCGATTAGGTCACAGTTGCCCAATTGCAGTCTTTTTTGTCGCCTTCCTAAAGTATCAAGAATTTTCCGAGCATGGAACACATCGACTACTTTTGAGACTTCTAGATTATATTCAAAAAGAATTCGACTACAAATAAGCCATTGACAGTCTAAAATCCAATACAATCATCGCTTGAAGTTAGATTGCATATTATTACGTACTTGAATCTATTGGCTATTTTTTTTTCTTTGTTAAGTTTAACATTTAAAATTTCAACATTTCAGGTAACATTTTAATAAGTTAAAATTTCAAAGTTATTTATTTCCAGAACTAAACTTTGAACTTTCTATTTTTCGTTTAATTTTCACTCGAAATTAAGTCATTTTATATTTTTTTCTATATCTCTTTTTCTCGAAAAGTTCAATAAATTATCTTATGTCCAAAATTCAGAATGTAAATTTAAAATACGCATATTTGGTTGAAAATTTCGAGAATGTTTTAAATTTCAAGTTTAATTTGGAAATTCGTACAAATTATCGTCAATTCGTATTAACTTTCCTTCAAAATTTTCAACGTTGCAATTTCGACGTTGAAAATCAAAACGCCCAGCAACGTGGCAACGTTGCGACTTGCAATGTTTAAAATGTCGCTTTTATAAGATGGCGACTGTTTTTCGAAGAAGTTGAAAACTTTTATGAAAAAATCGTAATATTTATGAAAACAAATTTTAGGCAAAAGTCCCCATTTTGGGAAGTTATCTGCAAATTCATGATCGGAATTGCGTTTTTCCATATGATGCGAAAGGGCAACGCTGGCAACGTTGAATAGGTTAACGAAAATAAACCAAGTTTTCGAGGTTAAACTACGAAGGTGTAGAAAGGACATCGATTAAAAAGCAACTATTTTTAGAAATGTCGTTTTTTTTTCTTGCAATTTCGACTTTAATCTGGAAATTTCGACTTTTTTTTACCGAAATTTCGACTTTAATCTCCAGATTTCTACTCTAAATTTTAAATTTCGATTTTCAGCTCGAAATATCGATTTTCTCGAAATTTCGGCTTTAATCTCCGGATTTCGACTTTAATCTCGAAATTTCGACTTTTTTCTCGAAATTTGAAGAAAAAAGTCGAAATATCGAGAAAAAAATCAAAATTTCGAGTTAAAGATCGAAATTTTGAGAAAAACGTCGTAATTTCGACTTTAAACTCGAAATTCCGGGACAAAAATCGAAATTTCGACTTTTAAGTCGAAATTTCGAAAAAAAAGTTGGAATTTCGACTTTAAACTCGAAATTTCAAGACAAAATTCGAGTTAAAAGTCGAAATTTCGAGAAAAAAGTCGGAATTTCGAGAAAAATATCGAAATTTCGAGTTAAAATTCGAATTTTCGACTTTTTTCTCGAAATTTTAAGAAAAAAGTCGAAATATCGAGAGAAAAATCGAAATTTCGAGTTAAAAGTCGAAATTTCGAGTTAAAAGTCGAAATTTCGAGAAAAAAGTCGAAATATCGAGAAAAATATCGAAATTTCGAGTTAAAATTCGAATTTTCGACTTTTTTCTCGAAATTTTAAGAAAAAAGTCGAAATATCGAGAAAAAAATCGAATTTCGAGTTAAAATTCGAAATTACGACAAAAGAGTCGAAATTTCGACTTAAAACTTGAAATGTCACTTTTTTCTCGAAATTTTAAGAAAAAAATCGAAATATCGACAAAAAAATCGAAATTTCGACTTTTTTCTCGAAATTTTAAGAAAAAAGTCGAAATATCGAGAAAAATATCGAAATTTCGAGTTAATATTCGAATTTTCGACTTTTTTCTCGAAATTTTAAGAAAAAAGTCGAAATATCGAGAAAAAAATCGAATTTCGAGTTAAAATTCGAAATTTCGACAAAAGAGTCGAAATTTAGACTTCAAACTCGAAATGTCACTTTTTTCTCGAAATTTTAAGAAAAAAGTCGAAATATCGAAAAAAAAATTGAAATTTCGACTTTTAACTCGAAATTTCTACTTTTTTCTCGAAATTTTAAGAACAGAGTCGAAATATCGAGAAGAAAATCAAAATTTCGAGTTAAAATTCGAAATTTCGACTTTTTTTTCGAAATTTTAAGAAAAAAGTCGAAATATCAAGAAAAAATCGAAATTTCGACTTTTAACTCGAAAATTCAACTTTTTTCTCGAAATTTTGACTTTACACCGGATTTCGACTTTAATATCGAAAGTTCGACTTTTTTTCTCGAAATTTCGATTTAAAATTCGAAATTTCGATTTTAAACTCGAAATTTCGGCTTTAATCTCCGATTTTCGATTATAATCTCGAAATTTTGCAGTTTTTCTCGAAATTTTAAAAAAGTTGTCGAAATATTGAGAAAAAAATCAAAATTTCGAGTTAAAAGTCGAAATTTCGAAAAAAAAATTGAAATTTCTACTTTAAACTCGAAAGAAATTTCAACTTTTAACTCGAAATTTCGACTTTTAACTCGAAATTCCGATTTTTTTAGGAATTCTTAGAAAAAGGTCAAAATATTGAGAAGAAAATTAAAATATCCAGAAAAGAGTCGAAATTTTGAGATTAAAATCGAGATTTCGAGGAAAAAGTCAAAATTTTGGGTTTAAGTCGAAATTGCGGTAAAAAAGTCGGAATTTCGAGATTAAACTCGTAATTTAGACTCAAGATTTCTGAATCTTTTTTTAAATTGATATCCTTTCTACGCCTTCGTATTAAACTGTCAAAAAAAAGTCCTAAATTTTCTTTAAAAATTTTTATACGAAAGTAAAACTACAAGGAAATAATTCAAAATGTTAAAAAATGTCAACATTTTTATAAGAAAAAATAAATTTTGAGATGAAAAATGGGTTTAAGGAAAAAAGTGTGAATGAATCTACTAACTCAGGACTTCCCAACTATGATCAAACTTTTTTAAAAAATCGATTCTTTGAAAATTTCTACCTTTTCAAAATTTCTCCTTTTTCAAAACTTCTACCCAACCAGTTGAGCCCCCTCTACGGGGGGAGGGGGAGGGAGACGTAAACATATCAAAAGGGGGCTTAATATGAACGACATTTTTCAAAATTTCTCCCTTTTCAAAACTTCTACGTGTTCAAAATTTAGATTTTTCAAAAAATGTCAACCATTTTGAAAATCTGATATTTTGAAAATTTCGACTTTTTTAAAATTTTCGAGTTTTTTGAAAGTTTTAACTTATTTAAATTGAATTGAATTATTTAAATGATTGGTCACAAAATTTTGATTTTTTTGAAAATGTTTTTTACTTTTTTCAAATTTTCGACTTTTTTTTAAATTTTGACATTTTTCGAAATTTCGATTTTCCAAAATTTCGACTTTTTTCAAAATTCGACTTTTTCAAAATTTTAACCTTTTAATAAACATTTTGACTTTTTCAAAATTTCGACTTTTTTAAAATTTTGACCCTTTTGAAAATTTCGACTACAAAATTTCGACATTTTTCAAAATTTTGAAATTTTTCAAAATTTTGACAATTTTCAAAATTTTGACATTTTTCAAAATTTTAACTTCCCTAGATTTCGACTTTTTCAAAATTTTGACCTTTCAAAACTTCGACTTTTTTAAAATTTCGACATTTTTCAAAATTTTGACTTCCCAAGATTTCGAGTTTTTTCAAAATTCGACTTTTTTCAAAATTCTGACCTTTTCAAAATTTCGACTTTTTCAAAATTTCGACATTTTTCAAAACTTTGACTTTTTCAAAATTTCGACATTTTTCAAAATTTTGACTTCCCAAGATTTCGACCTTCTTAAAAATTCCCAAAATTTCGACTTTATTCAAAATTCGACTTTTTTAAAATTTTGCCTTTTTCAAAATTTTGACTTTTTTAAAATTTCGACTTTTTCAAAATTTCGACATTTATCAAAATTTTGACTTCTCAAAATTCCGACTTTTCCAAATTCCGACTTTTTTCAAAATTCAACTTTTTCAAAATTTTGACCTTTTAAAAATTTTGACTTTTTCAAAATTTCGACTTTTTCAAAATTTTGACCTTTTTGAAAATTTCGACTACAAAATTTCGACATTTTTTAAAATTTTGAAATTTTTCAAAGTTTTGACATTTTTCAAAATTTTGACTTCCCAAGATTTCGACTTTTTTCAAAATTTTGACCTTTTCAAAATTTCGACTTTTTCAAAATTTCAACATTTTTCAAAACTTTGACTTTTTGAAAATTTCGACATCCCAAGATTTCGACCTTTTTCAAAATTCGACTTTTTTAAAATTTTGCCTTTTTCAAAATTTTGACTTTCAAAATTCCGACTTCTCAAAATTTCGATTTTTCAAAATTCCGACTTCTCAAAATTTCGATTTTTCCAAATTTCGACTCTTTTCAAAATTCGACTTTTTCAAAATTTTGACCTTTTCAAAATGTTGACCTTTTCAAAATTTCAACTTTTTCAAAATTTCGACATTTTTCAAAATTTTGACTTCTCAAAATTTCGACTTTTTCAAATTTTGACTTTTTTCAAAATTCGGCTTTTTTAAAATTTTGACCTTTTCAAAATTTCGACTTTTTCAAAATTTCGACTTCTTCGAAATTCTCATTTTTCAAATTTTGACCTTTTCAAAATTTCGACTTTTTCAAGATTTCGACATTTTTCAAAATTTTGACTTCCCAAGATTTGGACTTTTTTCAAAATTCGACTTATTTAAAATTTTGACCTTTTCAAAATTTTGACTTTCAAAATTTCGACATTTTTCAAAATTTTGACTTCCCAAGATTTCGACTTTTTTCGAAATTCGACTTTCAAAATTTCGATATTTTTCAAAATTTTGATTTCTCAAAATTTCGACCTTTTCAAATTTCGACTTTATTCAAAATTCGACTTTTTCAAAATTTTGACGTCCCAAGATATCGACTTTTCTTAAAATTCGACTTTTTTAAAATTTTAACCTTTTCAAAATTTCGACTTTTTCAAAATTTCGACTTGTTCAAAATTTCGACATTTTTAAAAGTTTTGACTTCTCAAAATTTTGACTTCTCAAAATTTTGACTTCTCAAAATTTTGACTTCTTAAAATTTTGACTTCCAAATTTCGACTATTTTCAAAATTCGACTTTTTCAAAATTTTGACCTTTTCAAAATTTCGATTTTTTTCAAAATTCGACTTTTTCAAAATTCGACTTTTTTAAAATTTTGACCTTTTCAAAATTTTGACTTCCCAAAATTTCGACTTTATCAAAATTCGACTTTTTTCAAAATTCGACTTTTTCAAAATTTGACTTTTTCAAAATTTTGACTTCCCAAAATTTCGACTTTATTCAAAATTCGACTTTTTCAAAATTTTGACCTTTTCGAAATTTCGACTTTTCCAATATTTCGACATTTTTCAAAATTTTGACTTTTCAAAATTTCGACTTTTTTCAAAATTCGACTTTTTTAAAATTTTAACTTTCAAAATTTCGACATTTTCAAAATTTTGACTTCCCAAAATTTCGACTTTATTCAAAATTCGACTTTTTTAAAAATTCGACTTTTTCAAAATTTTGACTCGAAAATTTCGACATTTTTCAAAATTTTGACTTCCCAAAATTTCAACTTTTTTCAAAATTCCACTTTTTTTGAAAATTTTAACTTTTCTATTTAAATGTTACATTTTTTGAATGGTTGGACTTCAAAATTTGAACTTTTTTTCAAAATTTCGATTTTTATTTTAATTTCGACCTCAAAATATCGATTTTTTTTAAAAAAACCCAAGTTTTATGAAAATTCAACTTTTTTAAAAATATTATTTTTTTGAATGGTCAACTTTTTGAAAACATTTTTTACTTTTTTCAAAATTTCGACTTTTTTTTTTAAATTTCGACTTTCATCAAAACTTCGAGCTTTTTAAAAATTCATATTTTTAAAAAATGTTATATTTTTTGAATGGTTGGGCTTCAAAATTTCGACTTTTTTTAAAATTTCGACTTCAAAATCCACTATTTTCAAAACGTAAACATTTTAACTTTTTTTTGTTACATTTTTTGATAGTTAGACTAACAATTTTCGATTTTTTTAAAATAATGGTTACTTTTTCAAAACTTCGGCTTTTTTAAAATTTCGACTCGTTTCAAAATTTCGATTTTTTTCTAATTCGGCTTCGAGAGTTGCAACCAGTTACAAAATGTTTTTTGAAATTTTTTTCAAAATTGCGATTTTGTGTCAAAGTTAGAAGTTCTTTTTTTCAAAATTTGGAATTCCAGAAGTTCTTTTTTCAAAATTTGGAATTTCTTAAAATTTTCGCCTTTTTCAAAACTTCGATGTTTTTTAAAATGCTTTCTTTTTTAAAATCACCTTTCGCCTTTTTCTAAAAATTTCGGGCCTTTTTTTTGGACCCAGATTTTTTAGGAAAATATCGATTTATTTTAAAAAAATTCAGTTCCTTTTAATAATTCCGAAGTTGTTGGGAATGTCGATAATTTTTGAAATGTTGAACCTTTTTCAAGATCTATAAACGTATTTTTGAAAATTTTGACTTTGAAATTTCGATTTTTTTAAGTTTTAAAATGTTTACGAAATTCGAATATATTTGAAAAAATCTCTCTTTTTTTTCAATTTTTGTGACAATCTTTTTGTTTTCAAACCTCCATGTTTTTACAACTTTTCAAAAATCTTGACCATTATTCTAAATTTGGATCTTATCATATCTCGGCATTTTTTTCGAAATTTGGTCATTTTTGAAATTTTGGACTATTTTACAAAATACTTTTTTTTAATTAGAAATTTTTGCTAATTTTGACTTTTTAAATATTTCATTTATTTTTTAATTTTTTTGTTTCAAAATTAGAAGTTCCGTTTTCAAAATTTGGAGTTCTTTAAATTTTCGACTTTCTCGAAATTTGTTTTTCAAAATTTCTACTTTTTTAAAACATTGACTTTTTTAAGGTTTCGATATTTGCAAAAAAAATTGTTTCCTAAATTTCAATAAAACAAAAAACTCGTAATGTCGAGTTGAAAATCTAAACTTTGACAATTTTGGATTTTATTTCGTTGTTTTCTTGCTCCCTTTGGTATGATTGGTATGGTCTTCTGTCGTGAATTTTGGTTTTTATTCCACTGTCCCTTCGAAAGAATTTTGCCTTGAATTGGGTGCTCTTATTCATCATAATTAGGGTGGAACGGACTGGTCCTTGGTTATATTAGAAAAAACTCAAATTTTTATATAAAAAGGTCTCTTTGTTTTTTGGTGGAAGAGAATGGTCTATGGTTATCTCCAAAAATTGGAATACAAATCTTGTCCTCTGAAACCAAGAAAGCTTAAAAAACACAACTAAGTTTGCTCTAACGCATTTCGATAGCCAAGCCATCACCTTTAAATAAATACAGTATCTCTCTGAAGATGATAGCTTGACAATCGAAACGCGTTAGAGTAAACTTAGTTGTGTTTTTTAAGCTTTCTTGGTTTCAGAGGACAAGATTTGTATTCCAATTTTTGGAGATAACCATAGATCATTTTGTTCCACCAAAAAACAAAGGTTTCAGGGGACAAGATTTATATTTCAACAATAATTAGGGACAATCACTAATGCATCCGACTTTTAATTTCAGGGTTTCAAAGAGGAGACTTGTTCTTCGCCCTCTGAAGGCAGAGTTTGCATCCCAGACAACTGGAAAATCATCTTGAACGCTGAACCGCCTTGGCTCGCACACTAAACCACGTAGCTAATTTTATTTGAAATAGGCAAATAAAAAAATTCTACGAACATTAATTGCCTCGTAAGTAGATCTTGAAAGCTTCGACTCGAAGCTATCAAATGTGGGAAATCGAAGTTATCAAATCGGGGAAATCTAACGTTTGAAAATTTTCAGCTTGCTTACTACGAGTGATAATATCAACAGCACAAACGATGAAAATTTCTAATTTCGATAGTCAAATCAACGTCCTTGAGTCGACCACTGATAAATTGAATATCATCAAAGATCTTATAGTCAGGGGTAACCGGGAGGATGCGTTTTACATCTGCGACATCGGCGACATTGTTGAGAAACATAGAAAATGGCTGAGTGCGATGCCCAGAGTTATCCCACACTATGGTGAGTCGGTTGTAAAATTTTCCCATTAGAATTTTATCGTACATTGGGAGTTATCTCTTAAATGCGATAAATTCACAAGACATATTCAAGAGATTGTCAAACACAATTGTTAATACATATAATAAATGATAAGCCATATCCACTTGGTGCTGCAGATAAAATTGTTTCTAAGAAAACGCGTTTTATGAATATATATGTTAGTCTCGTCTAGAGCGATAAAATTCTGAACTTTGAGAAGTGTATCCTTTGATCTTTTAGATTAGTTGGCCTGTTTTTCATTGGGATAAAAAACTCGTTAAATTTAAAATCAAAATTTTAACAGACGAGTCAAAATTCCAATCCATTGTAATCCCCAAATGTGAAGAAAATTTCGATTTCAGAAGTGGAAATTTTGATATCAAGTTTTGTAAATTCTGAAAAAATATTTTAAATTCAGTTCGATTCGATTTCGCTTTGACTGGATTGATTTGATTGAACGTTAAAAATCGACAATTTCGAGCTTACGCCAGAGACTGTAGAAAAGAAGTGACAGTATCAATTTTTTGGAAGTTTGGAAGACTTTAGAATCCCGGGGGTCATCTCGTCTTCAAGACCATACTAGATCGCTTACTGTTTAATCCGCCCCACTTCCTATTTCTCGTCATTTCATTCATCGTCTCTTTTCATCTTCATTTCTTATTTAGAATAATTCCCAAAAGCTGGAGGCTTCGAAAAGGGATTGCTGCAGCAGCCAAAGTCGTTATTGAAGACCCGCATCTCTCTTCATCTTCATTTCTTATCTGGAATAATCCCCAAAAGATGGAGGTTTACGAAAACGTTGCAGCCAGAGTCGTTACTGAAGACCATCAATCCCTCTTCATTTTCATTAATCGTCAAAAAGCTGGAGGCTTCGAAAAGCGGTTGTTGCAGCAACCAGAGTCGTTTTTGAAGACCATCATCCTTCTTCATCTTCGTTCATCACCAAAAAGCTGGAGGCTTATGAAAAGCGGTTGTTGCGGCAGCCCAAGTGGTTACTGAAGACCAGCATCTCTCTTCATCTTCATTTCTGATCTGGAATAATCCCCAAAAGATGGAGGTTTACGAAAACGTTGCAGCCAGAGTCGTTATTGAAGACCACCATCCTTCATCATTTTCTTTAATCGACAAAAAGCTGGAGGCTTACGAAAAGCGGTTGTTGCAGCAACCAGAGTCGTTATTGAAGACCATTATCCCTCTTCATCTTCATTCATCATCAAAAAGCTGGAGGCTTACAAAAAGCGGTTATTGCGGCAACCCAAGTGGTTATTGAAGACCAGCATCTTCTTTTATCTTCATTTCGTATCCACAGTAATCCCCAAAGGCTAGAGGTTTGCGAAAAGGGGTTGTTGCAGCAGCCAGAGTCGTTATTGAAGACCATCATCCCTCTTCATCTTCATTCATTATCAAAAAGCTGGAGGCTTACGAAAAGCGGTTAGTGCGGCAGCCCAAGTGGTTATTGAAGACCAGCATCTTTCCTCATCTTCATTTCTTATCTAGAGTAATCCCCAAAGGCTGGAGGTTTACGAAAAGGGGTTGTTGCAGCAGCCAGAGTCGTTATTGAAAACCATCATCCCTCTTCATTGTCATTCATCATCAAAAAGCTGGATGCTTACAAATAGCGGTTGTTGCAGCAATCGGAGTCGTTATTGAAGACCATCACCCTTCTTCATCTTCGTTCATCATCAAAAAGCTGGAGGCTTAAGAAAAGTGGTTGTTGCAGCCCCCCCCCCAAGTGGTTATCGAAGACCTTCGAATTAATTTTAATGTTATCTCGTCGTTTTTTCAGCCGTAAAATGCAACGACAGCCTGATAGTCCTCAAAGTTCTCTCGGCCCTAAACGTCAGCTTCGATTGCGCCTCCAAAGTAGAAATCAACAAAGTCCTCGCCCTGAACGTGGACCCTGACAAGGTCATCTTCGCCAATCCCGCCAAACCGGCCAGTCACATACGACACGCCGCCGCCGTGGGTGTCTCCATGATGACCTTCGATAACGAATCCGAGTTGTACAAAGTGAAGACCCTGTACCCGGATGCCAAGTAAGACTGTCCAACTAAATTTTTAAGTTAACTTGCCTCTACTAGATTTTTAAGTCAACTTGCTTTTACTCAATTCTTAAGTCAACTGCCTTCTACTCAATTCTGAAGTCAACTTCCTTCTACTAAATTCTTAAGTCAACTTTTTTTACTAACATAGCTTCTTCCTATTAAATTTTTAAGTCAACTTTCCTTACTAAATCAGCTTCTTCCTATTAAATTCTTAAGTTAACTTCCTGTACTAAATACTTAAGTCAACTGCCTTTTACTCAATTCTTAAGTCAATTTCCCTCTACTAGCTTCTTAAGTCAACTTCCTTCTACTGAATACTTTTAAGTCAACTTCCTTCTACTAAATCTTTTAAGTCAATTTCCCTCTACTAAATACTTCAGTCAATTTCCTTCTACTAAATTCTTAGGTCAGCTTTCTTTACTAAATCAGCTTCTTCCTACTAAATTCTTAAGTTAACTTCTCTCTACTAAATACTTAAGTCAACTTCCTTCTACCAAAACTTAAGTTAGCTTCCTTCTGCTAAATTCATAAGTCAACCTTCCTCTACTAAATACTTAACTCAACTGCCTTCTACTCAATTCTTAAGTCAACTTCCTTCTACTAAATTTTTAAGTCAACTTCCTCTATAATACTTAAGTCAACTTCCTTCTACTCAAATACTTGAATCAGCTTCCTTCTACTAAATTCTCAAGTCAACTTTCCTCTACTAGATTCTTAAGTCAACTTCCTTCTACTAAATATTTTTAAGTCAACTTTCTTCTACTAAATTTTTAAGTCAACTTCCTTTACTAAATCAACTTCTTTCTACTAAATTGTTAAGTCAACTTCCCTCTACTAAATACTTAAGTCAACTTCCCTCTACTAAATTCTTAAGTCAACTTTCTTCTACTAAATTCTTAGGTCAACTTTCTTTAGTAAATCAGCTTCTTCCTACTAAATTCTTAAGTCAACTTCCCTCTACTAAATACTTAAGTCAACTTCCTTCTACCAAATACTTAAGTTAGCTTCCTTCTGCTAAATTCATAAGTCAACTTTCCTCTACTAAATACTTAAGTCAACTGCCTTCTACTCAATTCTTAAGTCAATTTTCTTTATTAAATCAGCTTCTTCCTACTAAATTCTTAAATCAACTTCCCTCTACTAAATACTTAGGTCAATTTCCTTCTACTAAATTCTTAAGTCAACTTCCTTCTACTAGGTTCTTAAGTCAGCGTATTTCTACTAAATCAGCTTCTTTCTGCTAAATTCTTAAATCCAATTTCCCTCTACTAAATACTTAAGTTAACTTCCTTCTACCAAATACTTGGGTCAGCTTCCTTCTGCTAAATTCTTAAGTCAACTTCCCTCTACTAGATTCTTAAATCAACTTCTTTCTACTAAATACTTTTAAGTCAACTTCCTTCTACTAAATCTTTCAAGTCAATTTCTCTCTACTAAATACTTAAGTCAATTTCCTTCTACTAAATTCTTAGGTCAACTTTCTTTAGTAAATCAGCTTCTTCCTACTAAATTCTTAGGTCAATTTGCCTCTACTAAATACTTAAGTCAACTTCTTTCTACCAAATACTTGAATCAGCTTCCTTCTACTAAATTCTTATATCAACTTTCCTCTACTAGATTCTCAAGTCAACTTCCTTCTACTGAATTCTTAAGTCAACTTTCTTTATTAAATCAGCTTCTTCCTATTAAATTCTTAAAATAGCTTCCCTCTACTAAATACTTAGGTTAACTGCCTTCTACTCAATTCTTAAGTTAACTTCCCTCTACTAAATACTTAAGTCAACTGCCTTCTACTCAATTCTTAAGTCAACTTACCTCTACTAGATTCTTAAGTCAACTTCCTTCTACTAAATTCTTAAATCAACTTCCCTCTACTAAATACTTAAGTCAATTTCCTTCTACTAAATCAGCTTCTTTCTGCTAAATTCTTAAATCCAATTTCCCTCTACTAAATACTTAAGTCAACTGCCTTCTACTCAATTCTTAAGTCAACTTACCTCTACTAGATTCTTAAGTCAACTTCCGTCTACTAAATTCTTAAATCAACTTCTGTCTACTAAATACTTAAGTCAATTTCCTTCTACTAAATCAGCTTCTTTCTGCTAAATTCTTAAATCCAATTTCCCTCTACTAAATACTTAAGTCAACTGCCTTCTACTCAATTCTTAAGTCAACTTACCTCTACTAGATTCTTAAGTCAACTTCCGTCTACTAAATTCTTAAATCAACTTCTGTCTACTAAATACTTAAGTCAATTTCCTTCTACTAAATTCTTAAGTCAACTTCCTTCTACTAGATTCTTAAGTCAGCGTCTTTCTACTAAATCAGCTTCTTTCTGCTAAATTCTTAAATCCAATTTCCCTCTACTAAATACTTAAGTTAACTTCCTTCTACCAAATACTTAGGTCAGTTTCCTTCTGCTAAATTCTTAAGTCAACTTCCTTCTACTAAATTCTTAGGTCAGCTTCCCTCTACTAAATACTTAACTCAACTGCCTTCTACTCGATTATTAAGTCAACTTCTCTCTACAAGATTCTTAAGTCAACTTCCTAAATATTTTAAAGTCAACTTCCTTCTACTAAATTCTTAAGTCAACTTCCCTCTACTAAATACTTAAGTCAACTTCCTTCTACTCTATTCTTAAGTCAACTTCCCTCTACTAGATTCTTGAGACAACTTTTTTTACCGAATCAGCTTCTTCCTACTAAAGTCTCAAGTCAACTTCCCTCTATTAAATACTTAAGTCTGCTTCCTTCTACTCAATTCTTTAGTCAATTTCAATCTGCTAGATTCTTAAGTCAGCGTTCTTCTACTAAATTATTAAGTCAACTTTCTTTACTCAATCAACTTCCTTCTACTCAATTCTTAAGTCAACGTCCCTCTACTAAATACTTACGGCAACTTCCTTCCAGGCACGTAGCCAGGGGGGAAGTCCAAGGGGTCCGGACCCTCCTCGAAATGAATATTCCCCAAAAAATTTACGATGATACGAATTGAAATATCAGTAGAAAAACCGCTGATTGTATATTTACGCATATAAATAATTTTTGAAATTGCCAACTATTGAGCTTATGATAAGCAAAATAGCCATGTAGACATTTTAATAAAAATTGGCAATGAGCTCAAGGCTTCCCAATACATGCACCAACCATTTTACAATTTAATATTGACCCTTAGCAGTAGGCTACGTTCAGTAATTTCAATTTTTTATTACCCCAAATTTCGACTTTCTTGAAATATGTATGCATGGAGTAGAATTTTCGAGAAAAAAGTCGAAATTTTGAGTCAAAAGTCGACATTTTACAAAAGCATAGAAATGCATTGATTAAAAAAAATTATATTTAGAGATTTAGATATTTTACAAAAGCGTAAAAAGTACACTGATTATAAAAAAAATGTTTGGGGATTTCGACTTTTTTGTCAAAAACTCGGTTTTTTTTTAAATTTCGATTTTTTTTTCCTCGAAATTTCGACTTTAAACTCGAAATTTCAACTTAACACTCGAAATTTCCACTTTTTTCTCAAAAATTCGACTATTTTTCTGGACATTTCTACTTTCTTCTTAAAATTCCGAGACTAATGTCGAAATTTCGACTTTAATATCGAAAATTTTTTCGAATAAGTCAAAATTTCTACACTATGGTCGAATTAGGCAGATGACAGTTGCGTCCCACCACTCCTCTTTCCCAACAATCTTGATAGTTTGTAGTAGGGTGCGTTCAATAATTGCTATTTTTAGTTAGCGAAATTTGATCTTTTTTTTAGAAATTTCGAGATGAAAGTTGAAAATTCGAGAAAAAATCGAAACTTCGTGATTAAGATCAAAATTTCGAGAAAAAAGTCGGAATTTGAAAAAAAAAATCGAAATTTCGAGAAAAAGGTAGAAACTTCGAAAAAAAAGCTGAAGTTTCAGAAAAACGTAAGTCGAAATTTGAGAAAAAAGTCGAAATTTCTAGAAAAATAGTCGACATTTTGAATTTAAAGCCGAAATTTCGAGAAAAATGTCGAAATTTGGATATTAAGGTTAAAATTTCGAGAAAAAAGTCGATATTTGAGAAAAAAGTCTAAAATTGAGAAAAAAAAACGAAATTTCGAGCAAAAAAGTCGAACTTTTCAGATTAAGACCGAAATTTTGAGAATAAAGTCGAAATTTGAAAATAACGTCGAAATTTCGAGAAAAAAGTCTAAAATTGAGAAAAAAAAACGAAATTTCGAGAAAAAAGTCGAACTATTCAGATTAAGGCCGAAATTTCGACGAAATGGTCGAAATTTGAAAATAACGTCGAAATTTCGAGAAAAAGTCGAAATTTCGAAATATTTCGAGCAAAAATTCGAAATTTGAGAATAACGTCGTAATTTCGAGAAAAAGTAAAAATTTTGAAATATTTCGAGCAAAAAGACGAAATTTCGAGAAAAAAAGTCGAAATTTGCGAAAGAAATCGAAATTTCGATAAAGGTCGAAATTTAGATAAAAAAAAGGTCAAAATTTTGAATATAAAGTCAAAATTTTGAGAGAAATGTCGAAATTTCGGTATTAAGGGCAAAATTTTGAGAAAAAAGTCGAACTTTTCAGATTAAGGTCGAAATTTCGAGAAAACAGTCGAAATTTCGAGAAAAAGTCGAATTTTCTAGAAAAAAAGTCGAAGTTTGAGAAAAACGAAAGTCGAAATTCCGAGAAAAAAGTCGAAATTTGAGAAAAAAGTCGAAATTTCCAGAAAATTAGTCGACATTTTGAGTTTAAAGCCTAAATTTCGAGAAAAATGTCGAAATTTCGACATTAAGGATAAAATTTCGAGAAAAAAGTCGATATTTGAGAAAAAAGTCTGAAATTGAGGAAAAAAAAACGAAATTTCGAGAAAAAAATCGAACTTTTCAGATTAAGGCCGAAATTTCGACGAAAAAGTCGAAATTTGAAAATAACGTCGAAATTTCGAGAAAAAGTCGAAATTTCGAAATATTTCGAGCAAAAATTCGACATTTGAGAAGAACGTCGAAATTTCGAGAAAAAGTAGAAATTTCGAAATATTTCGAGCAAAAAGACGAAATTTCGAGAAAAAAAGTCGAAATTTGCGAAAAAAATCGAAATTTCGAGAAAGAAGTCAAAATTTGAGAAGAAAAAAACGAAATTTCGTTAAAAAGAGCAAAATTTAGAGAAAAAAATCAAATTTTGAGAAAAAAGTTAAAATTTCGAGAAAAAAGTCGAAATGTTGAGAAATAAAGTCGAAATTTGAGAAAAAAAATCTAAATCTCGAGAAAAAAGTCGAAATTTCGAGCTTAAAATCGAAATCTGAGAAACAAAGTTGAAATTTCCTAAAATGAGATTTTTTTAATCGATGTTTTTTCTACGCCTTTGTAACATTCCGAAAAAGTGAAAATTTCCAGAAAAAAATCAAAATTTCCAAAAAGAGTCGAAATTTTGAGAAAAAAGTCTAAATTTGAGAAAAAAAACTCAAAATAGATATTAGGAAATTTTTCTTTGGTAAGTTTCACGTTTTTATTTGTCAAATTTATATAATGTTAAGGTCACTAGATTTTATTCTTCACTTTTACTAATTAATAAAATGAAAATAAATAAATAAATTAAAAGAAACGAATGCGTAAAAGTAATTGATGTATGTTCTTATATTTTCTGAAGAGTATTTTCTGGAAATTTTGATTATTTTTTCAAAATTCCGAGTTGAAATTGAAAATTCCAAGTTATTTTCTTTCCTTCTACGTCTCTATAAGCATATAGTCGATACGTATAAACTTATAAACAATTTTTTGCCGAATTCTGCTGTTTTTTCTCAGAAATGTTTTATTTCTAAGTGATTTTGTGTATAAATATCGATATTTTTGCAAAAGTTTAGCTCTCTATTCGAGAATTTGATTGTAATTTGTGGTTATATTTTTTTAAACTTCGAGCTTCCAGAAATATCTTTCACAAATATTTTACTTAAAACTTAAATTATTTTCTAAAATTTTCGCGATTTATTTTGGAGGGAAAAACTTAAACTAAATAAATATTGCTGCAAATATAACAGAAATTACACTATTTTTTAGGTGCAGTTTCATAAATTTTCTATACATTGCAATGTTTTTCGAAATTTCGATTATTTTTAGAAATTTTCGAAATATCAACTTCTTTTGTAAAATTCTTTCCACTTTCTTTTAAATTTTGATTCAAATTCAACATTTCGACTCTTTTGATAAATATATTTATCGTATTTTGATCTTATTTTCAAAATATTCATTTTAATTTAGTTTAGTTTCAAGTTTGGACTTTTAATTTTCCTTTTATTTAAACAAAATTTTCAGTTGATATTTTAACTTTTTATATTTTTGAAACTTAATTTTTATTTAACATTTTGAAATAGCTTAGAAATATCTACATTTTTATTTTGCCATTTCGACTTTAAGATCAAAATTTCTAAAAAATGATTTTATAAATTTCGATTTTCTAAAAAATTTCTTTTCAGTTTAGTTCGAAATATTTTCTATAATGTAAGCGTTTTTTTTTGTTCGAAATTTTTATTTTTTCTTAAGATCTTTATTTTATAATTTCAGTTTTTTATTTTTTTTTCTAAATTTTTTGCTTTGCACTAAAAATTGTGTTTTTTTTTTCAAATTTTAATCCTAGCACTAAGTAAAAGACCAAGACGTTTATTGATTTAACAACTCAACTTTTTTTTTTAATTTTGCAATATTGCTCATTTCGAGGAAGTTTATGTCTCTAACATAAAAAAAGAGGGGGGAGTTGGACCCTCACCGAACGAAAATCCTGGCTACGTGCCTGCTTCCTTCTACTAAATTCTTAGGTCATTCAACTAAATTCCCAAGTCAAGCTCCCTCTCTACTAATTTCTACTTTTGGCCAATTCCAGATTGGTGATCAGGATCCGAAGCGACGCCTCCGAAGCTCAATGCCCCCTGGGGATGAAGTTCGGGTGCGACCCCATTAAAGAAGCGCCCGGTTTGTTGGAGTTGGCGCGCGATTTAGAGTTGGAGGTCATCGGTGTCAGTTTCCACGTTGGATCCGGTTGTAAAGAGCCCAAAGCTTACCACCGAGCGATTTCGAATTGTCGCGATCTTTTCAACTATGGGGCCACTTTAGGGTACGACTTTCACCTTCTGGATATCGGCGGTGGGTTCCCCGGGGAAAACCTCACTGGTTTGGATGAGGTAATGTGGATCACCGGGGATGAGTCCAGGGGTTAACTGTTGGTGTTAGTTCGCAGATATCATCAATGCTTCCTTGGAGCGCTTCTTTCCGGATCCCAGGGTGCGTGTTATCGCTGAACCGGGGCGGTATTACGTCACTTCCGCGTACACGCTAGTATGTAATATCCATTCCAAGAGGAGCGTGGTCAAACGCAATTCCAGCGGTATGCCCTACGTGCATAACATGTATTATATCAACGATGGGGTATATGGGAGCTTTAACTGTATCTTGTACGATCATCAACATATCGTACCTCAACCAGTTACTAAAAATGGTGATTTGTTTGATTCTTCCACTTTGGCTTCCAGTAGTAGCATCTGGGGACCAACCTGCGACAGTCTCGATCAAGTTGTTGAAGACGTTATGCTTCCGGAAATGGATATCGGCGATTGGATTATTTTCGACAACATGGGGGCTTACACTTTGCCAGTGGCTAGTCCATTTAATGGATTTCCGGTACCACCAGTTAACGTAATCGCTGATGAAGAAATGTGGTTAGTTAATTACTTAATGCGTTATCTGATGTTGGCCAAAGATGTTTTTACAAGTTAATCAGATTTAGTCAAAGATTTTTAAGAAATAATTTCGAAACAAATTAACTAGAGATAAATAATAGAGACGAGCGAAACAAAATTTTTGGATGCTACTGAAACCGAATTTCTATTCCGGTTTCGGTCAAAACCAGAACCGAAACGCATTGCATTTAATATACACATACAATCAAACGAAAACAAGCACCAAAAATTTAAATGTTTAGTAGCTAATTTAGATATTACCTTAACTAAGTAGTTATTAGTTAAATAGTTGCATAAAAAACTAGTCGTATATTCAGAGGGGAAACTAAGAAAACTAAAAAAATGTCCAATGATTTCATAAACTCTTTATAATTTAAACTTGAACTTTGTACTTTTTTTTAGTAATTTAAACTTTGTACAGTTTTTTAATAATTTAAACGTTGTGCGTTTTTTTTTAATAATTTAAATTTTGTACGTTTTTTTAATAATTTAAACTTTAAATTTAAAAAAAGGGTAAATATAAGAAACTGTTCGAGTTCACTATCAGGTCTTGATAGCTGCGATAAATGAAACGCGTTTTTACGAAAACTTGATGACGTTAATTAACTGAATTGACATCGTCGAGATCTGGGATGCAATTCTTTTTTACAAAATCTACAGACTACTTGAAAACACCAAATTTTAGACCCACATGTGCTCTATTGTTAGAATAGGGTCGCTGGTCAGTCCACATGCTCTCGGTGGTCAAGTGGCGATCTAAGGATTTCTTACACTAAAATCTTACGATAACTAACAGGAACCATTATTTAAATATCAAAAAAAAAAGGGAAAGGGGGTCAAACTTTCTAGTTTAATTTAAGATTTTAAAAAATATATAACCAGTTTCGGAATTTTTTAGAGGAAATTAAAGCTTTGAAAAAAAAATCTGTAGTTCCAGGGTAGAAGTGCTTAACAAAGCTAAAACAAAGCTCGTTCTGTAATAAATAATAAAAACTTAGGAGTGCATGTTTGTAAAATTCCCTTTATTTCATAAACTGAGCACTGGGCAATGTTCATCCCCCCAGAATCGTGAAGTGTAACATGCAACATTGGCATAATCCATTCTCTCAAAAACTTGACTCGAGCAGTTTTACCCTGAAACCACAGAAATAAATTTACCAATCTTCGAGCACGTTTTTGTGGAAAATTTTTAAATGGCGCCTATTTATTCCGTTGTTATTGTTTATTTATTTTTATTAAACGTGTGTCGTCAGACTGCTTACTTAAGGTTTGTTTTAGGTCTCTACTGAAGGATATACTACCCGATGATGATTATCAATATCCGGTGTTGCCGCAGCTCCATGATGGTTTGACGCCTGCTAATCAGGAAAATTTCAATGTTGACATGACGACGATTATTAGCTTTTGACATCTTTCCAAATTTATTCGATTGCATGCAAATTTTGTACCCTTTTTTTTGTAATTATGTCACTCGAGTTACATCTTGTTATGTGCTTTTGTGTTAATTCGTCTAAGCAAGGGGGCAGACTTCTAAATAGTCTCTGACAATTATTAGTTTTATGTTAATATATGGGAAATATTAGATGACCTAAATAAAATATATATTCAGAAAAAATATGTATTAATTTTCCTCTTAAGTGTTTGCTTTATTTGGTTTTTTTCCTTCAGATCAACTAAATTATCTTTGAGAATGTATTGTCTAATTTAGAATTTTTTCTTAAATTTTGGTTCTGAAACTGCAGTTGCGTTTTTTCTCTATATTCTTAGTAATTCTTTTCGCAAAAGAGAAATTAATAACTATTAAACTTTATTAACGGTAAAAACGCAACAAAATTTAATTGAAAACCTTGTGGAATTTTTAAATTTTGTTGCGTTTTTATCGTTAATAGTTTAATAGTTATCAATATTAAAGAATTCCACGAAGTAAGGGTTGGATATGTCAAAATGGAAATTGTCAATTTGTTTGATTTTTTAATTTGTTCTTCGACTAATCTTGAAATTTCAACTTTACATCCTAAAATAGGGACTTAATTAGCCTTTTTAATTTCTTTGCTAGAGATCTTACTTAGAATTGAAGTTTTGACTTTTGTGTGAATATTTTTGTTCAGAAATAAGCGGAATTTCAATATTCTTTTCGAAACGGTCAAAATAGTTTGACTTCTTATATTTTCTTTAATTTGGAAATTACGATTTTTGCATTTTAAAATTATGACACAAAATTGGCGTGTTTGAATTCGAAGTTTTGATTTATTTATTCTTTTTTTGGGCTTATTGGTTGAAAACGATAAAAATTTAAATATTTCCTTACTGGGTTGTAGAAATTGAAACACAGAACTTGTCCCCTGAAACCAAGAAAAATTAAAAAACACAACAAAGGTTGCTCTAACGCGTTTCGACAGCCAAGCTGTCATCTTCAGAGAGAAACTAGACGAATCTCTTAAAATCCGACTCAAAGAACATTTGGCTCATTTGAGGTACGGAAGAACTGAGAAGTCAAGTGTGGCTCGACATGCTTTTGAATTAGATCATAGGATAGATAATAATATTAAATTGTTAAGAGTAGTTAATAAGAATTATATGTTAAATGCATGTGAGAGCTTAGCCATCCATAAGGCTGGAAACAACCTTATGAATGGTTGCGCTGGACCTTTAGGCCATTCATCTCTGTTAAAAATAGTTAAGGTTGATAGATAAGAAATTGTGACACAACGACGTGTATGAATGGATGCGCGTTCGGGTGCGGCCGATCACGCACGAAGTGAATATTCTTAGTATATAAGGGTTAATTTTAAGATTAGATGTTAGTTTCTCTCTGAAGATGAAAGCTTGGCTGTCGAAACGCTTTAGAGCAACCTTTATTGTGTTTTTTAATTTTTCTTGGTTTCAGGGGACAAGTTCTGTGTTTCAATTTTTGAAGATAACCAAGGAACAGTCCGTTCCATCAAACTTATGGCTTCCCGGTCTACAAAACGGAATCTCTACTTTAAGGTAACTACTAAAATTAGATTTATATCTGCTGACATCTACTTCCTTAAAACATGCCGAAAAAATAAGGTTTTTCCAAATTTCATCAACATTAGTTTACCTGTTAATTGTCCAGTGGCGAACGAAGTTACGCACACCGCTAAACAAAAATGGCTTGATTTGGAACTAGATCGTCAGTACAGTAAACGAAGTAAGCTTGAGTTGCAATCTTATGGACTTTACTTAGAATTAACCAGTAATTTAAGTGAATATGAATTTGTAGAATTTTGTGAATTTCAGAGGAAAATGTTCTGTACAATCTCTGAGAAGGTTAGACAAAAGTCGAACATTCTCAAGAAGAAATTATTCAAATTAGGTGCACTTAAAGAACATTCTTCTCAGAAAAATAATAATATTAATATTGTAGAAAACCACTCTTCGCAGGATTTTGACAAAGCTGAATTAAGCTTTTTGAATAAAGGGCTTAATTACGCCCTGCCATCCTCCCGCACTGGTTTGGAAGATGTTGTCGTGTCCATTGAGAGCTCCTTGAGTTCCATGGCGGACGACACTAAAAACTATGTGAGGGAGGCTTGCAGACAAAAGCTCTCTAGAAATTTAAAAAACGTAAAACCATCACACGTAACGAACAGACATATTGTCAAAAGACTGCGAGAGAAAGATTGTTTTTATGTAAAGGCAGACAAAGGTAATAAGGTTGTGATTCTAGATAAAAAGGACTATTACGAACGAGTTGACACACTCATAGTAATGGCCCATATCAAAAATTACAGAAGAACCCTTTGAGTAAAATGTTAAACGGGCTGAAAAAAGTGCTCGACAAAAGTAACAACCTTATTACTCCAATTTTAAAAAGATCCCTTCATGTATCTAACCCCACCGTACCTAAGTTATATTGTCTCCCAAAAATACATAAACCTGGAAAGGCGGTGAGACCAATTGTGTCAGCTATTGGAGCACCGACCTATAATTTATCAAAATGGCTAGTAAAAGAATTCAGCAAATTAGAATTCCAGCAACTCAGTTTGTCAGTCAAAAATTCCCAAGAGTTTGTACAGAAAATTCAGAATGAAGAGTTGTTGGAAGGTGAAATGCTGGTTTCTTTTGATGTTTCTTCCCTCTTTCCCAGTGTACTCATACCTCAAACTTTATTATACCTTCGAGATCTGTTGGAATCTAATAACCTTTCAGGCAAAATTATTGACGAATATATTTCATTAACGAAAACATGTATGGATCAAAATTATTTCCAAATTAATAACGAATTTTATGAACAACTTGAGGGAGCAGCCATGGGAAATCCTTTGTCACCTTTCATGGCTGAGCTCTTCATGAGTGTTTTTGAAAGTCGTCTTAAAAATGAATGTAGTTTGTTTCCTAGGGTATGGATTAGATATGTAGATGATATTTTTGCTATTTTTGACACAAAAAATCAAAATTTAGATAATTTCATTGATGTTTTAAATTCACGTTTTCCAACAGTTAAATTCACTGTAGAATTAGAGAAAGAAGCCGCTTTACCATTCTTAGACATTTTAGTTATTAGGAATAAAAATAGATTAGAATTTGATGTATATAGGAAAGATTCCAGTACCTTCCGCTATATAACTTCCGATTCTAACCATTGCATACAGCACAAAATGGCAAGCTTCAACTTCCTTGCCCATCGCCTTCTGAGTCTTCCTCTTAGTAGGGAAAGATTCAGAAAGGAGTTAAAGACAATAAAACATATAGCTGAAGTTAATGGATTCGATCCAAATATTATTTATAAAATTATTAATAAGAAAAAATTTAAATGTGAATTGGTGAATACTACAACTTTCCGAGCTGATGAAAACAAAAACTTTAAATTCGTCTCACTTCCATTTGAACCCTCGCTCACGCAGGGTTTGGGTGGAATTTTACGAAATCAGGGTTTTCGGGTTATTTATACTTCTAATGGAAAATTAAATTCGCTTTTAGGTAGTTTAAAGGATAAAGTAGAGCAAACAGATAAGTCTGGTATTTACCAAATTTCATGTAGGGATTGTCCTCAAAAGTATGTCGGACAAACTAGACGATCTCTTAAAATCCGACTCAAAGAACATTTGGCTCATTTGAGGTACGGAAGAACTGAGAAGTCAAGTGTGGCTCGACATGCTTTTGAATTAGATCATAGGATAGATAATAATATTAAATTGTTAAGAGTAGTTAATAAGAATTATATGTTAAATGCATGTGAGAGCTTAGCCATCCATAAGGCTGGAAACAACCTTATGAATGGTTGCGCTGGACCTTTAGGCCATTCATCTCTGTTAAAAATAGTTAAGGTTGATAGATAAGAAATTGTGACACAACGACGTGTATGATTGGATGCGCGTTCGGGTGCGGCCGATCACGCACGAAGTGAATATTCTTAGTATATAAGGGTTAATTTTAAGATTAGATGTTAGTTTCTCTCTGAAGATGACAGCTTGGCTGTCGAAATGCGTTAGAGCAACCTTTATTGTGTTTTTTAATTTTTCTTGGTTTCAGGGGACAAGTTCTGTGTTTCAATTTTTGAAGATAACCAAGGACCAGTCCGTTCCATCACTTATGGGTTGTAGAAATGTTGAATAAAATTAAAAATTTGATTTATTTGTTAGAAATCTAGCTTTAAAATTATCGATGTTTTGGTTTTTTGATGAATTATTTGAATAATAAAGCTTAATAGTTAGGAATATTAAAGAATTCACGAAGTAAGGATTGGAAATGTCAATTATTTAAATTTTGTTGCGTTATTATAGTTAATTAAGTTTAATAGTTCTGAATTATTTTGTTCGAAAAAACACCGAATAAATTTTAACAAAACTTAAAATTTTTATTTCGATTCAAAATTTAATATAGTCATTTCAATTTTAAATCTGAAATTCTGTTGCAGCTTCAATTTTCTTGCAAACATCTTTCCAGAAAATATCGAAGTGTCGATTTTATTACCAGAAAATTTCGACATCTTTCACAAAATGTTAAGGTTTTTTATTTAAATATTAACATTAATTAGTCTAGACTCGAGAGAAAATTCGATTTTTGATTTGAAAATTTTGGGTTTATTCTCCAAAAACAACTTTCAGTTTGAAAATTTCAATTTTAAATTGAAAATTGCGATATTTTTCTCGAAAATGTTGATGTTTTTTCTTTTTTTTTTAAGTAAAATTATAAATTTATTTTCCGAAAACTTAAAACCTTGACCTGAAGCTTAGATAATCTCAACGTTTTTTTTTTTAAATATGAACTTCAATTAGTCTAGACTCGAGAGAAAATTCGATTTTTGATTTTAAAATGTTGGGTTTATTCTCCAGAAACGATTTCAATTTGAAAATTTCAATTTTAAATTGAAAATTGCGCCATTTTTTTCGAAAATTTTGATATTTTCCATTTTTTTAAGTAAAATTATAAATTTATATTCCGAAAATTTAAAACCTTGACTTGAAGCTTAGACAATCTCAACGTTTTTTTTTTTAATATTAACTTCATTAGCCTAGACTCGACAGAAAATTCGATTTTTGATTTGAAAATTTTGGGTTTACTCTAAAGAAACGACTTCAATTTGAAAATTTCAATTTTAAATTGAAAATTGCGACATTTTTCTCGAAAATATTGATGTTTTTTTTTTTTTTTAAGTAAAATTATGAATTTATATTCCGAAAACTTAAAACCTTGACTTGAAGCTTAGACAATCTCAACGTTTTTTTTAAAATATTAACTTCAATTAGTCTAGACTCGACAGAAAATTCGATTTTTGATTTGAAAATTTTGGGTTTATTCTCCAGAAACGACTTCAATTTGAAAATTTCAATTTTAAATTGAAAATTGCGACATTTTTCTCGAAAATATTGATGTTTTTTCATTTTTTTTAAAGTAAAATTATGAATTTATATTCCGAAAACTTAAAACCTTGACTTGAAGCTTAGACAATCTCAACTTTTTTTTTTAAATATTAACTTCAATTAATCTAGACTCGGGAGAAAATTCGATTTTTGATTTGAAAATTTTGGGTCTATTCTCTAGAAATGACTTCAATTTGAAAATTTCAATTTTAAATTCGAATGTACGACATTTTTCTCGAAAATTTTGACATTTTTTCTTTTTTTTTAAATAAAATTATAAATTTACACTCCGAAAACCTAAAACCTTGACTTGAAGCTTGGACCATTTGCTCAACAACATGATGAAACGTGAAAAAATGCTTTGAAAACATTTCGGCTTTCAAATGTCGCCTTTTTTGGATAAAAGTTTGACTTTTTTAAATATTAACTTTAGTCTCGACTGTTTTCGAGAAAAAATTCGATTTTGATTTGGACATTTTGGATTTATTCTCCAGAAATATTGAAAATTTTCAGTTTTATTTCGAAACTGGGACAATTTTTTACATTTTCTAAATTTCTAGAAGTTTTAAGGACAAAGTTTGAAGGAAAAGTAGAAATTTAGAGAAAATTTATTTATATAAAATATTTAGGAAAAATGGAAACTTCCCAGAAGAAATTGAAATTCAGAACTTGTCCCCTAAACCCAAAAAAGTTTAAAAAACACAACAAAGGTTGTTCTAACACGTTTCGACAGCCAAGCTGTGTTCTTCAGAAACAATTTCTCCCTGAAGATGACTGCTTGGCTGTCGAAACCCGTTAGAGCAAACTTTGTTGTGTTTTTTAATCTTTCTTGGTTTCAGGGGACAAAATTTATATTTCAATTTTTTAAGATAACCAAATTCCCAGAAGAAATCAAAAGTTCCTAAAAAAATCAAAATATTAGAAAAAAGTCCAATTTTTATATAAAAAGTACTCCCTTTTTTGGTGAAACGGACTGGTTCTTGGTTATCTTCAAAAATTGAAATGCAAATCTTTTAGTTTTGTATTTCAATTTTTATAAAAGGTCGAAATTGAGATTTCAAAAGAAGAGTCGAAGAGTCGGTATTAATTTTTTAAAGAGAAACAGCAAAATGCGAAAAGAGCTGGATTTAGATTAGACATTTTAATTATTTTCTCAAAATTTTAACATTTTTAGAGAAATTTGAAGTTTTCTTTTCTCAAAATTTCAATTCCTTCTCGAAAAATTGATTTCTTTTTCGAAATGTTCAGTTTTAATTCGATTCGAAACTGCGACATTTTTTTCATTTTTGAAATTTCTAAAAGAAGTCTGAAGGACAAAATTTGCAGGAAAAGTAGAAATTTCGAGAAAATTTATTTATATAAAATATTCCTAAAAAAAATCGAAATATTAGAAGAAACTCAAATTTCTATATAAAAAGTTCTCTTTTTTTGAGGGGAACGGACTGCTCTAAAAATAGAACAACTTTTGTTGTGTTTTTTTAATCTTTTTTGATTTCAGGGGACAAGATTTGTATTTCAATGTTTATAAAAAGGTAGAAGTTGAGATTTCAGATGGAAACTCGAATATTCGATATTAATTCTTTAAAGAAAAACATCAAAATGCGAAAGAAGCTGGATTTAAATTTGCTCTTGACATTTTAATTATTTTCTCAAAATGTTAACATTTTTAGAGAAATTTGAGGTTTTTTTTCTCAAGATTTCAATTCCTTCTCGAAAAATTGATTTCTTTTTCGAAATTTTTAGTTTTAATTCGATTCGAAACTGCGACGTTTTTTTATTTTTGAAATTTCTAAAAGAAGTCTTAAGGACAAAATTTGCAGGAAAAGTAGAAATTTCGAGAAAATTTATTTATATAAAATATTCCTAAAAAAATCGAAATATTAGAAGAAACTCAAATTTCTATATAAAAAGTTCTCTTTTTTTGAGGGGAACGGACTGCTCTAAAAATAGAACAACTTTTGTTGTGTTTTTTTAATCTTTTTTGATTTCAGGGGACAAGATTTGTATTTTAATGTTTATAAAAAGGTAGAAGTTGAGATTTCAGATGGAAACTCGAAGATTCGATATTAATTCTTTAAAGAAAAACATCAAAATGCGAAAGAAGCTGGATTTAAATTTGCTCTTGACATTTTAATTATTTTCTCAAAATTTTAACATTTTTAGAGAAATTTGAGGTTTTTTTCTCAAGATTTCACTTCCTTCTCGAAAAATTGATTTCTTTTTCGAAATTTTTAGTTTTAATTCGATTCGAAACTGCGACGTTTTCTTTATTTTTGAAATTTCTAAAAGAAGTCTTAAGGACAAAATTTGCAGGAAAAGTAGAAATTACGAGAAAATTTATTTATATAAAATATTCCTAAAAAAAATCGAAATATTAGAAAAAACTCAAATTTCTATATAAAAAGTTCTCTTTTTTGAGGGGAACGGACTGCTCTAAAAATAGAGCAACCTTTGTTGTGTTTTTTAAATCTTTTTTGGTTTCAGGGGACAAGATTTGTATTTTAATATTTATAAAAAGGTCGAAATTGAGACTTCAGATAGAAACTCGAAGATTCGATATTCATTTTTTAAAGAGAAACATCGAAATGCGAAAAGAGCTGGATTTAGATTAGACATTTCAATTATTTTCTCAAAATTTTAACATTTTTAGAGAAATTTGAAGTTTTTTTTCTCAAAATTTCAATTCCTTCTGGAAAAACTGATTTCTTTTTCGAAATTTTCAGTTTTAATTCGATTCGAAACTGCGACATTTTTTTCATTTTTGAAATTTCTGAAAGAAGTCTTAAGGACAAAATTTGCAGGAAAAGTAGAAATTTCGAGAAAATTTATTTATATAAAATATTCCTAAAAAAAATCGAAATATTAGAAGAAACTCAAATTTCTATATAAAAAGTTCTCTTTTTTTGAGGGGAACGGACTGCTCTAAAAATAGAGCAACTTTTGTTGTGTTTTTTTATTCTTTCTTGATTTCAGGGGACAAGATTTGTATTTCAATGTTTATAAAAAGGTAGAAGTTGAGATTTCAGATGGAAACTCGAAGATTCGATATTAATTTTTTAAAGAGAAACATCAAAATGCAAAAAGAACTGAATTTAGATTAGACATTTTAATTATTTTCTCAAAATTTTAACATTTTTAGAGAAATTTGAAGTTTTTTTTTCTCAAAATTTCAATTCCTTCTCGAAAAACTGATTTCTTTTTCGAAATTTTCAGTTTTAATTCGATTCGAAACTGCGACGTTTTTTTTATTTTTGAAATTTCTAAAAGAAGTCTTAAGGACAAAATTTGCAGGAAAAGTAGAAATTTCGAGAAAATTTATTTATATAAAATATTCCTAAAAAAAACCGAAATATTAGAAGAAACTCAAATTTCTATATAAAAAGTTCTCTTTTTTTGAGGGGAACGGACTGCTCTAAAAATAGAACAACTTTTGTTGTGTTTTTTTAATCTTTTTTGATTTCAGGGGACAAGATTTGTATTTCAATGTTTATAAAAAGGTAGAAGTTGAGATTTCAGATGGAAACTCGAAGATTCGATATTAATTCTTTAAAGAAAAACATCAAAATGCGAAAGAAGCTGGATTTAAATTTGCTCTTGACATTTTAATTATTTTCTCAAAATTTTAACATTTTAGAGAAATTTGAGGTTTTTTTTTCTCAAGATTTCAATTCCTTCTCGAAAAATTGATTTCTTTTTCGAAATTTTCAGTTTTAATTCGATTCGAAACTGCGACATTTTTTTCATTTTTGAAATTTCTAAAAGAAGTCTTAAGGACAAAATTTGCAGGAAAAGTAGAAATTTCGAGAAAATTTATTTATACAAAATATTCCTAAAAAAAATCGACATATTAGAAGAAGCTCAAATTTCTATATAAAAAGTTCTCTTTTTTTGAGGGGAACGGACTGCTCTAAAAATAGAACAACTTTTGTTGTGTTTTTTTAATCTTTTTTGATTTCAGGGGACAAGATTTGTATTTCAATGTTTATTAAAAGGTAGAAGTTGAGATTTCAGATGGAAACTCGAAGATTCCATATTAATTCTTTAAAGAAAAACATCAAAATGCGAAAGAAGCTGGATTTAAATTTGCTCTTGATATTTTAATTATTTTCTCAAAATTTTAACATTTTTAGAGAAATTTGAGGTTTTTTTTCTCAAGATTTCACTTCCTTCTCGAAAAATTGATTTCTTTTTCGAAATTTTCAGTTTTAATTCGATTCGAAACTGCGACATTTTTTTCATTTTTGAAATTTCTAAAAGAAGTCTTAAGGACAAAATTTGCAGGAAAAGTAGAAATTTCGAGAAAATTTATTTATATAAAATATTCCTAAAAAAATCGAAATATTAGAAGAAACTCAAATTTCTATATAAAAAGTTCTCTTTTTTTGAGGGGAACGGACTGCTTTAAAAATAGAGCAACTTTTGTTGTGTTTTTTAATCTTTTTTGGTTTCAGGGGAGAAGATTTGTATTTCAGTGTTTATGAAAAGGTCGAAATTGAGATGTCAGATAAAAACTCGAAGTTTCAGTATCAATTTTTTAAAGAGAAACATCAAAATGCGAAAAGAGCTGGATTTCGATTTTTTCTTGACATTTTAATTATTTTTTCAAAATTTTAACTTTTTTAGAGTAATTTGGGTTTTTTTTTCTCAAAAATGTTAATTCCTTCTCGAAAGATTGATTTCTTATTTTAAAATGTTCGCAAAATTTGGTTTTTAAAAATGCGTTTTTGATCAAAATTGAAAATAAAATAGACTTTGGAAACTTCGTGAGAGAAACTTCAAATTTCTATTAAAAAAATGAGGAAAAATGTCTACAAAAAAAGATTGTTTAAAAAAACGTCTTCAGAAAATTTTGGGAAAAATGTGTAAACGGAATTGGGGGTGCTGCAGTGCCATGGTGCCTATAAGCGAGCCGCCAGTGGTTATATTCAAATATGAGGTTTAAATTCAAAATATCTACTCTTCGAAATTTTGGTGGAACGGACTGGTCCTTGGTTATCTTCAAAAATTGAAATACAAATCTTGTCTCCTGAAATCAAAAAAGATTAAAAAACACTAAACTAAAACTAAAAATAGAGCAATCTTTGTTGTGTTTCTTAATCTTTTTTGATTTCAGGGGACAAGATTTGTATTTCAATTTTTATAAAAAGGTCGAAATTGATATTACCGATAAAATCTCAAAGATTCGGTATTAATTTTTTAAAGAGGAACATCAAAATGCGAAAAGAGCTGGAATTTTTCTTGACATTTTAATTATTTTTTTCAAAATTTTAACTTATTTAGAGTAATTTGAGGTTTTTTTTTCAAAATTTCAATTCTTTCTCGAAAGATTAATTTCTTCTTTAAAGTGTTCGCAAAATTTGGTTTTTAAAAATGCGTTTTTGAACAAAATGTAAAATAAAATAGACTTTGGAAACTTCGTGAGAGTAACTTTAAATTTCTATAAAAAGAAATGAGGGAAAATTTCTACAAAAAAAATTGTTTAAGATAAAGTCTTCAGAAAATTTTGGAAAAAATATGTAAACGGAATTGGGGGTGCTGCAGTGCCATGGTGCCTATAAGCGAGCCGCCACTGGCCATATTCAAATATGAAGTTTCAATTCAAAATACTTTTCTAAATTTTGATGGAACGGATTGGTATCTACTCCTCTAAATTTTGGTGAAACGGATTGGTCCTTGGTTATCTTAAAATTGAAATACAAAACTTGTCCCCTGAAACCAAGAAAGATTAAAAAACATAACAAAGGTTGCTCTGGTGCGTTTCGACAGCCAAGCTATCATCTTCAGTTAGAAACTATCTCTACTACTCTACTACTATCTCTCTGAAGATGATAGCTTGGCTGTTAGAGCTGTGGTTGGCGAGTTAGAACTGTTGTGTTTTTTAAATTTTTCTTGATTTCAGGGGACAAGTGTTGCATTTCAATTTACTCTTCCAAAGGTAAAGTTAAACTTTAAATTTAGACATTCTTTCCAAAATTTGAACTTACCTTTCGAAATATTTAGAAAAATCTACATCTTATTTCATCAAATTTCATTTTCTGGTTTTTTTTTAACGTTTTGATCGAAGCTATAATATTTTTACCAAAATTTTGTTGTCGATTTTTTTAAAATTGTGGTGGTTAAAATTCGTATCTTTTCCTTAAGATTTTTATTTCTCTTCAAAAAGAAAAAAAGTGGAAATTTCGAAATAATTTCGGCAAAATCGAAATTATTAAAAGTGAAAATTTAAAGGAAGCCACAATTTTGGACAAAGTCGAAATCTTCAAAAACCAAATCACAATTTTGGAACATTTTTAAAAAAGCCGAAATTTTCAAAAAAAAAAGTCGAAAATTCTATAAAAAACATGAAAATTTAAAAAAAAGTCGAAACTTTCAACAACAAAAATAAAATTCTAGAAAAAAAACTAAAATTTAAAAGAAAAGTTGTGAAAAAAATTTAAATTTGGAAACATTGAAAATTTGGAAAAAAATGAAAATTTGGAAATGAAAATTTGGAAATGAAAATTTGGAAATGAAAATTTAGAAAAAATGAAAATAAAAAAAATGGGAATTTTGGAACAACGCTTTTGAATTGATTAAATTAAAAAAAAAACAATTTTGAAGAAAAGCAGAGATTTTAAAAAAAATTGGGCTGTTTACTTAAAAATACAAAAAGTAAGTAAAAATTTCAAACAAAAATTGTACGTAAAATCGGCTCAGTTTGGAAAATCAATACACGAAAGCGTTTTAAAATAATTTATTATAAATATATACTCCTACTTTCAATATTTTTTCTTTTTAGAAAAAAAAATAAAATAAGATAAAAACACACACTTGTACTTAATATTTTTAGAATCGCACATGTATGCTTTAGTCTTCTAAACCGGCTGTATCCTGTGGTAGATTCAACGTTGGGGGCTCCCTTACTAATGACAACAACTTGTCCAGTTTCATACACTGTAACGTGTACTGATCCAAATGCATTTGCTTCTTAGGCGGCTTGCATGGTAACCTCAAATTGGGCGACAATTTTAAAGTCGTTGTACATCCCCTGAAAAAATGCGTCAGGTTACCGGTTACCAACAGTACGATGCAACTTCTGTGAACTTCAATGAAGTTCTATTAATTGGTTTGCATCAGAGACTAAATAGACTGAACGTTTCAATGTTGTCTCATGCGTACAGTTGAAGCTAAAATCCGGGGAAGTGGGGAGGTGCATTCAACTACTCTTTGATATGGTCGGATTAAGTAAAATTTATAAATACGAAACTTGCCGCGTAACGATTTAGATGAAACTTTAGAATTAGGGGCTTTTGGACCAATAGGATAATTTTTATAAGTGCTTTTTGGTAAAAGTTCAGGAGAACTATTTTCAAAGACATCTTGGTTTAACAGTAAAATAATTTTCTTTCAATACGCGACGCCTGTGTACAATATTGTTAAGCCGGTGCTGTAAACACGTCATGATTGCAGTGAAATGGCGACGCGCGCACGCCGATAATGGAATATTTATATATTTTATTTTTACCTACCCAAAGAATGAAACTCTTGATTTTCCTTCACTAATGTGTTAACTGAGGTTTCAACAATGATCCACAATACACTTCCCCATATTTCAGCCCATTTTCTTTAAAAAAAACCGATGTTATCTTCGCAAAGGTCTGTCAAATAATAAGAGGGCATTGCGAGCTAGATGGAGCTAGGCTTTCGCCAGGCTTTCAACTGGCTTCACTGCTTACCGTGTTAGGTTCAGTCTATTTAGTCTCTCGTTTGCATTATAGTAAACGTCGCTAAATACAAGCGCCCTCGGCGTGACATGCGTTTGGGTATGTTAAACTTAACAAATAATCTCAAATGAATGTTCTGTAATAAAATTGTCGAACGAAGTTGATAGTATTCACAACCAACAATTTTGGTCTTCCTTGGTCTCATCAGTACGGTCGCTTTAAATATTCAGTAACAAGGCGCTCGAAGTTTTTATTTTTGAATTTTTTTCTCGATTTTGCAATTTTTATCTACAAATACAGATTTTTCGCATTAATTTTACGTTACGAGAGCAGTTTTCTGCATAGTCTTTGGCTGATACACGACGTAAGACATCAACATTATCTCGCTACGGCCGCTAGCCCAAAATCCAGTGCCACGGCCGTCTTAGGTAAGATAGAGCGGCAGGCAGTGCGAAAGATACTCGACGTAAGACGTCAGCGCCATCTCTGCAGCAGTATTCCAACATCCAATGCAAGTACCGCTACGCGCTACGAGATGGCTAAAAAAGAAATGTTATTTTTTGTGAAAAATCGCGTGTTTTCAGAAAAGACATCAAGATTAATGGACTTTTAAAGCAAAAATTTAACCAAAAAGAAAATTTTATCCAAATTGTTAGAGTCGTTTCCGAGATACCAAATAATTTTACATAGTTATATTGTGGCATTGCTTGTATACACGTCAGGAAAGTCAAACACTGTCCATAGGGAGAATGTTAATGAGAGATTTAACATTGAAAGCTAATAGTGGGATAGATGGGCGGCGCTTGTATTCTCCTACACCGGTGTAAACAATTCAACGCAGAGCGCAGCGATCGGTGCTGGTGGAGATTTCAGTAGTAAGTACATCACAGCTTCTAACGTGTTTTGTTACGGGATTACTGCTGGCAGGCAACAATTTTATTAAAATTTGCGTACCACATGCTGTTTGTTCTTTTAGTGCGTGGATTTAATCAACGTCTGAGGCAAAATAAAACTGATATTCCTTGATAACCAAAATAAATAAACGAGATTTTTTAAACAAAATAAGTAATAATTCTAATGAAGAATATAACAAAATAACTTTTTAAATATTACAATATGAGATGAGTTCAAATAGGCCGCCAGACTGTGCTAAACAATATTCCAGTCTGTTGTAAAACTCTCGAGGAATTTTTTCTAACATCTAAACTGGAAGATACGAGCATGCTGCGTCAAAGTAGAGGAATATGTTCAGCGGCCATAGAAAACAATGGAAGGGACAATTCTTAGCGTTTTACATGAATAATGAAAATTTTTCCTTTTCTGTATAAGATTATAGAACATTTAATTGACAAATTACGTCAATTAATCAAAAAAATATAACTGTCTACGGTTTCATACTTGTCATCTCCAACAATTAGTATCGGCAGCTTGTAATTGAAGGTTATCCTGGTTAATTTGTTCTTCTTTTTTGAAACTATAGCTTGGACGCAAACCGGCTTATATTTGTTGATGTTGAGGTCGAAAACGTAGACTTTACCCTCGGTGGTGACGGCGGCGAACACCGTCGACGAGTATGGCGCCCATTTGACGTCCCCCACGCAAGCTCCAACATCAAAAACGAACAAGGGGTCACTAAAATGAACGAATTAAAAGTTCTTGAAAGCTGGAAGCTGCAATTCCAACTAGACCAGGTGTGGCCAAACTTTTATACCTTAGAAACCACTTATTCTACAAAATATAGTCTGTGAGCAACTATGAACGATTTTAGGATTTTTCAAAATTTTCTTAGTGCAACAATTTTAAATTTAAGTGAAAGCAAAATAGTTTGGCTACTTTCAAAACTTTGCAGTCGACGTGTTGGCCACCCCTGAACTAGACCAATTTCTAATTCATTCAAGAAGCGTCAAGCATCACCGTCAGCAGGATCAAGGGCGATACTCACGCTCTGCAATCCTCCCAAATTTTTATCCTCCAGTCGGCGCTACACGAAATGAAAATGTCATGATTGAACTTATTAAAGTCGATCCTGTAAGGGGGCAAATGATGGGCGTAATACGTGAAGAGATAGACGGAGCTGTAGGCGGTGCTGCATTTGAAGATATGGCCGATTTCGGCGCCCACCAAGTAGATGGAGGGGTCCGTCGGATGGAAGCAAACGCACGCCAGGCAACCTGAAAATTATTCGTTCGTCGACCAGTCCCGATTTCATCGAAGTACCAATTTTAAAATTTGAAGTTATAATACGAGGTTTTTCCGAAATTTTTGTTATCCTAAAATTTTTTATCAACATTTTGACGTCAACTCAATATCTATATTCCGAAAATTCAATTCTAATTTCGATATCTTGATTTAAATTCACAATTTCACAAATTAAGATTTTTTTCGAATTTTTATGTACCCAGAATTTTTTTGAAATGTTTCAGTTTAAACTAGAAATTTTGTTTTGTTGGAATTTGGGAACAAATAATTTTGACCGCGGTTGTCTCTGAATTGCAATAATCAAAAACCTTTGATTTACCTTTCATACGTATAAGGGTACCATCAGGGCCAGGCATTGGGTCCATCTGAATGTAAACGTTGATGATCGTAGAAACTGCCAAATCGTTTTGCATTAGTACCCAATTGTTGACTTTACCATCTGAGGCCACCGAGTAGAAGTTCATTTCTCCATCTGGTAAATTTTTGGCCCATTTCACCTACAAATTGCCTTTGTACAAACTATAAACGCTCTAGATTTCGTAGTTACCTCCCAAACTATGCCTCTGTGCTTATTCGTCATGTTATTACTCCTGTAGGCTGGTATTTTGCAAGTTTGTTGAATATTGAACACTAAAACGCTCCCATCGTAAAGACCAACCACTACCATGTAGGGGTACTCGGGGTGGATCGCCACGCACATCGCCCCAGATTCTGTCATGCATATGTAGTCGGGGTACGACGGATTTTTCAACGTGAACATGCAAACTGCTCCCTGTTCGATAGGTTTCATGAAATCCACTAAAATCCAAAATTTCAAAGTTTATCAAAACATGTTTGAACCAGTACCTATAAAAAAACTGAAAATTTAGACTTGTGGAAAAAGCAACTGATGATTTCTTCAAAAAAAGCAACTGATGATTTCTTCAAAAAAAGCGACTCGAGAAAATGCTAATGGGAGACACCCTCAAGAACTTTAAAGACTTACAAAACCCGAAACAGACGGCAAAGAGATCGTAGTAGTAAGGGTTCCATTCTATGTCCGTTATCGTGTTCTTTTTCGTCTTGTCATATGTGAATTTCCAAAGGGGGAGCAACGTTCCTTCCTCTTGGCGAAACTCATCAGATGGATCCTCCCAGTACCTGTAATCTTATAATGTGAGTAAGTGGTAGACTATGGTAGCTGTTCGGTTGAATATTTACCTTTTGCTATGTCGAGATAGGTGTTTTGGTTGATCATCCTCTCGAGCACCCTCCAACATTCCAATACTCTGCCTTGAACGGCCTCGCTGAGCTGCGTCCTTCCCATACCTCTCTTCTTCAGCGGCGCTCTCTGCTTCCCGATAGGGGTCATCCCTTTTTCTTTTCTTTCCCTCTCCAGCTCCTTTTCCAACATCTGGGCTTCGTAATCTTTAGCATAGGTGTCGTAGATGACCCACTGGTACACTTGCCCGCTGAAGGTGGCCTTCGGCGGGGGGATGGTTTGGGTATCTTGACTCTAGGATGTTCAACAATGTACACTTTTATAACAATAATAATGACTCCTTTTGGGGGCGCATTACAATGCTATGGGACATAGCAGGTACAGCCTGCTACTACTAAGACCCAACGGCATACGAGGAAGCCACTGTGGCTAACACTACGCTTCAGCTGCCTATTATTACCTCGAATACTTATTTCTCGACCTTGGAAACCAGAGCACTTTTTAAAACGGAAGCTGCCGGTGGGAATCGAACTCGGCTCTCTTAGTTAGTAGTCCAACGCCTGAACCACTGAACCACGGTCCCCTACCAATGTTGTTACTATAATTTTAGGTTTTTGATTTGGAAATTTGAATTTTGTAAAAAACGATAAGTTTAAAATTTCAATAGTTTTCGGAAGGAAGTAAAACATTAAAAATTTCAAGAAGACGAAATTTCAATCAACGTTTTTCAAAAATTTTTAGCCCGAGTCGCGGTTTATCGCCATCTATTTTTATGTCCGCATCCTACTGGCAGCGCTGCAACGACCTAATAGGATTACCCTCAGCGAGTGCATTAAAAAAATTACTTTCGCGCCGATTACCCACAACTTACCCTAGAAGGATTGTTGTAGGTTAACGCCGCCCTCTCGCAAAAGTTGAACTGATTAGTCAACTTCCTCGGTCTCCCCTTCGGCGCCGAAGGGGCGGGGGCGCCTTCCGGTACCCCTTCGGTGGCCGGTTCATCGTCGCCTTCGCCTTCGCCTTCGGGTTCCGGTTCGGGCTCCGGTTCCGGCTCTGGCGGTTTCTCCTCGTCCTCTTCGTCTATAAAGTCCGGTTCTTCGGCAGGCGCTGCCTCTTCTTCCTCCACTACTTCCGGTACTTCTTCCACCACTTCTTCCTCGAATTCCTCCTCGTAATACGTATCGGCTGTAAGAGGAAAATTAGTCCGTGATACTCACAGGAAATTAGAGGAGGTACGGTCGTATCCGAATTCGATCAGTTGGTTACGAGCTTCTTCGGTTTCTCTGTGGATTTGGGTTCCGATGTGTTCGTATACGACTATCATGTTGCCTGGGGGTGGTACTGGGACGAATTCGCTTTTGCTGTGGTTGAATTCGACGATGCTGTCCGGTTGTTGGGGGTTTGCGGTGACTAAGACTTTCGCTAGAACTTCTTTTAATTCCTGCGATGGCGCCGTTAGATGGCGTTTTGGGGAATATTTTGGTTACGTACCGTATCGGTCAATTCCAGCTGGTCTTTCGGCTTCAGCAGCTGCTTTTGCTTCCTCCATTCGTCGAAGTCTGTGTCTTCTGCGACAAAAGTGCTGCTCCGTGGAGGGCGTTTCTAAAACATAGCCACTCAGAAATGCACTTACTACTAACCATGAGCACAGTATAAATATTAGCTTACGCATATAGTAGGGACAAACAGAGACTATACTTTTTCATAGATAAAGTCGAAATTTCGGCTATATATATATAAAAATATGTTTAAAAGTTTCGACACTTCTCTCGAAATTTCGATTTTTTTTTGAAAATTCGACTTTGTTTCACAAAATTTCGACTTTAATCTTGAAATTTCGGATTTAAACTTGAAATTTTGGCTTTAAACTCGGAATTTCGACTTTACACTCGAAATTTTGACTTTTTTCTCGAAATTTCTACCTTTTTCTTAAAATTCCGAGATTGATATCGAATTTTTTTTCGAAATTTCTATACTCTATGTTTAAATTAGGCAGATGACAGTTGTGTCCACCATTCCTCTTTCCCAGTGAACTCTATAGAGTTCACTGCTCTTTCCCAACAATCTTGACATTTGGTAGTAGGATGCGTTCAATAATTGCTATTTTTAATTAGCACATTTTGGTCTTTTTTTAGAAATTTCGAGATTAAAGTTGAAATTTCGAGGAAAAAGTCGAAAATATGAGTTTTATATCGAAATTCCGTGATTATGACCGAAATTTCGAGAAAAAAAGTCGGAATTTCGGAAAAAAGTCGAAATTTCGAAAAAAAAAATCCAAATTTAAAAAAAAAATCGAATTTTCGACCTTATAAGGTGGATATTTCGAGAAAAAGGTCTAAATTTGAGGAAAAATTCGATATTTCTAAGAAAGAGTCGAAATTTCAAGAATAAAGTCGAAATTTCCATATTAAGGTCAACATTTCGAAAAAAAAGTCAATATTTAAAAAAAAAGTCGAAAATTGAGAAAAAAAACGAAATTTCGAGAAAAAAGTCGAACTTTTCATATTAAGGTTGAAATTTCGAAGAAAAGGTCTCGAAATTTGAGAAAAACGTCGAAATTTCGAAAAAAAAGTCGAAATTTGAGAAAAACGTCAAAATTTCGAAAAAAAAGTCAAAATGTCGAAATATTTTGAGAAAAAGTTGAAATTTAAGATAAAATTCGAGATTTCGAAAAAAGTCTAAATTTCGAGAAAAAAAGTCGAAATTTGCGAAAAAAATCGAAATTTCGAGAAAAAAAAATCGTAAATTTGAGTTTAAAGTTGAAATTTCGAGAAACATGTCGAAATTTCGAGAAAAAAGTCGAAATTTGAGAAAAAAAACCAAAATTTTGAGAAAAAGTTCAAAATTTGAAAAAAACGTCGAAATTTCGAGGAAAAAGTTGAAGTATTTCGAGAAAAAGGTCAAAATTTGAGAAAAAAAAAACGAAATTTTGAGAAAAAGGTCGAAATTTGAAAAAAAAACGTCGAAATTTCGAGGAAAAAGTCAAAATTTCGTAATATTTCGAAAAAAAGATCAAAATTTGAGAAAAAAAGTCTAGGTTTCCAGAAAAATGTCGAAATTTCCAGAAAAAAGTTAAAATTTCGAGAAAAAAATCGAAATTTCTAGAAAACAAGTCAAAATTTTAAGAAAAAGGTCCAAATTTGAAAAAAAACGTCGAAATTTCGAGAAAAAAGTCGAATTATTCCGAGAAAATGGTTAAAATATGACAAAAAAGTCTAGATTTCGAGTAAAAAGTCGAAATTTCGAGAAAAAAAGTTGAAATTTCGAGAAAAAAGTCGAAATTTTTAGTAAAAAAGTCAAAATTTGAGGTTAAAGTCGAAATTTTTAAAAAAATGTCAAAATTTTGAGAAAAAAGTCGAAATTTGAGAAAAAAACCCCAAAATTATGAGAAAAAAGTCAAAATTTGAAAATAACGTCTAAAAAGTCGAAATTTCGAAATATTTCGAGAAAAAAGTCCAAATTTAAGAAAAAAGTCTAGATTTCGAGAAAAAAGTCGAAATTTCGAAATATTTGGAGAAAAAAGTCAAAATTTGAGAAAAAAGTCTAGATTTTGAGAAAAAAGTCGAAATTTCAAGAAAAAAAGTTGAAATTTCGAGGAAAAATCGAAATGTCTAGAAAAAAAGTCAAAATTTGAGTTTAAAGTCGAAATTTCTAAAAAAATGTCGAAATTTCGAGAAAAAAGTCGAAATTTCGAGAAAAAAGTCGAAATTTGAGAAAAAAAACCAAAATTTTGAGAAAAAGTTCAAAATTTGAAAAAAACGTCGAAATTTCGAGAAAAAAGTTAAAGTATTTCGAGAAAAAGGTTAAAGTTTGAAAAAAAAGTCTAGATTTCGAGAAGAAAGTCGAAATTTCGAGAAAAAAGTTGAGATTTCGAGAAAAAAGTCGAAATTTCTAGAAAAAAGTCAAAATTTAAGAAAAAAGTCTAGATTTCAAGAACAAAGTCGAAATTTCAAGAAAAAAAGTGAAAATTTCAAGGAAAAATCGAAATGACTAGAAAAAAAGTCAAAATTTGAGTTTAAAGTCGAAATTTCGAGAAAAAAGTTGAAGTATTTCGAGAAAAAGGTTAAAGTTTGAGAAAAAAGTCTAGATTTTGAGAAAAAAACTTGAGATTTCGAGAAAAAAGTCGAAATTTCTAGAAAAAAGTCAAAATTTGAGAAAAAAAGTGTAGATTTTAAGAACAAAGTCGAAATTTCAAGAAAAAAAGTCAAAATTTGAGTTTAAAATCGAAATTTCTAGAAAAATGTCAAAATTTCGAGAAAAAAGTCGAAATTTGAGAAAAAAAACCGAAATTTTGAGAAAAAGGTCGAAATTTGAAAAAAACCTCGAAATTTTGAAAAAAAAGTCGAAATATTTCGAGAAAAAGGTTAAAATTTGAGAAAAAAGTCTAGACTTCGAAAAAAAAGTCGAAATTTCGAGAAAAAAAGTTGAGATTTCGAGAAAAAAGACAAAATTTCTAGAAAAATCGTCAAAATTTCAAGAAAAAAGTCGAAATTTGAGAAAAAAACCGAAATTTTATGAAAAAGCTTGAAATTAAAAAAAAAACGTCGAAATTTCGAAGAAAAAGTTGAAATTTCGAAATATTTCGAGAAAAAGGCCAAAATTTGTCAAAAAAGTCTAGATTTCGGGAAAAAAGTCAAAATTTCGGAATAAAAAGTTGAAATTTCGAAATATTTCGACAAAAAGGCCAAAATTTGTGAAAAAAGTCTAGATTTCGAGAAAAAAGTCGAAATTTCAGAATAAAAAGTTGAAATTTCGAGAAAAAAGTCGAAAGTTCTAGAAAAAAAGTCGAAATTTTGAGTTTAAAGTCGAAATTTCTAGAAAAATGTCGAAATTTCGATATTAAGGTCAAAATTTCGAGAAAAAAATCGAAATTTGAGAAAAAAAAGTTTTGAGAAAAAGGTCGAAATTTCGAACAAAAATCGAAATTTGAGAAAAAAGTCAAAATTTCGAAAAAAATGTCGACAATTTGAGAAAAAAAGCCGAAATTTGACAAAAAAGTAGAAATTTTGAGAAAAAAGTCGAAATTTTGAGTTTAAAGCCGAAATTTGAAAAAAAAGGCGAAATTTTGAAAAATAACATTTTTTTAAATCGATATCCTTTCTACGACTTTGTAATATTTTAAAAAAGTCGAAATTTCCAGAAAAAATGGAAGTTTTGAGAAAAAAGTCGAAATTTGAGAACAAAGTCGAAATTTTGAGTTTAAAGTCGAAATTTCGATATTAAGGTCAAAATTTCGAGAAAAAGGTCGAAATTTAAGAAAAAAAAACGAAATTTTGAGAAAAAGGTCGAAATTTGAAAAAAAAATCAAAATGTTTAAAAATAACATTTTTTTAATCGATATCCTTTCTGCACCTTTGTAACATTTCGAAAAAGTAGAAACTTGCAGAACAAAGTTGACATCTCCGGAAAAAAGTCGAAATTTGAGAAAAAAGTCGAAATTTTGAGTTTAAAGTTGAAATTTCGAAAAAAATGTCGAAAATTTGATATTAAAATTAAAATTTTGATTTCGAAATATTTCGAGAAAAAGGTCAAAATTTGAGAAAAAAGTCCATCGAGAAAAAGTCGAAATTTCGAGAAAAAAAGTTGAAATTTCAAGAAAAGAGTCGAAATTTCTAGAAAAAAAGTCGAAATTTTGAGCTTAAAGACGAAATTTCGAGAAAAAAGTCAAAATTTGAAAAAAAAGTGAAAATTTCGAGAAAAAAGTCGAAATTTCGAACTAAATTGAAAAAAAAGTCGAAATTTTTAAAAATAACATTTTTTTTTAATCAACATCCATTTTACGCCTTTGTAACATTTCGGAAAAGTTGAAATTTGCAGAAAAAAAGTCGAAATTTCCAGAAAAAAATCGGAAGTTTGAGAAAAAAAAGTCAAAATTTGAGAAAAAAGTCGAAATTTCGAGCTTAAAACCGAAAGTTGAAAAAAAAGACAAAATTTTAAAAAATAATATTATTTAAATCCATATCCTTTCAAAGCCTTTATAATATTTCGAAACAGTTAAAATTTGCAGGAAAAAGTCGAAATTTCCAGAAAAAAGTCAAAATTTTAAGAAAAAAGTCAAAATTTCCAGAAAAAAGTCGAATTTTGAGTTTAAAGTTGAAATTTTAAGAAAAATGTCGAAATTTTGATATTAAAGTCAAAATTTGGGGAAAATAGTCAAAATTTGAAGAAGAAAAAAAACGAAATTTCGAGAAAAAAGTCGAAATTTGAGAAAAAAGCTTAGATTTCGAGAAAAAGTCGAAATTTCGAGAAAATAAGTTGAAATTTCAAGAAAAAAGTCGAAATTTCTAGAAAAAAAGTCGAAATGTTGAGAAAAATGTCGAAATTTGAGAAAACAAAAAACGAAATTTTAAGAAAAAAGAGGAAATTTGAAAAAAAACGTCGAAATTTCGAGAAAAAAGTTGAAATTTCGAAATATTTCGAGAAAAAGGTCAAAATTTGAAAAAAAAGTCTAGATTTCAAGAAAAAAGTCCAAATTTCGAGAAAAAAGTTGAAATTTCCAGAAAAAAAGTTGAAATTTCCAGAAAAAAAGTTGAAATTTCCAGAAAAAAAGTCGAAATTTCTAGAAAAAAAGTCGAATTTTGAGTTTAAAGTCGAAATTTCGAGGAGAATGTCAAAATTTCGAGAAAAAACTCGAAATTTGAGGAAAAAAAACGAAATTATGAGAAAAAGGTCAAACTTTGGAGGAAAAAAGTCGAAATTTCGAAATATTTCGAGAAAAAGGTGAAAATTTGAGAAAAAAGTTGAAATTTCGAGAAAAAAAGTTAAAAGTTCGAGAAAAAAGTCGAAATTTCTAGAAAAAAGTCGAAATTTTGAGTTTAAAGTCGAAATTTCGAGAAAAAAGTCGCAATTTTAGAAAAAAAAAGAAATTTTGAAAAAAAGGTCGAAATTTCGAAAAAAAAAATCGAAACTTGGGAAAAAAGTCAAAATTTCAAAAAAAAAGTCGAAAATTTCAGAAAAAAAGTCGCAATTTGAGAAAAAAAGTAGAATCTTCGAGAAAAAAAGTCGAAATTGCGAGCTTAAAACCGAAATTTGAAAAAAACAGTCGAAATGTTTAAAAATAACATTTTTTTTAATCGATATCCTTTCTACGCCTTTGTAACATTTCGAAAAAGTTGAAATTTGCAAAAAAAAGTCGAAATTTCCAGAAAAAAAGTCGAAATTTTGGGAAAGAAGTCGAAATTTGAGAAAAAAAGTCGAAATTTCTAAAAAGGACATTTTTTTAACCGATGTTCTTTCTATGTCCTTGTAACATTTCGTTAAATTTCGATTTAAAAATTGAAATTTTAAGTTTTTTCTAGAAATTTCGGCTTTAAACTCCAAATTTCGACTTTTTTCCAGAAATTTCGGCTTTTTTCTCGAAATTTCAAGTTTTCTTTCTCAAAATTTCGACTTTTTTCTCGAAGTCTAGACTTTTTCCTCAAACTTTGACTTTTTTCTTGAAATATTTTGAAATTTCGACTCTCCTCGAAATTTCTACGTTATTTTCAAATTTTGATGTCAAAATTTTGACTTTAATCTCGGGATTTAGAGGGGAAAAAGCCAATATTCAGTGATAATTTTTTTTCAAATTGATGTCCTTTCTACGCTCTTGTATTTTTTACTTTAAAAAAAGTAAATAAACTTTTTTCTAGCATTGTAGTGTACTAATTAATACGTGTGTAACGTGTTCAACCACTAAATAAAAGTTTTTAAGACGGATAACAGATAATAAAATAACGGAGGGTAATTTTTGTAAAAATACGGTAATTTTAACTGGGTATGTACGGAATTTTATCTTCTTATGGCAACACTGCACCACAGTTATCTTTCGTATTCAGTCAACGACATCATGAAGGAAATCAAATATTAATGCTGCCATCTGTTGGCTTATTAACGTAGCTATTGCTAGTAGAAGTGGAGAATAACATAGTACTAGTTCGCTATAAATGAATGAATGCTTGTCCTCGAAAGAGTACGACATATACTTTCATCTCACCTTTTTGACAAAGTATTTTGCAGTGCCGATTATACACAACACGCCATATAGAAGTATTACATATATGAGCGACATAAATACACTAGCAAACTGCTATTTTTAAGCTGCTACCTAGTAGCTGCTTTTTAAAAGAAGCAGTAACTGCTAAAACTGTTATTTGAAAGAAACAGGTTTGCCCATCCCTAGTCTATGGAGAAACTCTTCGAGCGAAGGCGATTGAACAAAGCAAAATTATAGAAAAGCTGAATTGGAACTTACTCCTCCTTTTTTTGGCGCAGCTGGAGGCATATTTTCTTAAAGAATTGACAACTTTTTCCACTGAAATATACTAACACACTGACACTTATTTGACTATTTATTTGTTGCCTTGGATACGGCAGCCCAAGTTGAATTGCACTTCTGTCGTGTGCCAAAAAATTTTTAAAAATCCATCCGGAGTTATATTGACTTTTCAAAAACTCCATTTAATTAAAATTAAAATAAAAACATTAGAATTTGCGTATTGCATCGATGGAATGTTGTAGAATATCTCGGTTTATTTGAAGTTGTAATTTGCCAAAGCAGCTGAATTTTACTCGGACTTGTAATTAGGCGGCCTCATTAAAATGTCATCAAGTCGCGTGCAGCGAACACTCATTCTTTATCGAGCCGAGGCGTATTTTTTTTATTAATTAATAACCCCACAAGCGCCAAATACATCGGAAAATGCTTTTGAATTTCCCGGTTGGAAAGTATTGATTTCCTGAAATGTAACACAAGTGCATTGCTTAGGTTAGGTAAATTGTAAGGGTGCGTAACCGCGTCCCTAATCGAATAAATTATTTAACTTGAATACACACTATCGATGGATTAAATAAAGAAAAACTAAAAGTCAATTTCCGTGGCTAAATATGTGACTGAATTCGTCTTTTTTCGAGCTCTGGAGTAGAGGCGATGGAAGACAGTGGGATTGAAGACGGCGGGGAACATAATGGTGACAGTTTATCCAAACCCTCAATGGTAAAAAAATCAAATTTGTTATATTTAAACTCTTGGGGTTGAAAAGCTCTTCAGCTTATTCAATGATACGCAATCATTCAAAATATTTTTAATTAATTATCAGCTTTTTTCGACATTTTTTTCTGGATTTTGGACTTTCTTTTCGGAGTTCGTATTTCCCTAGTTTTTTTTTAAGTACAATCCAATTATCCATTTTTTCCAAATTTAGTTGTTTTTCTGACAATTTTAACTTCGATTTAAAAAAGACAACGTTTTGGAGATTTCGATTTCTTTCTTGAGATTCGTCTTCTAGAAATTTTGATTTTTATATGAGAATTCAAATTCAGAATTTAGATTTCTGTATATTTCGATTTTTTTTTTCGAAATTCGACTTTTTATCAAAACTTTGACTAATTTTCTCAAACGTAATAGTTTTCTCAAAAGTTTGTTTTCAACATTTGATTTTTTTCTTTAAATTTCACTTTCCTTTAGGGAACATCGACGTTTTTTAAAAGAGTCTCGAAGACTCGAGTAATTTTCAAAAATTTTTTTTTTTAATTTAACTTTACAAAATTCGATCTACTTTCCCAAAACTTCAGTTTCTTTGCGAAAATTTTTCTCAACATTTCGACATCTTTCTCAAAATATTACTTTGATATTAAAATTTGGCAGTATTTCCGAAATTTGGCTCTATTTCCGACATTTCGCTAATTTTTTGCCAAAAAAGTCAACCTTTCTGTTTCTAAAAAGCCAAATTGTTTTCAAAATTTGCTTTTTTTAAAATTTGAACTCGAAAGTTGTGCGAATTTCGGCTCTTTTTTCGAAATTCGTCCGTCAATTGACAGTACAAATTCACCGAAATTGGTCACTTTTTTGAAATAAATACTTTATTATTAAAATTCTACTTATTCTGTTAAAATTTGTTTTATTTTTGGAAATTTTCATATTTCTCTTAAAACGGGACTTTTCGAAATTCTTTTCCTCGCTTAATTCAGTTGATTCTCAAAGTACTTCGTTTTCCAAAATTCGTCTTTTTTCAAAATGTTTCTATTTTTGTCAATTTTTTTGATTCGTTTACCAAAATTTCGATTTATTTTCAAAATTTATCTTTTTTTTTCGAAAATTTAACTTTAATTCCAAAATTCAATCTCCTTTCTCAGAATTTCAGTTTCTATGGGAAAATTTTTCTAAACATTTCGACATCTTTCTCAAAATACCACTTTGATTTTAAAATTTGGTTGTATTTCCGAAATTTGGCTCTATTTCCGACATTTCGCTAATTTTTTGCAAAAAAAGTCAACTTGTCTATCTCTAAAAAGCCAAATTGTTTCTAAAATTTGCTGTTTTTCGAAATTTGAACCCGAAAGTTGTGCGAATTTCGGCTCTTTCTTCAAAATTCGTCCGTCAATTGACAGTACGACTTCACCGAAATTGGTCACTTTTTTGAAATGAATACTTTATTCTCAAAATTCTACTTATTTTGTCAAAATTTGTCTTATTTTTGGAAATTTTCACATTTCTTTTAAAACGGGACTTTTCGAAATTCTTTTCCTCGCTTAATTCAGTTGATTCTCAAAATACTTCGTTTTCCAAAATTCGTCTTTTTTCAAAATTTTTCTATTGTCGCCTTTTTGCCAAAATTTTGATTCATTCTCAAAATTCATGTTTTTTTCGAAAATGTTACTTTATATGCAGAATTCGATTTTCTTTCTCAGAATTTCAATTTCTCTGGGTAATTTCTTTTCAACATTTCGACTTCTTTTTCAAAATACCACGCGTTAGAGCAACCTTTGTTGTGTTTCTTAATCTTTTTTGGTTGCAGGGGACAAGATTTGTATTTCAATTTTTCAAAATTGTTAATTTTCTGCCAATGACGTGATCGAATGTTCATTTTCAGGGTAGTGATTCCTCTAGTAATGGCAGTAGAGAAAGATCTCCATCAAAACTGTCAAAAACGAGAAGTTTGCAGAAGAAGATTGACACGCGGATAGACCAAGTAAAAAGACTGCATCAAAAATATCACTCTTCCACTGGTTTGATTCCGATACAAAGACTTCCAATACCGGACATTAAGGATCATAAACCTCTAGTTCAATGGGATACAGATGATAGGTAGCAACATTAATCAATTTTAAATAGGGCGAGATTTTCAAACAAAAATTTCGAATTTCCAAAAAAAAATTTCGAATTTTCAAGAGAAAATTTGGAATTTTCAAGCAATAATTTCTAATCTTCAAGAGAAAACTTCCAATTTAAACAGAAAATTTCAAATTTACAAAAAAACATTTTAAATATCCAGAAAAAGATTTTAAATTCTCAAAATAAAAACAAATTCAAGTTCAAATAAGAACTTCTAAAAAAAACGTTACAATTTTAAGAAAAAACTGAACATTTTTATTAAAAAAAAATCGAAAGGAGATTAAATTTAAAATTTGGAAAAGATTGCATGGAATTACTCTAAGAAAACAAGGTAATATTCCACCTATAAATATTGCCTTTACCTAAAGGTTTTTAGTTTTAACTCGAAAGTTGTAAAAAAAATCAAAAACTCAACGTTTAAATCCAGAATTTTTAGAAAACTTTGAAAAACATAGTTTACATAAAAACTTATTAAAGTTCAAGTTACTTGCCGTTGAAAGTAGGCCTCAAAAATTCGACTTTTAAACTTTGACTCGACTTCCAAATTTAGAGATGAGGTCGAGATTTTAAGGAAAATTTCGCGTCGATTAAAATTTTAATAAAAGAATTTCGCAGTATTTTGTTTAATAAAAGAAGTTTTTTTCCAAATTGTGATCAAATTTTGCTCGAAATGGTGGCTTCAATCAATCATCAATCAATTAATCAACATTTTTCGAATTAAGTTTAAAAATTGCATTTTGAGGAAGGTTTCAAATAAGAAAATCTCGATTTTTAAAAAAAAACTGTGTGTTCCCCTTAGATACATCCGACAGTCAGTTACAAATTACGCAATAGGATTCACATCTCTTGAGTATTTAAGTCACTGACTAATAATTATAAGTTGATATGCGAGCATACCATATTGATGAAGTCAAGAAAGGCCTAAATCGCTCTATGGTTGTTGGTTGTATATATTTACAACCAGAGCAGGTTCAACTGTTTCATTACAGAACATTAAATTGATATTATTTGTTATGGTTAGCATGCCTAAAACGTAAGTCACGCAGAGGTCACTTGTATTTAATAGATGTGGCTATGCAACCCATAATACAAATAGTTACTTCGGTACTGGTGACGTTTGCGACTTAAGTTACATCGTTTATAATTTGGTTGTAAATTTTCAGCATTTTCAGCATTTTACTTCAATTAGCATGTCCCTCGTGAGACACACTCGAAAGTCAATTAGAAGTCGTTTAATGGCTTTCATCTCTCGAGTTCTTGGTTGCCTAATGACTATAAAATAAAAGTGTTACACCGTTGAAGAGGCTAAGGCCAACGGTCTATGGTTGATTGTTGTTTACAACCAATCCATTGTTGAAAATATTTATATTTTCAACTGTAGCACGTTCCATTGTTTCGTTACGAAACCTTTAATCAGTGGCGACTGGTGGCACTGGTGGCACTGTGGAACTGTAGCACCCCCAATTTCGCTTACGACTTTTTTTCTCAAAATTTTCTAAACACTTTTCATTGCAGAATTTTTTGTAGAAATTTTAAATTTTCTCTGATTTCCTTTTAGAGAAATTTTAAGCTTCTTTCACGAAGTTACGACATTTAAAAACCTACTTTATTTTTAATTTTGATCAAAATCACATTTTCAAAAACTAATTTTTGTAAAAGTTTTGAGAAGAAAATCAATATTTCGAGCAGGAATTAAAATGTTAAGAAAAAACTCAAATTTCTTTGAAAATGTCAACATTTTGAAAAAATAATAACAATTTCAAGAAAAAATCTTAATCCAACTCATCTCGAATTTTACTATTTCTCTAAAAAATAAGTCAATACGGTATGTTCGAATTTTTACCTCAAATCTCATTTTGTATAAAAATTTTCATTTTCTTTCAGATATTTCGATTTTTTTTAGGAAATTTTTGATTTTTTCTGCAAAATTTCCATTTGTATCAAATATTTTATAAAAAGAAATTTTCTCGAAATTTTTATTTTTCCTGTTCTTAAAATTCTTAAAAGTTCTTATGGAAATTCCAACTTCTCCAGATTTTTCTTTGTGGTCCTCTAATTTACTTTAAAAATGTCAAATTTTTTTACGACTCGTTGACAATTTAAAGTTAAAATGCAGAACTTGTCCCTTGAAACCAAGAAAGATTAAAAAACATAACAAGGGTTGCTTTAATGCGTCTCGGCAGCCAAGCTGTCATCTTCAGTGTATCTCTGAAGATGACAGTTTCAGATAAATACTGAAGATGACAGCTTGGCTGTCGAAACGCGTTAGAACAACCTTTCTTGTGTTTTTAAATCTTTTTTAATCTTTCTTGGTTTCAGGGGACAAGTTTTGTATTTCAGTTTTTGAAGATAACCAAGGACCAGTCCGTTCCACCAAAAATTTAAAGTTCATTTTATTTTGTAGTTTTGACAAAAAATGTTTGGAAAAACCCTGAAAGCTCTATAAAATTTTTAACATTTTGGGAAAAACATACTTTTTTTATAAAAATAGTTCAAATTTTTTTTTCAAATTTCGATTTTTTCTCTAAGAAATTTTGTTTTTTTTGTTATGCAATTTGTGTTTTTTTGTAAACATTTTATACAAAGATTTTTTTTTGAAATTTCGACTTTTTCTGGAGATTTTGTCTTTAAAATATTTTTTCTTATAAACATTTTTATTTCTTTCTAATTTGTTTTGGAAATTTAAAAGTTTTTTTAACGAAATTTTAATATTTTAAAGTTCATTCTATTTTGTAATTTTGATAAGAAACTAAAAATTGTTAAGTATAAATTTAGGGAAAATAAACTTTAAATCTGCATAAAAATAAGGAAATGAACCCTGTAAGTTACAACATTATTCACAATTTGATATTTCTCTAAAAAATTACTACTACTGTAGGACCAAAGACAATTCTGAATCGTAATTTCCAATTTTTGGAAAAATATCGGCATTTAAAATAAATTGTAGTTTTTAATTAATTTTTAATTTTCAAAGAAGCTGATTTTTTTGAATATTGGAGAAAACTCAAAATCGAAAAATTCGTAATTATTAAAAAAAGTTTTGAAAAGGTAAAATTTTGAAAAAAGTAGAAATTTTCAATAGTTCAAATTCAAAAAGAATCTTTTCTTTTAAGTCAAAATTTAATTGGAAATGTTTAACAAAAAATTATAAATAAAATTTTAAAAAAACTTCGAATATTTTTCAAAAAAAAAGTCAAGTTTTCAAAAAGAGTCGAAATTTTGAAACAAAAGTCGAAGTTTTGAAATGGAGTCGAAATTTTACGAAATATTGGTCGAAGATTTCAATAAAAAGTTGTAAGAAATGTCTGGCTTAAAAAAAATCACAATTTTCAAATTAAGGATCGACAGTTTGCAAGAAATGTCAACATTTTCCAAACAGCTGAATATTTTGAATATTGGAGATACCTCAAAATTATCGAAAAATTCCTAATTATCAAAAAAGTGGAAATTTTGAAAAGTCAATAATTTTGAAAAAAGTCGAAATTTTTAATAGTTCAAATTTAAAAAGAATCTTTTCAAAAAAAAGTCAGGTTTTCAAAAAGAGTCGAAATTTTGAAACAAAAGTCGAAGTTTTGAAATGGAGTCGAAATTTTACGAAATATTGGTCGAAGATTTCAATAAAAAGTTTTAAGAAATGTCTGGCTTAAAAAAAATCACAATTTTCAAATTAAGGATCGACAGTTTGCAAGAAATGTCAAAATTTTTCAAACAGCTGAATATTTTGAATATTGGAGAGAACTCAAAATTATCGAAAAATTCCTAATTATCAAAAAAATTGAAATTTTAAAAAGCAAAATTTTGAAAAAAGTCGAAATTTTCAATAGTTCAAATTTAAAAAGAATCTTTTCTTTGAAGTCAAAATTTAATCGGAAATGTTTAAAAAAATATATAAATAAAATTTTAAAAAAACTTTGAATTTTTCAAAAAAAAGTCAAGTTTTCAAAAAGAGTCGAAATTTTGAAACAAAAATCGAAGTTTTGAAATGGAGTCGAAATTTTACGAAATATTGGTCGAAGATTTCAATAAAAAGTTTTAACAAATGTCTGGCTTAAAAAAAAATCACAATTTTCAAATTAAGGATCGACAGTTTGCAAGAAATGTCAAAATTTTCCAAGAAGCTGAATATTTTGAATATTGGAGAAAACTCAAAATTATCGAAAAATTCCTAATAATCAAAAAAGTTGAATTTTGAAAAGGCAATAATTTTGAAAAAAGTCGAAATTTTCAATAGTTCAAGTTTAAATGGAATTTTTTTTTTTAGTCGAAGATTTTATTGGAAATGTGTAAAAAAATGTATAAATAAAATTTTAAAAAAAGTTCGAACGTTTCAAAAAAAGTCAAGTTTTCAAAAAGAGTCGAAATTTTGAAAAAAAAAACTAAATTTTAAAATGGAGTCGAATTTTTACGAAATATTAGTCGAATTGGTCAAAAATTTCAATAAATGGTTTTAAGAAATGTCTGACTTAAAAAAAAACACAATTTTCAAATAAAGGATCGACAGTTTGCAAAAAATGTCAAAATTTTGAAAATAGTTGAAATTAAAAAAATAGTCAAAATTTTTAAGTTTTCCAAAAATTATAAATTTTGGAAAATAACTAAAATGTTGAAAAATTCGAACATTTGAAAAAGGCAGGAATTTTTAACAAAGTCTGAATTAAAATAAAAAGTCGAAAATTTCAAAAAATTCAGATTTAAGAAAAGGTTAAAATTTTCAATAAAGAAAGTCGAAATTTGTTGACGAAGCAAAAATTTTCAAAATCTTTCAAATTTTGAAAAGAAGTCAAAAATTTGCAAAAGAAGAAATTTTCAAAAAGAAAAGGTCGACATTAAAAAATATAGAAAAATTTGCTAGAGATTTGAGCATTTTTATCGAATTTACGAAATAATTCGAAATTTTAAAAAAGTTAAATTTTGAATAGTTGGGAAATTTGCACTAAACTTTTTAATAAAAATCAAAATTTTCGAAACCGGAATATCGAAAACAAGTGAAAATTATCAGATAGATCGAGGTTTTCAGAAGTTGGGAAGTTAAAATTTTGGAAAAAGTTTAAATTTTTGGTAGTTAAAATTTTCAAAGTGGAACATTATTTAAAAAGTTGAAGTTTTAGCTCAAAAAAATTAAAATTTTGAAAAAATGTCAAAAATTTCATAAAATTTTTAAAAAAGAATCGAAATTTTGAAAGAATTTCGAATATTAAGAAGTAACGAAATATTCAACAACAAAAATCAAAAAATAATCTTTGCAAAAAAAGTCGAAATTTTGTAAAATAGTTGACATTTAAATAAAAACCAGTCGAAATTATCAAGAATCGAAATTTTCAATAAAAAAAATTATAATTTTCCAAAAAAAATTATAAACAAAAATGAAATTTAAAAAAAAGTCGAAAATTTAAAAAGTCAAAAGCGCAGTTTTGAAAAAATTTACATTTTCAAAAAAAGTAAAAATTTTCAAATGGTAAAATTTAAAAACAAATGTAATAATTAATTTTCAAAAAAAATACAAAAAAAACAGAACACCGAAAAGTCTAAATTATAACGAAAATACGGAAATTTTTAAAAAAGTATTCACATTTTTTCAGAAAAGTCAATACATACTTAAAAATAAAATAAGGTCAAGATTACAAGAAAAAAATCTAAATTTTGCAATACAGTTGAAATTTGGAACAAATCCAACCTTTCAAAAAACGCGACATTATTAAAAGTTTTCATTGCCAAATTTTCAAAGAAATCTAAAATTTTCGAAAAGTAACGTTTTGAAAATGTCGAAATTTAAAAAAATTTAAACGCTTAACATTGTCGCAGCACCCCCATTAATTTTGGCTACGAACCGCCACTACCTTTAATTGAATATATTTTTCTTTTTGGCAGAGTTAATTAGTAAACTGTGCAATTTTGACTAAATTTAATCAACAACGTAATTTCTCAAATAAGGTGGCAAAAACGGGCACCCAGTACATCAATCATCATTTTTCGTAATGATTGTTGTGCGTTACGTTATGCAGGCTTATGTGATGATTATGTGGTTGGAGATGTCAATAATGTGACGATATTATTTTAGCGAAGAAGACATCGTCAATTTCTTTCCACTCTCCAGAAAAGAATCCAGGACTCAGGAAATATCGGATACATTTAGCATCGAAGAAATGAGCATATCAGGCGACGAAGAAGAAGACGATTTACATTTGGTGCCACCTCAAACTGTTTATAAGAAGTTTGTTTGCTGTCCCTGTAGCATATGCATCATATTATAATCTGCCAAATAAAAGTATTATTATAATCTAAAAACTTGTCTCATTTACCTTTTTGAAAATTTCGAATTTTCTTCAAGAACTCGATTTTCGATAATTTTGTTAATCGAACGTGAAAAGGTCGACGTTTTGAAACAAGTTGATATTTTAAAATGTCGAAATTTTCATATAGCAACTTGTTTCAAAATGTCGACTTTTTCCCGTTCGATTAACAAAATTTCGACTTTTTTTTTTCGAAATGTTGACATAATTGTAAAAATTTCGAAATTTTTCAAAATTTCGCTTTTTGAAAATTCTATCTTTAAAATGCTGGCGTTTTTGTATATATTTCGATTTTTTTGGGAATCTACCATTTTTGGTTAAATTTCGTCTTTATTAAAAATTTTCATTTTCGGAAATTTCCATTTTTTGAAATTCTTGTTTTCAAAATTTCAAATTTTTTCGAATATATGACTATATCAATATTTCGTATTTTTTGGGAAATTTTAAATTTTTTCAAATTTTCAGTTATTTTTTAAAAATTTGGCATTTTTCCCATCTTGTTATTGAGAATATAGTTTTTCTACAATTCTGTCTTGAAATTTTTCTTTTTTATATATTTTCGTTTTGTCCCCCTATTTTGACCCCCCATGTTTTGCCCTCTCTCATTTTCTTTTTATATATTTTCGTTTTGCAACCTCCCGTTTTTTTGTCCCCCTCTTTTTTGCCCCCCGTCATTATTTTATATATCTTCATTTGCCCTCTCTCATTTTAAGTATATTTCCATTTTGCCCCCTTTCATTTTCTTTCTATATTTTTTCATTTTACACCCCCCATTTTTGTTCTTCTATTTATTGCCCTCCAATATTGCCCCCCCCCCCATTATTTAATATATTTTCATTTTACATTTAAAATATATTTTCATTTCGACCTCCCACAATTTTTCATTTTTATATATTTTCATTTCAACCTCCTTCAATTTTTCTTTTTCACATTTTCATTTTGCAGCCCTATTTTTTCATATATTCATTTTGCCCCCTCTCATTTTTCTTTTTTATATATTTTCATTTTTCTTCCCTTCAATTTTTTGCCCCCTCCCCCATTTTGATCCCTCCCACCTTCGCCCCCCAAATTTTTTGCCACACCATTTTTTTCCATATATTCCTCCCATTTTTGCCTCCCCCATGTTTACCCCCCATTTTTACTCCCCCATTTTTGCCCCCCATTTGCCCCCCCCCCTTCCCCCCTCATTTTTGCCCCCTTTTTTGCCCCCCCCATTTTGACCTCCCATTTTTGCTTTGCCATTTTTGGCCCTTCCCATTTTTTTACGTATTTTTATTTTGTCCCCATTTTCATTTTTTATATATATTCATTGCCTCCCCCCCAATTTTTTTTTACCGCCCATTTTCTTTTTTACATGTTTTTATTTTACTCCCTTCAATTTTTGACCCCGTTTTTGCTCCCCCCCCATTTTTGGCTTCCCCAATATTTTCTCACCCTATTTTCTTTTTTATATATTCCCTCCATTTTTGGCCCCCATTTTTGCCCCCCAATTTTTGCCTTCCCATGTTTGACCCCCTTTTTGGCCCTCTTCCACTTTTTTTATGTATTTTCATTTTGCCCTCTCCCATTTTTCTTTTTTGTATATATTTTTTGCTTTTCCCCAACTTTTCTTTTACCCCCCATTTTTCTTTTTTAAATATTTTCATTTTGCTGCCATTTAAATCCCCCCCCCCATTTTTGCCTCCCCATTTTTCCCCC